>CM055070.1:38827507-38872507 GCA_029204045.2 Tillandsia leiboldiana | reverse complement strand
TCCGGGTAAGATATAAATATTTTAAAAATTAAAAATTAGTGTTAATTAGTGTTATTTAAATATTCATTGTAATATATCTAAATTATTAAATTAAATGATATATAAAATTTAAATTATATTGTATGCTATTTTTTCCCACAAAAATCTTCATAATCATCATCATTATCTAAATTATTCAAAATTCTAAAAATATGTAATATTTTCCAATAATTGCAATATTAGCAATCTGTAAAAAGATATTATTTATAAAATTCAATACAACATTTATAAAATTAAACAGTAAATAAAGGTATTTCATAACTTTTTTTTCTACAACTAACTTGCACAATACATTACTATACTAACGTAGATAACAAAATATCACATATAAACAAAATAAACTATTAAACATTACAGATAAACAATCCAATTAACAATCCAATTAACATTGCAGATAAACAAAATAAATTATTAAACAAGCTGACTAACATTATATTACAATATTAATTCTAACTTCTGTTATTCCACAACTCCGCCGTAATTTGAGTGCGAATGTCGTCTCCCCGCTGTGACTCTGATGTAGTATAAATCGTAGTCGGCACTTCCACATCATCCTCTGGAGGCTCTGAGTTATGCGCTTCGTTAAAATATCTGTCATTTCCTTGTTGCCGTCGAATAAAATTATGAAGCACACAACATGCCATAGCAATGTGACACTGCACTCTATAAGGAAACGGTGTAGCAATACTTAAAATTTTAAATCATTTTTTTTAAAATTCCAAAGGCCTTCTCTACCACATTTCTTAATTGGGCGTGCCGATGATTATACAAGTCTTTGGAAGACCGATGTGTACGACCACGACTGTTACTATCAAATTGACTCAGATGGTAACGCTCGCCTCTATAAGGCGCAAGAAATTTATCGGTATTCGCGTATCCGGAATCAACGAGATAATATTTTCCTGTATATATAACAGAAGTGTATACAACTTGTAAGAAATAATTTAAACCAATAATAATGAAAATATATATGAATAATTTTTTCTAAAATGATACCTTTAGGAACAGTAAAACCTCCACTTTCACATGCCCATCTGAGTACCCGCATATCAGCGGCAGATCCTTCCCAACCGGTGCATACATAAAAGAAAATATGATAAAAAAAAACAACCGCCATCATATTTTGTGATGTAAATCTTTTGCGACACCGAAATCGGGGTTGTTTCTCTGTTTTTACAATAACTGGAATATGCGAACCATCCACCGCCCCAATTGCATTCTACAAATGTTAATGTCAAGACATAATACATTTTGAAATTTAGTAATAAAATTGGACAATTTAGAGGTAATTAAAGTTATTCTCCCTTACCTTGAACGGATGGAAATTCATATTGTCACCAATTCTTGGATGGACTCCAATATTACTTGGCGGCAGAGTTATGTATTCATCTTTTAGATGAATTATTGCTCTTAGAACATTGTTAAAGTGACGACTAATTGTTTCCCCTGAATGTTGAAAAGTCTCAGCGAGGACCCTATTTACAACACCATGTCCAATACAATATAGGAAAATCGCCAATTGTTCTTCAACAGTCATATTCCGTGTGCCAATTAAAAGGCCCTTTCCAACAAGCTCATCGCGTAGAGCCATGAATGTAGTTGTCGTCATTCTAAAATGATTGTACCCCCGTTCTGGATGACCATTCAGTATATCACAAATAAACTGATGCCCAATAAATGGACGGGTACGACATGGTTGTCTGGTTATTGGACTTGTTTCATTTATACAACCTCCGTCAATAAGCATTATTATGACTTGCACCCAATAGTCATCATCGTCTTCTAATATTGCGAACAAATCGGCATGAAAAGTTGACGAAAATAAACTTCGATACATTGAACCATCCATTATAACTGCAACAACATTTATGGCATTTAGCGAAGGTTGATTGTAGGCAAACAAAGTTCTAATAAATGTATATCATGTAGCACGAATATTCATATGTCTCGATACAACAACAAATTACACAACAAATTACTACATGAAAATTATTAAAAATATCCTTCCGCAATGAGCATTAGTATAAGAAACACCATAAAGTCATCATCATCGTCTAAAATAATCATCATCAATTCAAGCAACCTGGAATTACCTACACTTTCATAAAATGTAGGATCCATAATATCTGCATCGAAATTGCACCCAATTAGCGAGAAATCATGATAAGTAAACATGATGTAATATCTATCGATATGAAATACCAACATTCAAGTTATATATACTTAATTGCAACCAAACTGTCCTACTAAATATTACAAACCTCGTACTAACAGTGCAACTTTTCAAAATACATGTTCGAACAGTTTTCTACTACTAAAAGTTAAGATAAATTATGTTACATTGGTTGTATTTACACTACTTAATTAAAACATAGAAAAATTGTCCACTAATTGCCGGGGAAAAAAGGTCGATAGATCAAATTATCTTTCTCTAATTGCATTTCCACCCAGTCTTTAGCAAGATCGTCATTCATTGTCATAAAGAGTTGACGATTATGGGGATCTTTCAAAGATTCGCCGGCCGCCAAAATCTTACGATTGTTGAGGCCTTGCATCTGGTATACGCGCTGCATACAATCTTCGATTGGAGGAATAGGGCGGCGACCTTCAGAATCCCTATGATACATTTGCTTTACAAAATCAAATTTATCTTTTCCTAACTGCAACATCTCTGTCAGAGCCTCAGAGACGGTCTCGGTTTTCTTCCGCCGTCCACCACTCGACGGTCGGTTAGTTCGTTGGCTACGCTCGGGGAGTGGGGAACGAGGCCTCTTGCTGCCAGAGCTGTGTCCCGACCCACTGGTATTCTTGTTGGGGTGATGAGGGCTAGGTGTGCATTCGGGTTCTCCACCTTCCATGAATTCATTCATTGGTGGCCCAGATGACCCTGCTTCAAATGGAGGCGGTAAGAGATATAAACCTTCCAATCTAGGAGCAATTATGTTATCATCCTCACCAGGGGATGATGAGGACGAGCTAACTACAGTGGTGGTGGGCGGCATGACAGAAGCAAAGCTATATCTGCCGCTTGCGGTGGTCTTCTCCGTAAGGAACTCAATATCCTTATAGGGAGGAAATGCTTTATCCCTACATCTGGCATAAGACGGGTTTTCCTGAAGGTAGGTTAATTATATTAGTCTAACAAAATAGAATTATATTCGATTACAAATTATGTAAACCGAAATGGAATCACATTACCGCGATCACCGCATCCCAGTCAGCACTATCGCCAGGCGTGGGTATATTGAGGTTATAATCCCATCCCCAACCGCTTTTGTTGACCAATGAATGGTACAACGAGAAAGTGCGCTTCAAGACTTTCAATCTATTTTTTACCTGATCCTTTTTTAGTGTTAAATTATTTCGTCTATTTATCTCTCCCACAATTCTAACCCATGCAAGGGTCGTGAATGTTCCATTCACATTATTGCCTAAGGCATGTTCCTCAGACAACAACGCTAACAGAGATGCATCCAACGACGCGGTCCAGTTGGGTGTACGCGACCACGCTTGAGTGCGAGATCCACTGGCTCCTTGTGGGTTATTCATGTCCCCCTGACTGCTTTGACCGGGAATTACAAGTCTCTTAAAAGGACGCATCTGTAGTTAATGGACGTACTCATTTATATATTTATCATGTTCGAAGCAAACAATTTTACAAATGACATATTTAAATAAGTTAAACACATGTAAGGTAAGGGGTCTGTCAAACATATCGAGATTCTAAAGAAATATGATTTTTGAAATGCAAATCATAATTGGCATACAAAGTTTGTGATATTGGCATATTTAAGATACAAAATAAATTGCACAACATATATTAAATAAAGACATGTATGCTAAGGGGTATGTCAGATAGGAAAATGAAGACTACATAGTTATAAAAGATGTCCACTTCATTGCCATCAACAGTTATCGATATAGACGTCCAATAGGATATGCGATGCAACAGTCAAATATTGTTGTTTTGTACAAAATTGCAAATTGTTATATTTTTTTTTTTGTACACGGGCTCAAGTGGTTGCCAACAAGCGAGGGGGTGCAGTGGATTATACATCCATGCCATCCATCTAATGCCTATGGCAACCGTCATCATCGCAGAAATTAATTTGGTTATGTACACGGGCTCAAGTGGTTTCCAACAAGCAAAGAGTTGCAGTGGATTAAAAATCCCTGCCATCCATCTATTGCCTATAGCAACCGTCATCATCGCCGACATTAATTTTGTTAAATACACGGGCTCAAATGGTTTCCAACAAGCAAGGGGTTGCAGTGGATTTACATCCATGCCATCCATCTATTGCCTATGGCAACCGTCATCATCGCCGATTTTTATAAAAATCATCCGACAATACCGATGTATCCTCCATATTCCGAAGCCGACAAAAAAAAGCTACGTTATAACATAACATACTGATTCATGCATCACCGCATTTTTAGGTATATAAGATATATCAACCTCATGTAAATTTTTAATTCGAGGCAACAATGGACAAGCAGAGACAAAGGATTAAGATAGCACCTTCGAGGCGGGACAGAGAAGAGATCGGGCACAGATCTGGCACAGAGAGATAGGGTAGATACAGCACACAGGGCGGGCAAAGCTCAGGCACAGAGGCGGCCGCGGTCACGGACCGGGGATATGTGCACAGGTGCCGGCAAGACAGGACAACCGGGCACAATACAACAGCTCGGCCACAAATCACGCACAGCGGGGCACAGATCACGCACAGAGGGGCACGGATCACGCACAGAGGGCCACAAATCACGCACAAAGGGCCACAAATCACGCACAGAGGGGCACGGATCACGCACAGAGGGCCACAAATCACGCACAGAGGGGCACGGATCACGCACAGAGGGGCACGGATCACGCACAGAGGGGCACAGATAAGCTCCGAGAGGGCGCAAGGGTCGCGGCGAGGACGAAGGAGAAGTCAAGGGCGTCGGATGGCTTGAGGAGATCCGAGAGGGCGTCGGATGTTGGAGGAGATCCGAGAGGGCGCAAGGGTCGCGGCGAGGACGAAGGAGAAGGTCAAGGGAACAATGGACAAGCGGAGGAGATCCGAGAGGGCGTCGGATGGCGGAGGAGATCCGAGATGGCGTCGGATGGCGGAGGAGATCCGAGAGGGCGTCGGATGGCGGAGGAGTTCCGAGAGGGCTAAGGATGGCGGAGGAGATCCGAGATGGCGTCGGATGGCGGAGGAGATCCGAGAGGGCTAAGGATGGCGGAGGAGATCCGAGATGGCGTCGGATGGCGGAGGAGATCCGAGAGGGCGTCGGATGGCGGAGGAGTTCCGAGAGGGCTAAGGATGGCGGAGGAGATCCGAGATGGCGTCGGATGGCGGAGGAGATCCGAGAGGGCTAAGGATGGCGGAGGAGAACCGAGATGGCTAAGGATGGCGGAGGAGATCCGAGAGGGCTAAGGATGGTGGAGGAGATCCGAGATGGCGTCGGATGGCGGAGGAGATCCGAGAGGGCGCAAGGGTCGCGGCGAGGGGAAGAGATGGGGTCGGATGGGGGAAGAGATGGGTTCGGATGGGGGAGGAGATGGAGAAGAGGTGTGGGGAGGGAGAGTGTCAGAGCAATAATAGATGAGAGAGATGGCAGGGGCAAGATGAGAGAGAAAAAGTAATTCGGGGGGGGGGGGGGGGGGGGGTATTATAACTTGTTTTGTACCGGGACAGTGGGGAAAAGGGGGGGATTCGAATTCCCCCCCTATTCTAAAGTGTTTGGGTACAAAGGGGGGGATATCCCCCTTTGTACCCGAACGAAACAATGCCATAGAGTCCATATATACATAAACCAGTAAAATTACCATGCACTCCTACATTTGTACTAGTAAATCTTTTTCTTTCTTCTTATTATTTGTTTTTACTTTTAGATATGCTAAAACTGTTTGGAAATATCTAAAATGATTCGTACAACAAAAGTGTACAAAATGACTAGAGTTATATACAATTTTATCAGGCTGTGCCCGAATTATCGGTTGCCGATACTGCATCGTATCGGCAGAATGCTGGAGAGATAGTTGAGGAATACCTCAACCGCTTTAAGACGGCAAGGAACCAATGCTTCGTCAGGATGCCGGAGGCCGAATTCACAAAAATTGCATTTAATGGCCTCCATTTCAAGACCCGCGACCATTTTGAGGGTCGACATTTTTCCAATCTTTTCGATTTGGGAGTCCGGGTCGCTCAATACGAGTAATTCAAGAATAATAATAAAGAAGTGCTGTCACGCCCCGAGTTCGAAAAATAGAGTCTATTTTTTTTTTTTTTTTTTTTTTTTTTTTTTCCAATCAGAGTTTAAAACCAGCCAGGGCACGACAGATCGCCACATGTATAGAAAATTTCTAATCCCCATTGAATTGAGCCTTTTCTATACATGCACGGCTCAGCATTTGCAGTCAATATCAGAGTAGTCTAAACTACAAACTTCTAAAGATGATTAAATATTTACAACAACTTATTATAATAACTTTACAATTGAATTACATGATTTACAATTTATAAAATTACAGCGACTGTCCACCGGTTAAAGCTATCTCGATAACCTTACCAACACGTCCCGACATCCCAGCACCCGACCGACCTGAAAAAATGGTCACCAAGGGGGTGTGAGATACATCGACAGTGTATCCCAGTGGGCACGACGAGCCGAGAAATAGCAAATCGTACCTACTGACATATAATAACTAGCGGATAGTAAGATGTCATGATAGGTAAGCATAATATAGATCATGGTGCGGATAATCAAAATGATAGGCAAAGCAGATATAGATCATATTAGGAGCATGCTGATATAAGTACTGAATAAAACTAAGCAATCATAATATATGAAGGAAAGCATGCTGAACAGGCAATTATGTATCAATGATAGAACCAACAATTACCCAATTATAGCCACCATATTGGTCAAATAGACCTCAGGGAAAATGCCTAACCTGGCACCAACCTGGCTGACATACCCCGGCACCCTCGGGCACTAACCTGGGAGTCAACACTCCGGCACCCTTGGGCACTAACCTGGGGGTCACGGGTCCATCACCAGACCACTTTACCGGTAAAGAACATACACATGGGGCGCGACCCCGCTGATGTTCGTGAAGTACAGCAGTGCGGGCGATCATCATGCGAATGCTCAAGCTCACGGTCCACAGACCGGGTAATCGGCAACAAGCCGGAAATCCCAATAGGGATGCAATAACTGGAAGCCAAAACTGATCTCAACTCATGCAATACTGAATGCAAGATATAATAAATGTCCAATCACACATGGCATATGTCCAGGAATAATCGAGATATAATGGTCAGCATGATAATATATAAATGCTAGCTAATGACCAATCAGGCATGGCAAAAGTTCAAGATATACTGAGAAGCATAAACTGATAGCGAGCTAATAATAAATCAGGCATAGCAATAAAACTGATAATGATCAAGCAAAAAGGAGCATGCTCAATAATGGAAACTAGGCTACCACAAGAACAGGGGTCCGACCAATTACGATACCCCAGAGGGCCGAGATTATAAAGCCTGGACCGAAGATAAACCCACCTGTCTGCAGGCGAACGATTGACTCCAACAGAATGCTCGAAGACTAGAGTCAGACTGTGCCAACCTGAATCACAAATGCTGATGTAACGACTTGCACACTAGTAATAATAACTGGGCTTAAGCATTTTGGGCTGTGGTTTGGGCCCAACGAGTTATTATTGCTAGTGGGTTCCATCAGAACTCCGCAGTTAAGTGTGCTTGGGCGAGAGAAGTACTAGGATGGGTGACCCCGTGGGAAGTACTCGTGTTGCATCTCCCATTATTTTTCTGCTGACTAGATTAGTAGTTGTACTGAGATATCTGTTGCTGATTACTAGTCTAGCCGTGCATATATAGGGGAGTCTCTGTTCGCGGAATAGAGAGTTTCCTATATGTGTGGCGGTCTGTTACGCCTGTTTTGCAAACTCTGATTTAATCAAAAAAAAAAAAATTTCAGACCTGATTTTTAAACTCGGGGCGTGACAGCTGATCAGGGAACAACTCACACATACCCAACCATAGACTCACAAAAGCCTCTAATTGCTAGAACTTTAATTTCTGCTTGTGCAAACAGCCAAGCAACTTGAGCATCATGCTCAGAACATCTCAGGGACTCTAGGGCTCACTCAAGTGCAGCCTAGTTGCTGCTGGATCAACAGATCCAAGTCCCTAGCTCTCTAATGGCCATGCATGCTCCATACTTTGATCCACTCAGTCAAAATTGCAACTGAAGTGAGCATCAAGCTCAGGGGATTATGTGGAATCAATTGCTCACTTGCTGGATGGTCACAAATGGCCAAAACCAAATTCGAGCTCTTACAGGCATTTCTTCAAACACTTGGTGGGCATTAATAGTTAACATGCAACCCACCATCTCCAAAACAGCAACCTTGGCAAACTCGGATCTGGGAGGTTCTAACTTGGTTGGAAAGCATCACAAGGCAGCAGCAGCATTTCTCATTCAAGCTCGGGCATCTTTGCACCCTCGGTTGGCCGAAAACAAAAAGAAGAAGATGAAGCTTCGAGCACCATGGGCCAACAATGGTGATTTTTCGATTACGGGTTCTGGGCCACATGCAACAGCACCTACAGGTGCTTCTCGACCCCAAGAAGCTCCTTGGACCCATGCCCGATGATAGGACACGGCGGCGGAGCAAGCTCGGCCCGAGCTTCCACCATTAATGGTGGAACTCCACCCGGGCTTCATGGGCCCCATGCAAAAGCATGGATGGACTCATCTTGGTCCCAGGAAGCTTCTTGGTCAAGTGGCCGGCGGTGGGGAGCGACACCGGCGCCGGAGCAAAGAGCTCGGCCGAAGCACAATAACCTGAAAAGTAGGGTTTAGTTCTGCGACGTGCACACTTAACCAAACCCCACCAAATTTTGTGGAGATGATCTACAGGTCCTACAGTCCAAGCCCATCATTTTTATTCGGAGTTTGAGCCAACGGTTGCGGCGCACGACAGCGGCGGAGCTATTTAGGGTTCCGGCGGTGATATTTCTCCCGCCGGCAACCAGGGACATCCCGAAAGCTGGGATTTGTCATGGGGCATGCTTAGAACCTACAGAGACTACTTCCATGGTCTCGGGTGCTAAAAACCAAAGGAGGAAGAGAACCTACCTCGCCGGAGTTGGTGAAGACAAGGATGAAGCCGGTTCTTTCCCCGCGTTGTGCAGCCTCCAAACTCCCTCGAGCTCACTCTCAGGAAGCAGGAGAACTCCTCAGCAAATTCAGGGACCAACTTGACATCTTTTGGGTGCACTCCTCATTCTTTTCTCCCGAGCTCGGCCAAGGATGAAGGAATGTGTCTCCTCGACCACTCCCGCACCTTGGGACTTGTTTGGAGTATGCAGATGAGTGAGGGGAGCCCAATAACTAAATCTGACCCCTCGTGCTCCCTCCAAAGAAGACCAAAAGCCAACTTACCTTTAATGCATAACTTTGAGCATTTTGCAAATAACCCCTTGCATAGCTCACCTCTAACACTTAGCTCCCATTCGTGAATCACAAATGCGATAAGAACCCTTACCTAAAAGCCTCTCACCATTTGACTCATAAAATATTAAGGTTTTAGTGAAATTACCCGATTTTTCAACATATTTTGTGCATTTAGAAACGCACGGGTCATCAAACGCGAATTCCGTCAGTGCCATTGCGTTCAGAACATCGAAATTAGCTAGAATCAACTACTTATACTGCTATGTTCGGACTTCAGACAGTGAATCGACCGACGTTTGGTCGAGAGTGGACCGAAATCAGGGGTTAGTATTCACAACTTAAGTTGTGGGCCCCGCTTCTTCTTCGCTGTTTTACGGAAGATCCGACCGTCGGATCGGAAATAGGTGAATATCAATCTTATCTGTTTCAACGAGACGGTCGCACTGGTAATCTTAGATTTTCAAGATCAGACTCCGATCAAAAGTTGATATTTTAGGGTCCTATTTACTCGATTAATATTACATCTTTGCCAATTAAACAATTCAGGAAATTATTTAAACTTTAAAATTTAGTTTCAAAATCACGATTACTACAAGTGCGGTCGAAATAGAGCCGCGGAAAAGACTAGAGGAAATCGAAGGAGCATAATGTCTCATTCATTGAACAAGGCTCGGATCAAGGGGAGCCGAGCGGATCCAGTGAAGACGAGTCTTCGGTTGAGGAGGCCGAAGTGTATGTGGTCGAAATGTATCAGGCCATGAGCCTTATACATGTCAAATGCTTAAGCCAAGCAAGAACCGAGAGTTCAAGGCTCGGGCATCATTTAACGCCTTCACCTTCGACTGAGGCAAAGGTGCGCCTCATCAGACAGCGGTTGTTGACCGCCCAGAGTCGGCAGAAAAGTTATGCAGACTGAAGACGTCGTGACTTGGAGTTTTAGGTTGGGGAGCACGTTTTACTCCGGGTCTCGCCATCCAAGGGGATCAAACGGTTCGGCCTGCGGGGCAAATTGAGCTCGCGATTCATTGGACCTTTCGAAATCCTGGAGCGCATTGGCCCGGTAGCTTATCGTTTAGCGTTGCCGCCAAATCTCGATCGGGTGCACAACGTTTTCCATATTTCGATGCTCCAGATGTACCTCCCCGATCCGTCGCATGTTCTTGATGCTTCTGCGATTGATCTTCGAGAGGACTTAAGTTTTGATGAGACACCGATATGAATGTTAGCACGGGAAGACAAAAAGTTGCGCAACCGGGTGATCCCCTATGTGAAGGTGCTGTGGAGTAATCATGAAGAGCCTGAGGCGACTTGGGAGTTAGAATCAAAGATGAGAGAGTGTTTTCCTAATTTATTTAGCACGGGTTGATGTTAAGTTTCGAGGACAAAACTTCTTTTAAGGGGTGTGTGATGTAGTATCATGACTTTTCCTGTTCCCTTTTTATTTCCTTTTTAATAAATTAGTTTATTAGGAGAAATAAGTTATCAAGTTTTTCTGGGTAGACCGTCGTGGTTTGCGGATATTTTTCTATGATAGAGCCCGAGAAATGGTGAACGGCGGAGCGATCGGATCCGAAATCCGACTTACGGATACGATGGGATAAGTCGAACCCGTTAAGGCTTTGGTGCATCAGTATCCGCGCCGACTGGTTTAGAACGTGGCTTAGGTGGCACTCTTATCAAGAGGTTTGTTAGAGAATCCCGTTTATCACATTTAGGGATTTTTTGTACGTATGAGAAAAAGAAAACCATAATCGGAGAGAAAAGAGAGAAAAATGAAAGCGGAACCCGAATCTTCTTCGATTAACGTGCCGAAAACTGGGAACGAGACGTTACCGTCTGTGGGGGAGCGGGTCCGGATCCTCACCACACCGAGGAACAAGAACGGATCATCTTCTCCAATAGATCAAGGTAAGCGGCGTTAGTTTTTGGTTTTCGTCGTTCTTGGTTGGGTTGTCTTAGGCATAAAGGGTTTCGTCGTTCGTCGCGTCGCCGTCGCCGCCGCACCTCTTGCCACGCGGGGTCGCACCACCTACGGTGCGGCGCGCCGTGCACGGGCCGCCGCTCTACGGGGCCGCACCACATACGGCGCGGCACGCCGCGCGGGGCCGCCGCCCATGCGGGGCCGCACCGCACGCTGCGCGGTGCCGCGCAGGGACTGCCCGCAGGCAGCGCGCGCACCCGCGCGAGCTGGTGCCGCGCGGGCGCTGCCCGCAGGCAGCGTGCGCACCGCGGGGGCTGGTGCCGTGCGGGGCGCTGCCCGCAGGCAGCGCGCACCCGCACGGGCTGGTGGCGTGCGGGCGCTACCCGCAGGCAGCGCGCGCACCGCGCGGGCTGGTGTCACGCGGGGCGCTGCCCGCAGGCAGCGCACGCCCGCGCGGACTGGTGCCGTGCGGGGGCGATGCCGGCAGGCAGGGCGCGCATCGCACTGGCTGGTGCCGCGCGGGGCGCTGCCCGCAGGCAGCGCGCACACCACGTGGGTTGGTGCCGCACGGGCGCTGCCCGCAGGCAGCGTGCGCTGGCGCGGGCTGGTGCCGCGCGGGGCGCTGCCCGCAGGCAGCGCGTATCCGCGCGGGGCTGCTCAGCAGCGCGTGTCGCGTGGGGAACTTAACGCGCGGGGCTGATGCCCGCGCAGGGTAGCTCCGCAACGCGCGCCACGCGGGGAAATCGCCTGCACAGGATTGTCAAGCTCCGCCGCCCGGTCTCTGTGTCCACCCGTGTGTCTCTTAGTTTGTTTCTCTACTCGGGTGGTCTGGGTTTTTAAGTTAGGTGTTACTGATGTTTTTGTTGGGGACTTTTAGGGGTCTGGGAGTCGTGCAAGGGCGCAGAACGGTTTCAGGTGTTCTGTTCAACGCGACTCAAGGTGGGTACCCTTTTCGTGCGTCCTTTTTAAAGTAAGGTCTCATCATGTTCTATGTAAGAGTAAAGTAGATGTGCTGATGGTTTTCAACTAACCCCTTTTCGCATGAGTATCCCTTTAATTACTATCTGTTGCGACTGGTGTCGCGGTGCTCTATATCTCACATCGACTTCGATCCTTATGCTCATGGCTGCTTATGCGCATACCAGCGATTTGGCCACCGCATCGGTGTACTTTTCCGGAGAGGTGGTACGTTGACCCGTGTACCCCGCAAGGTGACATGGTGGGGAGCCCTTACGGTTACTTAAGGTGCCGCACAAGTACCGTAGAGGGGTTAAAAGCACCAAGGTGAGAGCAAGGTGTTTTGTTTCGCTGGGGGTCCTTAGACCTTTTGGCTGGTGTTCCGTTCTGACTTACAGGGATATTGTGGATTCATGAGTGAAAGTTTTGGATGCTCTCGTTTATCGGTTTGCTTTCCTTTCAGTACTTATAGCATCTTATATGTTCTACATCTACCTCTTACTCTTTGGTCACTGACTTCCCACACTGTGACAGGTTCGGTCAAGGATGGGATCCGGGACGACAGTGAGGCTGCGACTCGAGGATCTTATTCCGATTAGGGGCTGGTGACCTTTCTTTTACTTACGTTTTGATTATTTCGGTTAGTTAGCTTATGTGCGTATGATACATTATTGTGGATGTTGGGTTTGAACTGTGTTTTATCGTGGATGAACGTTTCCCCTTACTAGCTGTTGTTTCGGCCACTCTTTTCAAATCAAGTAAAAAGATTGCGAAAATGTTTAATAAAATTTAGGTGTCGTGTGGGCACCATTTTACAACCCGTGGATTTATCCTTTCAAAATATAGGTGGCCGGCTTGGTTATTGCGCATAATGATATTTTTCCCTCAACTTAACTTATTGGCTAGTGTGGTTAAAGTATGATTTATGCTTGCGACACCGTGCATATACAAAGGAGACTCCGTCCGTTTGCGGGGTGAACTTGTATGTGTGGCGGATCTGCGCACGTGCCCGGCGGGTGTACTTATAAAAAAAAAAAAAAAAAAAAAAGTACACGTTTTCCGCTTATTTTAAACCCCCGGGGCGTGACACATTGTCTCAAATTAAGCTCCTTTTGAGTAAACAAGTACTTCAGACTCTTGTGGTCGGTAAATATCTTGTAGTGCTCACCATACAGGTAATGTCGCCACAGTTTCAATGCAAATACAACAGCGGCTAGCTCCAAATCATGTGTAGGGTAATTTTTCTCATAATTCTTTAATTGGCATGAGGCATAAGCAATTACCCTACCATGCTGCATTAACACACATCCTAAACTGCTGTGGGAGGCATCACTCTAGATCACAAATCCCTCTCCCTTCACTGACAATGCAAGAATCGGCGCTGATATCAATCTCAACTTCAGCTCATCAAAGCTCTGTTGGCACTGCTCAGTCCAAATGAATCTGGTCCCCTTCCTAGTCAATCGTGTGAGGGGAGTAGAGAGCTTCGCAAAGCCCTCCACGAACCGACGATAATTACCTGCTAAATTCATAATGCTCCGAACCTTAGTAACTGTTGTAGGTCTAGGCCAATCCCGAACGGCATCAGTCTTCGTCGGGTCCACTACCACTCCTGCAGTTGAAACCACATGGCCTAAGAATGAAACCTTCCGAAGACAAAATGCGCACTTCTTTAACTTGGCATACAACTTCTTCTCTCTCATAAGCTGTAGCACTATCCTCAAGTGCTCCTCATACTACATATCACTTCGGGAGTAAACTAGAATATCATCGATGAATACCACAACAAACCGGTCCAAATATGGCTGAAATATCTGGTTCATTAGATCCATAAATGCGGCAGGGGCATTAGTCAATCCAAATGGCATCACTGTGAACTCATAATACCCGCACCGCGTCCTGAATGCGATCTTGGATATGTCCTTGGCCTTCACCCTCAGTTGGTGGTAACCGGACTGGAGATCTATCTTCGAAAATACCAAAGTTCTCTGTAGCTGATAAAACAGATCATCAATCCGTGGTAGGGGATACTTGTTTCGAATGGTCATTTTGTTCAGCTCTTTGTAATCAACACACAATCTGAGTGACCCATCCTTCTTCTTCACAAACAAAATCAGCGCTCCCCATGGAGATACACTGGGTCTGACAAACCCTCTGTCCATCAAGTCTTGCAGCTGTGCCTTCAACTCTCTCAACTCTGTAGGAGCCATCCTCTAGGGTGCCTTGGAGATTGGTGCAGTTCCTGGAACCACGTCAATTACAAACTCTACCTCCTTGTCCGGCGGCACAGAAGATAACTCAGGTGGAAATACCTCCGGGTACTCGCAAACTATAGGGATGTCCTCGAGCCCCGGCGTCGCCGTAGGCACCTCTACTACAGTCGCTAGAAAAGCGATGCAACGACGACTCATCATCTGTCGCACTCTGGCTGAAGATACAATCGCCGCAAACAATGTGCTCCGGCATCCTTGATAAATATACTCCTCATGACCCGGCTCACGGAGTGTCACCGTCCTCTATTTACAATCAATGGTAGCAAAATACTGGGACAACCGATCCATACCCAACACTACATAAAAATCCCGGAGCTGACGTAGGACCAACAAATCAATAGGCATAATCCAAGGCCCTAACTGCACTGAGCAGGACCGATAACACTCATCTACGAGCAAAACGTGATATGGAATCTGAACCTCACGTGCCCAAGCTAACGGTCATATCTCTAGCCCATACAAGAATACAAATGCTCTACTGATGAATGAATGAGATGCTCCAGTATCGAATAATGCTCTAGTGCGAGTAGAGGATATCAGAACAATACCTGCCACCACCTGGTCGGCTGCTAAAGAGTCCCCCACCTGAGCGGCATACACTTGCCCGCCCGAAAGTGGTTGCTTATTCGGCTGTTGAGATGAGGTGGCCCGATCTGCCTGGCCATAACTCTGCGAAGCTCCTGCTACCTACAAAGGCGAGGGAGGGGTCGATACTGATGACAGTGATGGCAACCCCGCTCTCGGGCAAGACGACGAGTAGTGCCCTGACTGGCTGCATCGGAAACACCGGCCCTGCCGCTGCTCGTACTGCCAGGGTGCATGAGACAAATCCTCGCTCAACCCACCAAGCGTGCTCAATTGCTGCATCCAGAGTCAGCGATCGCTGGGAATGAACAAACTGATAAATGTCCCAATGTAGTCTTCTCTCAAAGAGATCAATCCGCTAGGCCTCATCCTGTGCAACATGGGGTACGCAGTTCAGCAACCGCGTAAACTCATGAATATACTCCTGTAGTGGCCGACTCCCCTGCTGTAGGTGTCTTAAATCCACCTCCAATTTCTGCTTTGCACTGTCGAAAAAGAAGGCCCCGAGCAGCAAAGCACGAAACTCGCTCCAGGTCATCAACTGAACTCCCGGGGGTCCAACTGGATGAACTCGACGCCACCAAGTCTCGGCGTCATTCTCAAGAAAGTGCGTAGCTAGATGCACTTGATACTTCTCCTGCACGAAGAAATTCTCGAACAGCTTTTCCATAGCCGCTATCTAATTTTTCGTCTCCCAAGGCTCCGAACTCTCTCCCAAGAACTATAGGGGATGATACTAACAAAAAGAAGTCAATCGGTCGGTCAGTTCCTACTGCTCCTCCTCTGTCAACAGTGCCATGGGAGCCGGAGTCGGAATCGGCGATGTCACGGCTGGAGATACTACTGGTGGTACTGCAGGGGATACTCTCTGCTCGAACAGGCGCATCATGCGCTCCATATTCTCCTCCTGGCGCCTAGCGGTCTCCTCTTGGCGCTGCATCGTCTCCTCCTGGCACCTAGCGGTCTCCTCCTGGAGCCTCATCGCCTCAGACATCTGAGCCACCTGGGCCCGCAACTCGTGGGTCTCGCTCTGCTTTGTCTGCTCGGCCTCCTGCTGCTCGGACTCCTCATCAGGAATAGGGTGTGCCCTCGTCGCTGCACGATGTCTTGGAGGCATCGTAGATAGCTGCAACAAAACCGAACATCAGAACACAAAAAATCTCTCGACCCGATCATGCGAAAGTCTAAAACATGTTACCCATTCTAAAGTATTATATTGTCTGCAGCCAACATAACCACTTTAGAGAATAAACATGCAGAATCACCCACCCCAATCCCGTGGGAGAGTTACAGACTCAATCAGGACTCTCACTAAAGTCACGTATCTCATGACAGTCATCTTATTGTCCAACCAAAAGCCTAGGGTTACTAAGTCCTCAATGACCTACAACCTAGGCTCTGATACCAACCTAATCTGTCACCCCCCGCGGTCGAAACTGTGACCCAGGCTTGCCAACAGATCCGCCATCTGTACGAAAATCTCCACACAGACGAAGCGTCTAACCTACAAAGTCAAATCTATAGCTATACATGTATCAGAGCTGAAAAGAAAATAAATAGCTATAAAAACTCCAACTATACATCTGAGTAAGGATCCAAATATACATAGCCGTCTCCAAAAAATAAAATACAACATAAGTCTCCAAAATGTACAGTAACACAATAAAACCTCTCATATAAGGTACATCTACCTCTCTAACTCTGAAATAAACCTGGTAAGGAACTACTCGGCCATGCCCTTACCTCGATCAGCTGCCTCCGCACGAGCTGAAACCGGAACAGGTACCTCTGAAAAATAGACACCACAGCGGGTGTGAGAACTACACCAACACGTAGTTTTCAGTGGGTACCGTCGCCAACATCCACGATATACCCACTAAGTCTACTAGAGGCAATAAATAGGTGAATTGGAATATAAAAGCTGATATGAAAGCTACAGCTACTATGCCTCAAGTGTCATGCTCAAAAGAAAACTCAACTATGAACATGCTATGCATCCACTCGCTCACGAGGTGCTCACATCAAACCCAATCTAACTGACTGCCAAATCTGGTCCAGTCAAGCCTATGCCTCCCCTAGTGTATCAACGAAGGGTGTCTAATTGGACTATCACAATACCACTCAAACAGCCTCATCAGGCTCATCATCATCATCATCGCATCCGAAGCGACAACTCGAGGGGAGCAACCCCATCGAGGAACAAGCGTGTCACATCTGGCTCAATAAGCAGCACATGCATGCTATAATCCACTATCAAATAGATCAAAAACTCGAATGCCAACTAGACCAAATCATGTCGGAGAACCCTCCACGACTCGATCTGATAATGCTCTCAAAAACCCCTAAGACATTAGAAAACTCATCCACTGAGCTATAAAAATATATTCGGCCCTCAGATACTAACACATATGCATCCCGAACCTATCCAACCCCTCAGGGTTCTCTCAATGTATAAAAATTTATTTATAAAAGCTAGTTTTACTAAAATAGGTATAACGATTTTTAAAACGGTTCAGATGCATTTCTAATGTCAACTAACTATGCAGTCTAGTGTCATATAGTCTCAAGATTATACTAAAAATATCTGGGGTTCAGATTTGTCATTCTGTAATTTTCTAGACAACTATTAGATTTTACCAGCTATAAAAACATGGAATATAGGCATGCTAGACATGCATACAACAGAATTAGAAGGCATTCCATAAAATTTGGAAGAATTCCAACCCACCTGGATCGCTATCCACAGTCGAAAAGAAGCCGAAGTAACGCGGAGTCACCCTCTGTAAGGAAATGGCCGGAACAGTCCCTCGACACCCCGTGTAGAGCCCCAAAACCCCATGTAGGTTTTCCCCGTGAATCCACAATGTGAAACACCTGATATTGGTGTGTTGGGCTAGTAACGCATCAAATGGATGTGTTGGATGGACTCAGTGAGGTTCCGGGATCAAGCCTGTCTTTCAGCTACTTTTGCCGAATTTTAAAAGAGGTTTTAGGCAGATTGGAGGTTAGATTTGGATTCAGCGTGGAAAAACGCTTGAAAACGGCTATTTGCTTGTATTTTTCTGAGTTCGGATGCCCAAAAAGGGGCTCCCGGAAGTTTACAGTGGATTCTGGTGCATGGGGGAGACCGTAGACCGTCGGGGTGCCATGTGACGGCCTATTATTGGTCGGTTCACTAAGCGCGGTCCACGGAGAGGCGCGGGGTGGCGCATGGACCGGGCGGGAGACACGTGGCGTTCCCTGATTGGCCGCCGCACATTGCGCGGTCCACGGAACCCCGCGCGGGTGCATAGACCGGGCGCGGGGACACGTGGCAGCCTGTGATAGGCGGGCTCATGCGGCACGGTCCACGGAGGTGCGTGATGGCGCCTCGGGATGCGTGCGTGCGTGGAGGGTAGGCAGCGCGGACGGCGAGGCGCGCGTGGACGCGGTCGGCGGGTCGCGCGGGCGGGCCACGTGGCGCTTTGCGATTCGCGGGCGCCACCCACCCACGTTGACGGGGGAGCTACACGCGGTAGCGCCCGAAAGGCCTTGCACTTGCTGTTCCCTGTTCGGGACACATATCAAGCATTAGCGGTTTCAGGCGCTAGTCGGACGGGGCTCGGGATCCAGTTTTGTGCGTCTTTTGGATTCGGGCGCCCGGAAGTTGGGCCCGAATCCGAAAAGGCATGGGCTTTTGGGCTAAGCCTATAAATAGGTCCCCTTCACTTACTTTTTCTCATTTTGCTGGGCCTTTTAAAAGTGGGCTTTCTATAGAGAAGTTGTTCACCCTTTTGTTCTACACCTTATGGAGGAGTCCCAGGGTTTTTGGAGGACACTACTTCGACGTCTACTACGATTCGGCGCACTGCTACGCTCCTTCCTTGGTGGTCTTTTTCGTCGCGTTTCGGTCTGCGGACTCCCTTGGCCTACCCCGAAGGAGTTTTCGGGTGATTCTTGCACCTATGTTTTCACGGCAGGTAGGGCTACGATTCTTGTATTTACAGTTTCCCTCCCTTCCGAGCTTTTCTTGGGTCTTTTGGACTATCTTGTGACCCTATTTTCTGCGGTGAGATTTTGGACAGCATTGGAGTGATTGTGGGTTTCCTCGGCCCATGAGCATCGGAACGAGGAGTGTGAGTACTCGTTTTACATCTACTCGTCGCGAGGAATGCCGTCGTGATTTTTCTGGAATTTTTGGAAATTGCTTCGAAGGTGATAATTCCACTTTTTCTGGACTGAAAGCTACAGATTATTCATTGTGGAAGTTTTGGGATCGCAGCGGTGTTTTATTTGTATCTTGGCCTACAGGTGTCCGAACGGGACGTGCGAGTACTCGATTCGCATCTACTCGACGCGACGATCGCAGCAGTGTTTTATTTGTATCTTGGCCTACAGGTGTCCGAACGGGACGTGCGAGTACTCGATTCGCATCTACTCGACGCGACGATCGCAGCGGTTATTTTTCTGGATTTTTCCGAGATCATCTCGCAGGTAAAATTAACTATTTTCTGGACTGGATTGTGTGGACAGCGGTAGATTATAGTTTTGGGTTTAATTGTGCACCGTGTGGATCATCTTTGCAGCTTTTGCGGTGTGCCGTGATTTACCTGGAGTGAGGGCATGTTTGGATTCGTGCTTCATGACCGAGGTGGGTAGTTGTTGTGGATCTCATCTTTTGACTTACTCACTAGGAATATTAGAGTGATCCCCGTTGTTGATTACCGACTAGTACATTGTGGGTAACATGCATGCTTGTATAGATTGGACATGTGTTATGTTAGTACTTAGTGTTCTTATGAGATCTATTATTATCCTGGATTAGCATGCTCTAATTAATGTAAGAACAACGATATCTGTTTTTCTTTTATCAACATGAGGACACTTGCATGCTTGTATGGACATCTAGATAGGCCACCTTTTAGTGCTACACTATAATTGAAATTTGACTTAGGAGAAACCATGCTGGTACATCTTCTCCTTTTATTGAGATACATGTGGTATTGCTCGGGTTGAGCAGGGTTGTAGGATAGTGTAGCCGGGTTTATTGAGTCGGGATTTGTCATACCAGATTGTGGGTTGTGGGGTATTGCGACGACCGCGGATATTGGGCGGTTGACCGGATGTTTACTTGTGCATCAGATTGGGCATCGGATTTCTTCAGTGGATGGAGTTTCTCACTTATTGAGTATTATTGCATTAGATTGGGGGATCGGGTTATCTTTAGTGAAGGGGTTTTCCCACTTCGATCAGAGTCGTGATCCAGTCCTGCTATATCGTGATACTTGTTACAGTGATACTTTACTCGTGTGGGTCGCTCCCCTCGAGTGCCACTCCGGAGTGTGCGACCGTGCCGGACAGAAGCCTCTGTTACTTATTTTGGGATGCGACCGTACCGGTCAGAAGTTGGTCTGTATCCCGCGGTTGAGTTCTTGAGTTCGACAGCAGAGCAGGCAGTGCCAGTTCTTACTGGTGTTTAGATTGGGTTTATTCGGGCAGGCACATTCACTGATGCATTTATGTAGTTATTCCTCCTGGCATTGCATTTAGAGGCATAGTAGCGGTAGTTCTTGTATCAGCAGTTATGTTCATAGCTTACCACATTTTCTTTTCCGTTTGCCTCTGGTAGACCTAGTGGGCACGTCAGAGTTTGAGGCTTAACCCACTAGGGGAGGCTACTGATTTTATAGTAGTTCTCACCCCCATTCTTGTTGTCTTTTCTTTCCCCTTTGTTTTGCAGAGTCGTCTGCGGGAGCTACTGGGCCATCAGCGGCAGATCGAGGTAAGAGGATAGCGGAATAGATAGATCGTCCACCCGACAGTATGCTAGCTGGACTTTTGTTGTACCCTATCTTCTCAAACAGTGTATTTGTACCTTTATTTTTGGGTCTGGCTTTAGCCAGCTGTTTGTATATTTGTGGTGAGCTGGGAGAGACACTTGTATTTATTTACAGTTGTACTTTATTTTATTTCCAGCTTCAGTCTGAGATGTAGTAGTTTTAGTTCAGCTCTGTTTTTATGCTCTTTTATTATTTCTCTTATATCTGAGCAGGTTACCGACACTTTGTCACGCCCCGGAGGTTCTAAAAGAGCGGAAAACGTACCCATTTTTTTTGAATAGACCTCGCCCCCGGCGCGTATCAGACTCGCCACATATACAAATTCACTCCCCAAACGGGCGGAGTCTCCTTTGTATATGCACGGCGTTACCAATAGAGCACATACTTTAACCATTCCAACCATGACAGACAAAGAGGAAAGAATACGATAAATCATACCATCACCGCTATCTCATACAGCCTATAGCATAAACCCATGGGTTTGTAAATCGGTGCCCACTCGACACCCAGTTTTTCCAAAACGTTTTCGCAAACTCTTTGAGCGGCCATTAACTTGAAAGGATAAATCCACGGGTTTTAAAATCGGTGCCCACACGGCAACTGCTTTGAAGACACTTTCGAAACCAGGTTTGCATTTGAAAACTAGCCGCAATTACACATCCTAACATTCACCAATTAGTTATAGGAAAACATCATTCCAACATCCATCAGAAACCACAGTAAATGTATCACGGTTTACCTAACCATAGTATGACGAAATAACCAAAAGTAAAGAAGATAACGTATCGTTTACTAGCCCTCATGGCTAGGGTCCTCTAACGGATGCCTCACCGTCGTCCCAAATTCCACCCCTATTCGAACCTGTCACAGTGTGGGTTGTCAGTGACTGATAAAGTAGAGAAACATATAAGTAAATGCAATAACAGAAAGAACACACCGAATCACTGGAGCATTTACTTCTCCCCCCTCCCCCTCTCATGTATCGCTAGATCCCTGTCGAAAGTCACACTGGGCACCTACCCCAGCTTTCAGAATATTTTGGGCCCCAACCCCAATACCGTACTCATCTTCTTGGTGCCCCCAACCCCTCCACTGCCCAAGTAGCAGTCGCCTCTCCTTGAGGGGTCCCCACTAACCTCCCCTTGTGGGGTACACGGGTAAAATAACTTACCATCTTTCCGAAAAAATACACCCTGTGCAGTGGCCAAACTGTCGGTGTGCGTGTAAGCAATATGAGTGTCATAATAGCGTTGCGACCTCAGCCGCTTTAGTCAGAATAGTCTAACGATCCTGCGACCGCAGCCGCTTTGATTAACATGATACAAGGGATTCACATGCTACGGGGTTAGTCAAATTACCAAACAGATCTACTTTATCAAAATGAATATTCGGGAACGACACCACGCCGGTAATAACCAAAACTACCCACCTCGATTGTGCGAAGACTGCACTCCGGAGACCGAACCTTGTTCTCTGTTGATGCCCGGACCTAGAAGTAGTCCCCAAAAGAGCCGCGGTCAGATCAGAAATATAACAGTAGATAAACCGAGCCCAAAAATTCAAAAACACTAATGACAACTTGACCCGGCGGTGGCGCCCGCGCGCGTCGAGCGACGCGGCCGCCCCCCGCGGCGTTGCGGTCGTACGGCCGCACGGGCCCCAGCCCCGCGTGGCACTTGCCGTGACCGCGCGGGCCCTAGCTCCGCGCGGTGAAAGCCGCGGCCGCGCGGGCACCAACCCCACGCGGCACCTTCCGCAACCGTGCGGGCCTTAGCCCCGCACGGTGGGAGCCGCGGCCGCGCGGGCACCGGCCCCGCGCGGCGCTTACCCTAGCCGCGGCCACGCGGGGACCTTGGTCCCGCGTGGCACTAGCCGCGGCCGCGCGGGTATCGTCCCCGCGCGGCGCGTATCACGGTCGCGGCGGCGATGCCCTAGGGCTTCGCAGCGGCGACGCCTAGGGTAGCAAACGGCTACTCCTAAGACTCCGCAAAAGACCCAACCAAAAACCGAGCGAAACCATACGAAAATAAATCTAGCTTACCTCTGATCGTCGGAGATGGTGACCCGTTCACGCTCCCGGCTTCGGCACGCTCGTCGGGAGGGTTTGGGGTCCTTTCGCCTTCTCCTTCTTTCCCACCGTTTCCTTCCGATTAGGGTTTCGCCTTTTCCCTTTTCTTTCGTTCGTTCCTTCCTCTCGTTTCCTTCCAGTTAGGGTTTCGCCTTTTTCCCTTTCTTTTTCTTTCTTTCGGGAGAAGTCACAACCTAATCTTTTATGTACGACTAAACACCATATCGGGTATTTTAAAATCCTAATTAATTAATTCCTTAATTAATTAATTCCTCAGATAAAATCCTTCGGGATAATTCTTTAAAGATAAATCCCTCTTTTTCCTCGGAAAGCGTGCCAAATCACTTACGCGGATTTCGATGCACCCCCTGGTCATTGCGATCACTTTCTACCCCTTTCTGGGAGTTCCGTAAGTCGGAATCCGGATCCGATCGCATCGCCATTCTCCATTTTTCGAGCTCTATGGCAGAAAAATACCCGCACCTCCAAATTATCGACTTAAGTAAACCCGTAACATTAATTACTTTAAACGGAAACTTTATTAGCAGGAGGTATAAAGTGTTACAAAAATCTATGATATTACACGCTTCGTATACACGAAAAATTTCGTGTGCACGGCGGATCTGTGGACGGACCTGGGTTCTGGTTTACACCCGGGGCGTGACACCCCGCTCACGCACCACCTCTGCTAGCCGTTCAGAAGATCCTCTAGAAGCACTCAGCACACTCCCAAAGCCTCAAGCTAGGACCCTCCAAGCTCAGGTCAACACCACTCCCAATCTCCACCACTCACCGCATGCACACAACGCACAGCTCCCTGTCGCTTCACACAGTGAACGGTAATAAGTCTCCTCAGCTCAACACAGCACCCCGCTGCTCCTCACAGCACAGGGAAGAAGAAATTTGAAAGGAAAACCAATTCCAAGTCTCAAAATCCATAGTCTCAGCCAAAACCAAAATTCGAGAAAAATTCACAAAAGCTCGGAAAAACACAGTACTCACCTCTGATGTTGATTCCTGCGCGCAAGCTCCAATGCGAGCTTTCCTTAACAGGACAAGCTCTCCTCCAAGCTCACGATCAAAATACGAAGCTTCACGCCGAAGAAAATCCACCTATCTCACATTGGAAAAGCTACTGTGGAGCTCCCTGGTACAACAATGGCGCATGCTGCTTCACTGGCTAGAGAAAGAAGAAGAAAAAGATGAAGAAGATGAAGATGGAGGGGATAGTGATGGGATATAAAGACCAACTCTCTCTCATACCTCTGGCACCACACGTGCGGCCCTGTAAGTACGCCGTCGCGTCAGGTGGTGAAAAGTCCCGTGGAACAACCTGAAGCACTAACTTGTCTCACGGAGAAATTCGGGTTTCGGGCGCCCTAAAACTAGGACCGGGCGCCCTAAATTACGGCACAGTAACTCTCGAGCACACCACGGCCGCCCGCTCTGCTATAGTAGAGAGCCTGAAATCTCGGAACATTGTCGAATCCACTCCTCAGTCCTGCGGGCACCCTATCCAAGGGTCCGGTGCTATAGTGCAACATCAGAGATCTCACCATCAGCAAATAATCCGGAGAAATCACAGCCATCCAATGCTCGGGTCTGCTACAGTAACTTTCGGGCGCCCGCACCTGAGTTCCACAAGTTTCGGGCGTCCGAAACTTGTGTGTGACGAATTTTTCACAGGACTTGACCATGTGGTTGGTGGTGGAAAACACCTATTTTTAGTGTATCGAGTGCGTTGTTCGTCAAATGGACGCCAACAACGGACTCAGCGCGCGAAAACATTCAAAATTGGCTATTTACGGGCAATTTTGGGCTATCGGGCTGATTTTACGGGTGGGCCGATCCACGACCCACCGCATGTGCTCCAGGTGCAGCGAGCCCGTGCACCCGCCATGTGGCCGCGCCTCATTAGGTGTGGCAACCGAGGCGGGCATGTGGGCCGGGGCGTGGGCGGTGCCACACGGCAGCCCGCGTGGGGCGCACCTCCCGAGGGCACCCCGCGTTGACGCGGGGCGCTGGCCCGCGTGGGCGCCGCCACGTGGCGGGGCTCCATTGACCCCGCTCCGCGCGGCGCGGAGGCGCTGACGCGAGCACTATGAATAGCCCGTTTTCGGGCTATTTAAGGCCCGAAATCCCTCTTTTTTCCCCCTCCTTTCTTCTCTTTGCTTCCCTCAAAATTTTGGGAGCGTGAGGAAAAATTGCGAGGAATTTTTAGAGTGCCATGGGGTGCGCCGTTTGTGCCGCGGGCGCGTCATTTGTACTGTGGACCGCGCCGTTTGTGCCACGGGCGCGCCGGCTGTGTCGTGGAGCGCGTGCGAGGTGTTCCACGGAGCCGGGCAGTCGTGCGTGCGCCCATTTGTCGGCGCGTCGGCATTAAGGTAGGTGTCGCCTCGTGTTTTGTTGTGTTTTTCGGCATAGTTTTTAGATTTTACTTTTGGGATTTTTGTCTTTGAACTCTGTGCCCTGGTTCCGTCAGGGACCGTTGTTGGAGGTGTCGTTTGCCGCGCAATTTTACCGCCGGACTTTTCGGGGTGTACCGTTCGCGCGTGGCGGGCGCCGTTGCGCTTTCTGTTTCGAAAGTGAACGTTTCTACGGGAGCCCAATTGCAAGTGTCTACAAGCAATTGGTGGCAAACCGAGGTGGGTTGGATTTTCCTCCAAGTCTGCGGACTTCTTTCTAATTCTAGTGTTGTAGATTTTGCATGCTAGAATAGGTGCTATTATTGATGTTTATAGAGTTATTGGACTTTGACTAGCACCCTGTCATATGATTGCATGTATTCAACCAGACTGCTAGAAAACTCTCACTTGGGCTAGGTTCTTTTATGTTCTAGTTCCCACCTATTGCTTTTCTTTTTCCTGGACTTAGATTGTTTTCTCGCCTGGATAGTGGGCCGGGTTGTCGTGTATTTTCCGACCAGTGTCATTAGCACTGTGTTTGTGGTAGTGTTGAGTTGTTGATAGTAGGATCCTGAACCCGGACTATTTTTGGACACACATAATTTCAGTAAACAAAGGTTTTCCTTCCAAATTTCGATAGATCGCCGGAGCCTGTTCTTGTTTGATAGGGTGAAGGCATTAGCCCTTCGAGGTTTGGAAAATAAAACTTATTTTAACTGATTTTCTTAAGAAACTAAAATTCATTAAATTGGGCTTCTCAAATCAAAATAGTTTTCGAAAATAACTGTCATTCCTTCTTACAAACTTCCTCGCCCAAGAGGGTTGAGTGATTTGGGTTCTAGGGGCCGTTTCATTGTTTTGGGGACGAAAGCTACGGGGGCTATGCCTAGAACCTATTCTTGTTTGATAGGGTTGTAGGTGTTAGTCTCTCGGAACTTTCGGACCCTGATTGGTTCCCTCCGGATGTTTTACCTGAGAGAGCTAGTTTTCCCCGGGGATCGAGAACTTCGAAAGGTTGAGCTTGGAACCTGTTCTTGTTTGATTGGGGTTCTAGGCACCGGCCTTTCGGGATTCTCGGACCCTTGTTGTGTCAGTTGGTTTCTTCTCGTCTGTGAGTCGAGTGGTTTGTTCTGGGAGCCGTTTGGGTTGACGGTGGTCCCGAGCTGTGGAGTGTCTCCCGTAGATGTTATTAGTGTTGAGTTATTATTTCCGATTTGATTGATCGTGGATTTGGACTATAGCCTGCATGAGCCATATTGAGCTCGACAGAGATGCGCGGATACTTTCCTCGGTGGGGTCGCACTCCTTGAGTGCCACTCCGGAGTTTGACCTGTTACTTTACTATCGCGACTTGTCGACGTAGTCCGTGTGGGACGCCCTATGTAAGTCCAGTCCTCCGTGGATGTAATGGCAGTAGGTGGCGCAGGTTTGACTGGACCCTATGTGGCAGTCACTGTGATTGGGTTGATTGAGTATTGGGTTAGAGTCGATGCATCATTTTCATCTGTATCACCCATTGAGCATTGTAGATAGATGCATGATAGCTGTAGATTTCTTTCCAGCTTACCTTTACATCATTACAGTTTTCCTGTTATCTTATGCCTCTAGTAGACTTAGTGGGCAGACCGTTGGTCTTGGAGACGGTACCCACTGAGAACTGTGTGACGGTGTAGTTCTCACACCCTCTGTTGGTGACAGATCTTCCAGAGGCATCTATCCCTGTTCCTACTACTGTTGCTGCACCAGTTGATCGAGGTAAGGGAGTCGCGAGCTAGTTCCCTACTCGTATTTGGAGTATAGTTGTACCCCCTTTTTGGAGCCTTGTAGTACAGTCTGCTGGATTATTGTAGATAGTTGCTGTTGAGAGTTTTATTTTTGAGAGACTTATGTTATGAGGTTCAGGCTTGTATTATTTGGAGTTGTTTTTTTTTTTTTTTTTATATATTTCAGTAGTTTATTTTTCAGCTGTGATATCTGTATAGCCGTAGTATTATCTTTTACAGGTTAGACGCTTCGTCTATACGGGGCTTCCCGTATGGGCAGCGGATCTGTTGGCGGGCCCGGATCGTAGTTTCGACCCCGGGGCGTGACAGGAACAATTCCTAGGGCGCCCGAAAACTCTTAAACATCTAGTTTCAGTCATTTTGCGGTCCCGAGCCCGTTTTTTGCGTCATTTGCGCATCCAACGACACTCACACTATCCAAGTATCTCCAGATGCTCACACAGTCACACCTGAACAGTTACTTAGCCCCGGTACTCTACAATGAGTCTCGACTGAGCTAGAGTCTGAAAGACAAGGTGACAGGTTATGTCAGGGTCTGAAGACAAGGCTGGCGAGACAAGTTTCACATCACCTGGTAATCTTAGGCTGTGTGTGTGTGTGTTTGGGCTGACGAGGATGTCATGCCTAAACAAGGGAGTATGTGACACCCCAATAATCCCATATTAGATGGGAATGAAGTTGTGATAGGGTATATAAGAGATATGGACACAAATAATAATAAATGGGCTTAAGCATTTTGGGCCGGTTGTTTAGGTCCAACGAGTTATTATTGCTAGTGGGTCAGATCATTACAACTCAAGAAGATCTAAAGGTTTAGAGGCTTGCTTGCCTGCAGTCTGGGAGGCGTCGGAGTGGTCGTCGGAGCAACCACGACCATTACTAGGCACCTAGGGCTCGGGCTTGGACAGCTCAGCAGAGCTTGGCTTCAAAGAGGCTATGGGTGCATGCAGGAGTAGAAGGGGGTCAAGTACGGTGCAGGGAGGTAGCCCAGTGTGTCGCCAGCGGCCTGGAGTGGCGGCGGCCAGAGGTGCTAGGTTGCAGCTGCACCTAGGGCAAGCTCGGTGGAGCTGAGGTTCTGGCGGCCGGGTGGTGGTGCAACCAACAACCGAGGGAGGTTGTGTCCGACGAGGGGAGATCGATGAAGCCCACTGTCGGCAGCTGGAGGCGGCGGAGACACTGGGTGGAGATTGGTCAAGATAAAGGATGAGGACCTCGAGGTGGTTTTTTCGGTAATGCCGTCAGCCGGAGGCGCATAGGGAACGTCGGGGAAGTCACTAGAGGTTAAGCAAAGGCCCTCCCAACCCTTCAAACCCGAAGAGAGGTGATGGTGGTGGCGCTCGAAGCCGCTTGACTGAGATCTAGATTTTCCGGCGGCTATAGGGCGGCACTTCGACGATGGGGGTGCATAGGGAGGATCTCTAGAAGGCTGTGGCGACGTGGGGAAGGTCCATGGGTGATGCAAAGATGTTTGGTGGCCTCAACTTCCTTCCAACCCGAGAACAAGCAAATAAGAAGAAGAAAGTGCTTCTACGGGGAAAGTACGCATAGGAGAAGGAAGGGGTGCAGGGTGGTTCAGTGGGGAAGAGGATGCGGCTAGGGTTCTCCCCAAGAGAACCCTAAAGAGCTATATAAAGATTTTGTGACAAAATTCCAATAGCTCCTTCCTACTTTATTATTTTTAATCCAGCACCTTACTAGATGCGTATTACGCGTCGAAGACCCTCCATGTTCAATTTCGCGCAATTCGGCGCATAAAATATTGAAACTTTTTCTTAAAAAATAAAAATACTATTTTATGTGTTTTTTCGTGGTTTCACTTTGCCGAATTCAAAATCGGACTTCACCACAATGTTCATATCAATAACACCATTCAGGTAGCGATTTTGTTTCGTTAGATTCGGTCCCGTTTCGTTAAGTTAGTCGTTTCTTCATGGATACCCCTTCGAAATTTGAATTTTTGAATTTAAAAATTCTAGAAATTCATTTGAAGTTTAAATTCATTGTTATTACAAATCTTCAAAAAAAATCCTTAAAAATGGTGTAAAAGCCTATAAAAGACCTCAAAATCTCTTTTAAATACCAAAATTCAAAACCATTGATTTTACCCTATTCATCTCTCTCAATATCTTAGCGGGGAAAGTGAAGAGACAAATTTCTTCTCCTAGAGCTCTCCTATGAAGTTTTCCCACCTATTCCTTTCTCCACCTATTCCTTGCTTTGATGGAGATAAAAACCCCAACCCTAGGGTCTCTACAGTGTTTGCCTCTCCTCTCCTCTACTCTCCCAGCTTCTCATCCATCACTCTTACATCAATAATTTATTAATATTTAGCTGACTAAATTACATTGTGAGACTTAATTACAATAATTTAAAAGTTCGAGTCAAAAATTATAATAAATCAAAATTTAAAAACCAAAATATCACTTGACTCATAGTTTGAAAATCAAACGAGCAATTTACAGTAATCGAAATCATAACCGTCTGGTTTTGAATTTTTATCCCTATTATCTAAACTGACCCTTTTAGTTTTGAATAAAGCTGTCTCAGCCTGAATTTAGCTTAGGGTAAATATCAGATGCCTACGACCATTGACTTATGTGCAAGAGGTGTTGGTGTAAATTCAAAATTCTCTATACATTAATTTTAATTTTGTTTATTAATTTTATTTAATTTTTAATTAAGTATTTATTGTGTTGGGTACATTGTGAATGAAAAGGCACATTACTGCCATTGATGCCCGTGATACCCGCACATGAACATATCCCAACGTTCATTTTTTTTACCCTATAAATAACTCCCCTGTGCATGCATAGGGATAATATAAAAAAATAAGTAGAAAAGTTGGTTTTTTTAAAAAAAATAGAGAAGAAAAATTTGTTTGAGAGATTTTATTTTATTTTTTTATTCTATTTTTTTATCAGGTGTTGAAAAAAACTTCATCAACTTCTTCCGCGGTCGTGCTCATAGGAAGGGGAGTTCCGGTCGTACCTTGGGGTGGTGTCTCCGATTAATCCGCACGAAGGACGAAAACACATCTTAGGGCAGTGCCTCGCACGCTTCCGGATTAATTTATTTTGACTTCTTTCTACTATAATTTCTGGAATTTTCATAGCACTTAACGGTAAGTTTTGTTATTCAATTTAATCATAAAAATAGTTAGATAATTTAATTACAAGCAGATTTAGTGCGATTATTTTTCTAACATTTTAATGTGTATTTCTTCTGATTTGATTGTGATTATAATCTAACGACTGCTAATCCGAAAAATAAAAAATAAAAAATTGCATGTAACATAAAATTTGTTGTCAACTTGTTTGTATGATTGACATTCAAACTTAAACATAATGGGATTAGCATTTTAAAATTTTAATTGCATACAGTTTCTTGCAATTTTAATTTATCTGTTAATTTTAAAATTAATTTTTTATATATATTGTAAGAATTCGAATTTTGTAAATAAATAAAAAGAAAGAGAATAAAAGTCAAGTTGAATTTTTGAGTTATAAATGGCACCAATAGCGCAAGTGACCCTTTTCTGCGGTGTAAATTGCACATTTTTCGAGGCAGAAATGTCGCCTTTTAATCCGAGCCTAATCTCGATAATCCGAGATCACGAGTGCGACCGTCTCGTCGAACTGATCGAAAATGATATTAAGCATGTTCAGATCCAACGGTCGGATCTTCCAGAAACCAGCGAAGAAGCGGGCGGGACCCGCGACTTGAAGTGCACAGTAAGTTGAACAGTAAACCCTATTTTTCGAAATTCCCAAGTACCAACTTTGGCCAATTCGCCATCCGGAAACCGATCATAGCACTTCAAATAGTCGATTTGAACAGTTTCGTCGTTCTGAACGCAGTGGCGCTGACGGAATTTCCGTTTGACGACCCTAGAGTCTCGAAAAGCATGAAAAACACTGAAAAAGGTTGCATTTTGCGCAAAACCCCCCTGTATTTATGTCTCATTTTGCGTGCCACCTCTATGGAGAGGGACCTAGTTGTGAATAAGAGATGCTGTGAGGGACTGAGTTCCAAATATTGGAAGATTGAGGGCTAAAATGCAAACGTACAAGATCCTATATATAAACCCCCTCACGAGCTAGGGCTTCTCTACATCCCTAAACCCTGAAGCCTATGCCCTAGCCGCACCCTCCAACAACCTCCCCCTCTCTGCCGCGCTCCCCGGAACTTCCCCGCACCGGCCGCCGCCTCTCCCTTGCCGGAGAAGAAGGGATCAAGAACTCATCTTGATCTCGGGTGCTTGGAGAGGAAGGTGATCGAGAGGGTCCTAGGCGATCAAGACCTTGTCCGGTGGAGTCCTCCGTAAAGCCGCAACCGAGCTGTGGTGGACCCGTCCCCAGCCGCCGCCGCGCGCCGCCGCGGGAGACACTATTCTCCTTCCGAACTCCGCCGAGGTAAGTTCATGGAGGTTTCGAGTTTTAATTCTTCTAAGGACCACAGCACCGTGTTTCTGACCTCTTAAGGATCATCCTCGTGTAGCTCCGAGGCCTCCGGTGCTCCGGCTAACCGGCCGGGGAACCTTGTCGCCGGAAATCACTATTTCGGCCGATCTCTAGCGCCGCTGTCATCCGACCGTCAAACGTGAGACCAGAAATGTTGGATCGCTCCCTTTCATCGACTGCCACCTCTCCACCAAAACTTAGGGCGATCGGATCAAGATCGGGACCGCACGAGCCAGCCCTAGAAACCGGACTTTCTCCCTCTTGGCCGATCATCGCCGTCCGGCGCCACCGTGGCCTCCCGACGCCGGCCACCACTGCACCGAGCTCCGTAGCGTTGAGACAAAGCTCCTGGTCCAGTTCGCACCGGCCCGGAGCCACTTGGCCGGAATCCACCATTGGCGGCCATCAAGCTCCACCGAGCTCCGCCGCCGCGCGTCGCCGGCGCTCCTCGTCACCGGACAACCACCCAGGTAGGACTACTTCATCGTTTTGAGGTCGATGGAGGCTTTGCATGGCACTCTTAAAGTCGGATTTTTGATCTTCAAGGTTGCACCCGAATTGGCTTCGATCTTTACCTCCGGCCATTCCCCGGCGTCTCGGGCTCCGACCACTTGCCCAGGTGAGCGCTAAATACTCGTTGTAAGATCCCCATCATCTTTGTTTTGGGCCAGGGCACCTCTGTAATTGGGTTTCCAATCTTGCACCCGAGCCACCCATTTCGGGCTTGCCTCCGGCCGCCGCCGCCTCCGGCCGCCGGCGCTTGACCTGGCCTGAACCAGACATCATCTGGGACCCCCTGTTCACTGATGTTACGGAATTTGAGTTGGCGTAGTTTCGTGAAAGGTTCAAGTCTTGAAGATTGAAGGTGAAGAAGGTTGGATCATTTAACTCAATCTCAAGAAAGAAGAATTCAAAAGGATCAGGTATGTTTAACTAAAGATTATTGGTGATCCGAATACTTCTTGTAGTGTAGAAACACCTGGAAGAATCTTTAATTGCATAAAAATCAAAAACTGGTGTTCGGACATGTTCAGGATCCGGATCAGAGCCAGCGATCCGGATCCCGAAGGTTGTTGTTTCATACATTACTTCAATCCGGATCGCAGCATCTCACGATCCGGATCCCGAACGTTGAGTTTTCTGAATTGTATGAACGATCCGGATCAGGCATTCCGATCCGGATCCCGAACGTTTGTTTTTCTGGAAACCGTCTTTCTTGCTACTGCAATCCGGATCGCCCAAATCCGATCCGAATCGCCGTCCGTAAAAATTCCAGAAATATTAGGTTTTTGATTCTTATCTCCTTCCTAGGGTTTCTAACCTATAAATAGACCCTATGATTCATTTTTCTAGGCGAAGCCGGGAAGCCGCTAAACCTAAAAGCCGTCATCTTATACACGGCCCAAGATCCACATATAGAGAAGAAAGGAAATCATAGATTTATTCTTATGTTTCTTCATCTATATTGATTAGTTTGATTCTAGGTTTTCATACTCACATCTTGAGTTGAATCAAACTAATGAATACTTAGATGGTATTTCCTATCTATCTTTGATCTAAGTATTCGGCGGATCATCACCACCCAAAAACAACGATTTACCCCAAAATCGGCGCGTGGATTCGCGTGTCCTTGTGGATTCAAGGTTCAACCGCTCTCGTGGATTCGGAGCGAGGCACGTTCGTGGATTCGAAGGGTGCTACTGGGTGAAGACCGTGGATTCGGTCGGACGTCGTGGATTCGACGTTGGACGCCGTGGATTCGGCGTTGGGCGCAGATCGTGGATTCGAGAAGCGTCGTGGAGCGAGCGGAGAAGATCCTCTAGGAGCGTATGGAAAAGGTTGAGTCGTAAGTGTGTACGGTAAATCACCTTGTACGTGGTTTAATTCTAGTGGATTTCGCCGTGTTATCGGTCCCGTGGTTTTTTTACTCCGGTTTGGAGTTTTCCACGTAAAAATCTTGCGTGTTATTTTTATTTCCGCATTGGGTTTTTTATCGCAACGATTTTTGAGTGTTTATACGTTTACACCTATTCACCCCCCTCTAGGTGTTTCTTTCCCTATTTAGATCTATATTACATATAACCCAACAAGTGGTATCAGAGCGGGAATAGGGTTGTAAACAATGGTTGAAGGTGGAAACATCAATCGACCCCCTTTCTTTGATGGAACAAATTATGCGTACTGCAAAGTACGGATGAAAGCCTTTTTAATTTCCATCGACGAAAGGGTGTGGCAATCAATTGAATTACGATGGACTAATCCAACTGAAATTATCTCTGATGTTCGCACCTTAAAACCTAGGTCGAAATGGACCAAGGAAGAGTTAGATTCATCTTCTTACAATGGCAAGGGAATTAATGCTATTTTTAATGCCTTATCTCAAACTGAATTCTCTCGCGTCTCGGCATGTGAGACTGCAAAAGAAATCTGGGATGTTCTTCAGGTTACACATGAGGGAACTAACCTCGTGAAGATTCAGAAACTGCAAATGCTTACGAGCAAGTTTGACTCTATCTTGATGGTAGAAAATGAATCTTTCATGGACTACTATACACGATTGCAAGACATCATAAACTCATGTGCTAACCTGGGAGAGAAGATTCCAGAATTTAAGGTTGTAAGAATGATCTTAAGAACTCTTCCTGAACGATTTCGCCCAAAGGTTACAGCCATTGAAACTATTAAACACCCGGACGAAATGCGTGTAGAAGAATTAGTTGGTTCATTACAAACATATGAAATGACATTTACTACTAACAATTCTTCTGGAAAAGCATCCTCTTCTAAGTCTTCAGGTTATGCGTTGAAAACAACTAAGGAAGAAGGCGCGGATACTTCCTCCTCAGACGATGACGAGAACCTTTCTATGGAGGAATTTGAGAAGCAGCTCGCTCTCTTGACAAGGAAGTTTCGCTGCAACTTTCGAAGGGGTAATTCAAGTAAATCTCCATCCTTCGGAAAGTCGAACAAAGGCAAGGGTACTTCAAGTTACAAGTCAAGAAAGCAAGAGAACTTCTCAAAGGATAAGAAAAGTTCAGAGGGACAACTACAATGCTTCAAATGTCAAGGCTACGGCCACATTGCAACGGAGTGTCCCAACAAGTATCCGGCAAAGAAGAAGGCGATGCAAGTCGTCACTTGGGATGACAACTCAACGTCAAATGAGTCATCTTCAAGTGATGAAGAAAAGAGCACCACGGCATTCCACGCGTCCACATCTTCACCCTTCATGTGCTTTATGGCAAGTACGTCCGAGTCATTGTCCAACTCCACTGTTGAAAAGATTGCAACGGACAACGAATCGGATGATTCGGAAGGTGAAGATTTTGCTCTAGCCTACCACAGACTTTTGAGGGATTCAAAGAAAGTGGCTAAGCAAAACAAGAGTTTGAGAGGGAGATTGCATGATCTCGAAGAAGAAGCAAAAAGGGCAACTTCTCTCTCAAACGCTCTTGAAGTGGAAAGGGAAAATCTGATAAAAGTAAATGTTTCCCTTCAAGAGTCCAATGAGCTTTTTGAGAAGGAACATACAAATCTGGTGGATAAAGCGGATCACTTCTCAAAGCTCTACAACGAGGCTCGACAGGATAACCTGGAAATGACAAAGACCATTTTCCAACTCAAGGATGACTTGCAGCGATTCTCTTCAGGAAGGAGTAAGTTGGATAGGCTTCTTGGTCTTGGTCAAACAAATCGGTTCGGCCTCGGGTACACTCAAACTGGAAACAGTCCAAGTTCGAGTGGGACAGTTTTTGTGCCTCAGTCGGTATCTCCTCCTCCGACACCGGAATTCAAGACAAACAACGACAACAAACCTACTACATCCTCTTTGGGATCGTCAAGATCTAAGGTATGTTTTCGTTGTGGTGTTTCAGGGCACATAAGAAGATATTGCAAGACGGGAGTCAAACGCTCACCTCAAACACCTCTTGCAATGACTACCACAAAGGTGATTCCTCGGAAATCAATTGCAAATCAATTGAAGGAAAAGAACTTTGGTAGTTTACCGCGCAAGACGACTTCATCAAGGAGCAGCAATCGTTTTAACAAGACGCTTTCACCTAGGCATATAACTTCACGACCATTACCGACGCATTCCAAAAAGGTTTGGGTGTGCAAAGGTGAAATCTTTCCTTGTCTTGTTACCAATGTTTCCTTGCATGCATATGATAGTTCGTCTTGGTATCTGGATAGCGGGTGTTCCCGTCACATGACCGGTGACAAAAATAGTTTTCAAAATCTTGAGAAAATCTCCGGAGGACTCGTTGTTTTCGGAGACGGTCGATCTTCCAAAATTGTTGGAAAAGGAACAGTAGCTATTCCAGATGGCCAGGTTCTAAATAATGTGTTATTTGTTGATGGTCTTAAGACTAACCTCATAAGCATAAGTCAACTTTGCGACAATGGTTTTTCAGTTAACTTTTCATCTGTTGAATGTGTTGTAACTGATAAGGACCATGTCTTCTTTTTAAAAGGGGTTAGATCTGAAAACAATTGCTATGTTGTTCCTAATAAAATTTCAGAAAAATGTAATCTAGTTTCTTTGATTAATGAAACAATTTGGCATGAAAGGCTAAGTCACATAAATTTTAAGGAACTTGCTAGAATTTCAAACAAGGACGTGGTCAAGGGGGTTCCAAAACTTTTATTTAAACAAAACATTGTGTGTGGTGGTTGCCAAAAGGGAAAACAGTCCAGGACTGCACACAAGAACTTGAACCACGTTGGTACAAAACGGCCTTTGGAACTTTTACACATGGACTTAATGGGGCCAACTCGTCAACCATCTTTGGGAGGTAAATGGTATATTTTCTTGATGATTGATGATTTCTCTCGGTATTCTTGGGTAGCATTTTTAAAAGAGAAAGCTGATACTTTTGATTCTTTTCACGAGATTTGCCTTCGTATTATGATTGAAAAGAATGAAAAGATCATTCGTGTTAGAAATGATAGAGGTGGAGAATTCGTTAACTCTAAATTCATTGACTTTTGTACTTCAAACGGTATTAAGCATGAATTCTCTGCACCCTATACACCTCAACAGAATGGTGTTGTCGAGCGCAAAAACAGGGTTGTTCAAGAGATGGCACGTGTTATGCTTCACAGCCGGAATTTACCGCTACATTTTTGGGCTGAAGCTGTGAACACTGCAATCTATGTAATTAATCGAGTTTATTTGCGCCCGGGAACGTTAAATACACCATATGAACTATGGTGTGGTAGAAAACCCAGCATCAAATATTTTTGCATCTTCGGGAGTCGGTGTTACATTTTACGTGACCGTGAAAATCTTGGAAAGTTTGACTCTCGAAGTGACGAAGGGATATTCTTGGGGTATTCTACAAATAGTAGAGCATATCGAGTATTTAACTTGGAATCTAAGACGATCGTAGAATCTATAAATGTTAAAGTAGATGAAGCTTTTCGCTTTGGATCTGGAAAATCTACCCTCGATATCTCTCTAGATGATGATTCACCTGCCATTGCATCTTCTCATAATAATACTTCCAATATTAATGATGCATCTAATGGTTCTTCAAGTTTATCTGATGTGCAGGAATCATCTCATATACCTCCGAGTACTCCGTTTCAACAAACGCTACGAATCTCCAAGGATCATCCGGAATCGAATATTATTGGAGATCCACAAGAAGGAGTTAGAACTCGGAGGCAGTTGGTTTGTGGATTCGCTTGCTACGTATCTTTAATCGAACCAAAGAACATAGATGAAGCTCTTCAGGATGACTACTGGATTAAAGCAATGCAGGAAGAGCTCCATCAATTTGAGCGAAACAAAGTCTGGAATTAACGAAGCCTCCAAAGCAACATAATGTGATAGGTACCAAATGGATTTTCAAGAACAAGAAAAATGAGGATGGTACTATCATCAGGAACAAGGCACGATTAGTTGCTCAAGGCTACTCTCAAGTAGAAGGTATAGACTTTGATGAAACTTTCGCCCCTGTAGCTAGACTCGAGTCCATTCGTATACTATTTGCTATTGCTTGTTATTTTAAAATCAAATTATTTCAAATGGACGTTAAGAGCGCGTTTCTAAATGGGTTTTTAAATGAGGAAGTTTATGTGGCTCAACCGAAAGGTTTTGTAGACCATAAACAACCTAACCATGTTTTTCGTTTGAAAAAGGCTCTTTACGGTCTGAAACAAGCACCGCGAGCATGGTACGAAAGGTTGACAAAGCACCTTTTGGAGAAGGGCTATACTCGAGGGGGAGCTGACAGGACTCTCTTTGTGAAGCATTATCAAAGCAATTTCATTGTAGCACAAATCTATGTCGATGACATTGTATTTGGCGCAACAAGAGATAATGATGCTTCTAAATTCGCGGAGACCATGGAAAGCGAATTTGAGATGTCCATGATGGGCGAATTGACGTATTTCCTTGGATTGCAAATTAAACAAAATGATGAAGGTATTCACTTGAGTCAATCCAAGTATGCAATGGAGTTGGTTAAAAAGTTTGACTTAGGAAATTCGAAGGATTTTCCGACTCCAATGGGAACTAGCCACAAGGGACTTGGAAGTGATTCACAAAGTGAGAATGTAGACGAGAAACTGTATCGAAGTATGATTGGAAGTCTACTTTACCTCACGGCTAGTCGCCCGGATATATCCTTTGGTGTTGGGATTTGCGCGAGATATCAATCAGCACCAAAGGAGGTTCACCTGAAAGCGGTGAAAAGGATCATCCGGTATATCAAAGGATCAATTAATTTCGGAATTTGGTATCCTATGGGAACTAGTTTGGATATTGTTGGATACTCAGATGCCGATTGGGCAGGATCAGTGGATGATCGGAAAAGCACGAGTGGTGCATGCTTCTATCTTGGCCATTGCCTTGTTGCATGGCACAGTAAAAAGCAGAATTGCATAGCACTCTCGACTGCCGAAGCGGAATACATTTCAGCGGGTAGTTGTTCAACTCAACTTATTTGGATGAAAAGTGTGTTGAGTGACTTCCGGATTTCAGCATCTTCGGTAACAATTCTTTGTGACAACACTAGTGCTATAAACATTTCCAAAAACCCTGTGTTGCACTCTAGAACAAAACACATTGAACTTAGATATCATTTTCTTAGAGAGCTAGTTGAATCAAATACTCTTCAACTTTCATATATTTCAACTGAGGATCAATTAGCTGACATTTTAACAAAACCTTTGGATCAAAAACGTTTTATTCATTTGCGAAAAGCAATTGGAATGCTTTCCTTGAAATAAACTTCTTTTTGAAACCTTTGCTTAGGATAGGTTTGTTTTTGTTGTGTTTTGTTCATTATCTATGTTTGTACATAGGACATTAATTGAGCATAGATCATAATTGACTTTAATTGCATCTTTTCGCACATTTAGAAATTTATTATGCTTTTGCCATCATAATATTTCACTGTTGCAATGATCATTTATGTTAATTAAATCATCTTCTAAGTGATCAAAGTCAATTTCTCTCTCAATGATCTCTTGGTATAGTCATTATCTTATTTGACTGCTTAGTCGAGTATGAAATCGAGATCAATTTTTGGTTGAATACTTTATATCTTAAATAATTGATAGCCAATTGAGGGGGAGTCAAAGAAATGTAAAATGCTCAAAAGATGTGGAAAGAGTTACATCCCAATGAGGAGTGTGAAAACTATCACCACATGGAGGAAAGAGCTACCACCTCGGTCGTCCGAGTATTGTGTGCAGCTACCACATGTATACCAAGCATGGTTGTTCAATTTTTGATTAAGTAAAATGCATGTTGAAATTCTTGACTCCGTCAAATTTCAAGGTTAGTATAAGGTGGGATTTTAAAGAAAGATGCTCAAAGAGCCACTCTCTTCAACAGATTGTCTAGATAAATTATCTACCATATTTGGGATTTCAAACATCTATTGATCTTTGTATTTCATTTTCTTTACCGAATTGATGATTTGATAAAGGCATTACTCATAAGATCAAGTTAGATGTAATTGAAGGTGTTCAACTTTAAGGGATTTAATTTTTGTAAATTCTCGTTTCATTTTTGGATATTATTGATAGATTTGGCATAATCTAATTCTTGTTGTATGAAACGATGATTTTTGTTTAAAGTTGATACACAATTGTGCTTACATACTTTTTCTGGATCTTATGAAATTTTTCTAAATTTTTCTGAAGAAAAAGTTGGAGCCGATCCGGATCGGGCAAGCTGATCCGGATCCCGAACGCAGGCTTCTTCCTGCGGCTGGCCGATCCGGATCGAAATCTCGATCCGATCCGGATCACGGCTAGGGTTTTATTAAGAACAAGAGGGTTTTGATTTCTTTTACCTTAATCTTTTATTCTCAAGTCTCTAGAGCCTCTCTCTCTAGAATTCTTACACCTTGGAACTTTCCAAACTCAAGTTCTTCGAATACAAGTAAGTTTTATTGATCAAAATCCCGTTTTTCACAGTTTTTCTCTATTTTCTTCAAAACGTGATGAGATTTTTCTATCTTTTTCGTTTTTGAATGGTTTTTGATCAAATTTCTTTTGAAATAAGAACTCTGGGTAGATTAGTTTTGATTATATGCTAGGTATTCTCCTGATTAACGGATTTTTAGGCTTCGATTTCTAAAAATTTCGGTTTTAGGGCATATAATAAGGATTTTCGAAAATCATGCAATTGATCTATTTTTAAAATTCCTTTTGCAAAACTTATTTGATTCTGAGTCTCTCTACATGATTATGATTGTTGGGTACAATTTTTCAAATCTTTGAAAATTAACAATTTATCATGTGTTCTTGAGTTATTGTTCACAGGATTTTAAATCTATTAAGCACTTGCACCAATGGCGTTCGCCTGGATAATCTTCCTTTTGGTAGCAATGGTAGGACCTAGTGCGTCTTCTATAAAAAGAGAACAAGATGACTCAAATCAAAAAGAGACAAAGAATGTTTGTCAAAATGATTCAGAATCAGATGAAGAAGACTGGGAAGAGATTTGTGAACAAGCACAAAAAGCTATTGACAAAGAAGATAGGTTGTATTTGAAGAACAAGAAGCTGATGAAATCTTCCTCAACAACCAAGCAGTACACTAGGCGAAAGAATTCGAGGGGAACTGGAATTCAGATTGATAGACCCCTCGCCAGAGCTCGCTCTCTCCCTAGAGAATCTCCATGGACTGAAGGTCAAGATGCACCGTCTGGATCTATACTACATCCTTCAACGTCCTGGAGACACACGGCAAAAGCGAATGTATGGTCCTCAATTCGACAAGAACAGCGAAAATCGTCTGCTGAACAAGACAGTGTATCTACAAATCTTCAACAGATTATCTCTGAGCAACATAAGATGAAAAGAAAGTGCTCCAAAATGTCAAAAATGCTTCAAGCAATTTTGAAGAAGTTGGATTGTACCAATCCCACTAGTTCTGATTCAGACTGACTTAACCTTCTTTCTAATCGTTTTGTGCAGGATTTCAGTTCTTAGGTTTTCATGTTATGTTTTTACTTTGCTTTAGTTTTAGTTCTCAGGTTTTTCTTGATTTTGAACTTCTTAACTCTCCTTAAATTTTTGTAATTTTGGCTTAGTTTGTGACAAAAAGGGGGAGAGAGTTTAGAGAGAACTTGAACAATGATGATACAATGATGATGTGAAAACTGTGTGAATATGTGAACATCAAGGTAAGTATCATTTCAACTTCAACTTTGGTTTTTATCTTGTGATTTGTTGCATGTCCCTACTAACTATTCGACTAACTATTTGGACATGTATTTTTACTAACAAGTTGATGTTGGACTAACACTTTGTGACATTTGGTTTTTGAATGCATAGAAGATATGTTGGTTTTTGACTATGATTCTCTTACATATCTGAATTCTCAAATGTCATGATGATCAGATAAACTCTATCTCTGTACTTGGTTTTGTATGTTTCAATTCTTGAGGTATCTAACGATTCTTTTTGTCAAGAATGATTTCTGTGTGCAGAGAGTACAGATGTCTAAGTCTAGAGTCTGTTTTAGGAGTTTATCTCATGTTTTTAAATTTTTGGATCTCCATTGTAAATTTTTGTTGTATGGTGATAGCAACAAAAATATCTTTTTGAATTTTCTTTAGTGGATCTGTGTTTTGTCACGAAACCGCCAAAGGGGGAGATTGTTACGGAATTTGAGTTGGCGTAGTTTCGTGAAAGGTTCAAGTCTTGAAGATTGAAGGTGAAGAAGGTTGGATCATTTAACTCAATCTCAAGAAAGAAGAATTCAAAAGGATCAGGTATGTTTAACTAAAGATTATTGGTGATCCGAATACTTCTTGTAGTGTAGAAACACCTGGAAGAATCTTTAATTGCATAAAAATCAAAAACTGGTGTTCGGACATGTTCAGGATCCGGATCAGAGCCAGCGATCCGGATCCCGAAGGTTGTTGTTTCATATATTACTTCAATCCGGATCGCAGCATCTCACGATCCGGATCCCGAACGTTGAGTTTTCTGAATTGTATGAACGATCCGGATCAGGCATTCCGATCCGGATCCCGAACGTTTGTTTTTCTGGAAACCGTCTTTCTTGCTACTGCAATCCGGATCGCCCAAATCCGATCCGGATCGCCGTCCGTAAAAATTCCAGAATATTAGGTTTTTGATTCTTATCTCCTTCCTAGGGTTTCTAACCTATAAATAGACCCTATGATTCATTTTTCTAGGCGAAGCCGGGAAGCCGCTAAACCTAAAAGCCGTCATCTTATACACGGCCCAAGATCCACATATAGAGAAGAAAGGAAATCATAGATTTATTCTTATGTTTCTTCATCTATATTGATTAGTTTGATTCTAGGTTTTCATACTCACATCTTGAGTTGAATCAAACTAATGAATACTTAGATGGTATTTCCTATCTATCTTTGATCTAAGTATTCGGCGGATCATCACCACCCAAAAACAACGATTTACCCCCAAATCGGCGCGTGGATTCGCGTGTCCTTGTGGATTCAAGGTTCAACCGCTCTCGTGGATTCGGAGCGAGGCACGTTCGTGGATTCGAAGGGTGCTACTGGGTGAAGACCGTGGATTCGGTCGGACCGTCGTGGATTCGACGTTGGACGCCGTGGATTCGGCGTTGGGCGCAGATCGTGGATTCGAGAAGCGTCGTGGAGCGAGCGGAGAAGATCCTCTAGGAGCGTATGGAAAAGGTTGAGTCGTAAGTGTGTACGGTAAATCACCTTGTACGTGGTTTAATTCTAGTGGATTTCGCCGTGTTATCGGTCCCGTGGTTTTTTACTCCCGGTTTGGAGTTTTCCCAAGTAAAAATCTGCGTGTTATTTTTATTTCCGCATTGGGTTTTTTATCGCAACGATTTTTGAGTGTTTATACGTTTACACCTATTCACCCCCCTCTAGGTGTTTCTTCCCCTATTTAGATCTATATTACATATAACCCAACAACTGATGCTCACCTCTGTGGCAGATTTGAGCCTGGTTTGTCCCAAGTGAACCCAACCCGAGCCTTGGGTTGCTTTGGTTGGAGCATCACCTTGCTCCGGCACGTTTTCCGGCCGGCCTCCGGCGCGCCTCAGGTAAGCACCACCGCCCCAAGTCCATGTTTAACACTGTGCTCCAGTTAGCTGCTTAAATGATCAAGTAAATATTAAGATGTTTCAAGTTGCATATAGAGCTAAAATGGTTTATGGGCCAACTTTGCCCTCGGGCCCCGGGCCAGCCCAAAACTCGTGAGCACGGCCTTCGTCTCGTCGAACCGAACACGCTGAAATTTACGGCGCTGTTTTGGACTCCCGGATTTCAAGAACGAGTCAAAACAAGCAATAACATAAGGTATTTATGCAAATTAAAAGTTATTATGGACCAAAATGTAAAATGGACATGCTAGCTGTCCTTAGACAGTGTCTTCACACCCACTGGGCATTTTGTTAGAGTCCCGTGGCTCTCGTTGTGTGGGAAACGGATTTTTGTCCCGCAAAATAGCTATTTTATTCCGTATTAGCGTCGCGTTACTATAGGGTCGTCGGGATGGGTTGTGTGAGTCTGTTACTGACCATAGCTTCTTATTCAGGGCCCAGTTGTTCAGCACCAGCCTCCCAGTAGCTGTGCGGGAGTTCGAGGATCTGCCTACATCCAGGTGGATTATCTTCGGTCCGGGCTTTATCTTTCGGCCCTCTGGTTGCTTAGTCCAGTCGGACACCTGTTCTTGATTAGCCCTGCCGATGTTATCTACATATTATATGACCTATCTTGACAGACATTGATCTCTTTAGACATATTATGTACACCTGTTTGTCAGCTTTACATCTGAGTACATATATGTCATGATTCTGATTATACCTGATATTTCCTGTCACCTATGATGATTTGCCTATTCTTGATTTAGTCCTGATGATTTTACCTATATGCCATATGATCTTTCCTGATAGACATTGATCTCCTTAGACATATCATGTATAACTGCTCGTCAGCTTTTATATCCCAGTACAGTAGATTTTACAGGGTCTGATTCACGCCTGTTGATTTCTATCATATATGCCCATTTGTTATACTGTATTTATATCCAGAGATACTTGCTTATATATTCAGATATGCATGATCGACCCATGATTGATATACAGACAGATAGTTGCTTCCCTGAGGGGATCTCGGCATGTTTGCCGACTACCCGGTCACTAGACCGTGAGATTAGAGCATTATGATTTGCCACGAACTGCTGTACTTCACGAACATGGCCGGGGTCGCTCCCCGTGGAGATTGTTCTTTACCGGTAAAGTTGTGACGCCCCAACTTCCCAGGGGGGTCACCCATCCTAGAACTACTCTAGCCTAGCACGCTAACCTCTCATGTTCCTCTTTGGATTTTGCTACCATCCAAAATGCTATAGCCGGGTTAGAGATTTAGTCCTATTATATCATTTATATAGAGGACTAATCCAAATTTCGGGAGTGTCACATTCTTCCCCCCTTTAAGCCCTGACGTCCACGTCAGGCTCAAGCACACTCACAAGCACCAGGCGATGTGAGACTCGTCTCGCTAGCCTTAGCCGATCCTTGTGAGGAGCTGCACATCACTCACAACGGTCATTAGCCGGGGAGCCTCGCTCTACCCGCTATATAACCCTGGCTCAGCCGAGACTCATCTCACATTTCCGACTGGTGAATGGCTCAGATACCAACTGTGACGCCCCACTTCCCAGGGGGGTCACCCATCCTAGAACTACTCTAGCCTAGCACGCTTAACTCTCATGT
>CM055070.1:38555486-38827407 GCA_029204045.2 Tillandsia leiboldiana | reverse complement strand
TTGCTATTGCTTGTCATTTAAAATCAAATTATTTCAAATGGACGTTAAGAGCGCGTTTCTAAATGGGTTTTAAATGAGGAAGTTTATGTGGCTCACCGAAAGGTTTTGTAGACCATAAACAACCTAACCATGTTTTCGTTTGAAAAGGCTCTTTACGGTCTGAAACAAGCACCGCGAGCATGGTACGAAAGGTTGACAAAGCACCTTTTGGAGAAGGGCTATACTCGAGGGGGAGCTGACAGGACTCTCTTTGTGAAGCATTATCAAAAGCATTTCATTGTAGCACAAATCTATGTCGATGACATTGTATTTGGCGCAACAAGAGATAATGATGCTTCTAAATTCGCGGAGACCATGGAAAGCGAATTTGAGATGTCCATGATGGGCGAATTGACTTATTTCCTTGGATTGCAAATTAAACAAAATGATGAAGGTATTCACTTGAGTCAATCCAAGTATGCAATGGAGTTGGTTAAAAAGTTTGATCTTAGAAAATTCGAAGGATTTTCCGACTCCAATGGGAACTAGCCACAAGGACTTGGAAGTGAATCACATAGTGAGAATGTAGACGAGAAACTGTATCGAAGTATGATTGGAAGTCTACTTTACCTCACGGCTAGTCGCCCGGATATATCCTTTAGTGTTGGGATTTGCGCGAGATATCAATCAGCACCAAAGGAGGTTCACCTGAAAGCGGTGAAAGGATCATCCGGTATATCAAAGGATCAATTAATTTCGGAATTTGGTATCCTATGGGAACTCTTGGATATTGGGATACTCAGATGCCGATTGGGCAGGATCAGTGGATGATCGGAAAAGCACGAGTGGTGCATGCTTCTATCTTGGCCATTGCCTTGTTGCATGGCACAGTAAAAAGCAGAATTGCATAGCACTCTCGACTGCCGAAGCGGAATACATTTCAGCGGTAGTTGTTCAACTCAACTCATTTGGATGAAAAGTGTGTTGAGCGACTTCCGGATTTCAGCATCTTCGGTAACAATTCTTTGTGACAACACTAGTGCTATAAACATTTCTAAAAACCCTGTGTTGCACTCTAGAACAAAACATATTGAACTTAGATATCATTTTCTTAGAGAGCTAGTTGAATCAAATACTCTTCAACTTTCATATATTTCAACTGAGGATCAATTAGCTGACATTTTAACAAAACCTTTGGATCAAAAACGTTTTATTCATTTGCGAAAAGCAATTGGAATGCTTTCCTTGAAATAAACTTCTTTTTGAAACCTTTGCTTAGGATAGGTTTTGTTTTTGTTTTGTTTTGTTCATTATCTATGTTTGTACATAGGACATTAATTGAGCATAGATCATAATTGACTTTAATTGCATCTTTCGCACATTTAGAAATTTATTATGCTTTTGCCATCATAATATTTCACTGTTGCAATGATCATTTATGTTAATTAAATCATCTTCTAAGTGATCAAAGTCAATTTCTCTCTCAATGATCTCTTGGTATAGTCATTATCTTATTTGACTGCTTAGTCGAGTATGAAATCGAGATCAATTTTTGGTTGAATACTTTATATCTTAAATAATTGATAGCCAATTGAGGGGGAGTCAAAGAAATGTAAAATGCTCAAAAGATGTGGAAAGAGTTACATCCCAATGAGGAGTGTGAAAACTACCACCACATGGAGGAAAGAGCTACCACCTCGGTCGTCCGAGTATTGTGTGCAGCTACCACATGTATACCAAGCATGGTTGTTCAAATTTTGATTAAGTAAAATGCATGTTGAAATACTTGACTCCGTCAAATTTCAAGGTTGGTATAAGGTGGGATTTTAAAGAAAGATGCTCAAAGAGCCACTCTCTTCAACAGATTGTCTAGATAAATTATCTACCATATTTGGGATTTCAAACATCTATTGATCTTTGTATTTCATTTTCTTTACGAATTGATGATTTGATAAAGGCATTACTCATAAGATCAAGTTAGATGTAATTGAAGGTGTTCAACTTTAAGGGATTTAATTTTTGTAAATTCGTTTCATTTTTGGATATTATTGATAGATTTGGCATAATCTAATTCTTGTTGTATGAAACGATGATTTTTGTTTAAAGTTGATACACAATTGTGCTTACATACTTTTTCTGGATCTTATGAAATTTTCTAAATTTTTCTGAAGAAAAAGTTGGAGCCGATCCGGATCGGGCAAGCTGATCCGGATCCCGAACGCAGGCTTCTTCCTGCGGTGGCCGATCCGGATCGAAATCTCGATCCGATCCGGATCACGGCTAGGGTTTTATTAAGAACAAGAGGGTTTGATTTCTTTTACCTTAATCTTTTGTTCTCAAGTCTCTAGAGCCTCTCTCTCTAGAATTCTTGCACCTTGGAACTTTCAAACTCAAGTTCTTCGAATACAAGTAAGTTTTATTGATCAAAATCCGTTTTTCACCGTTTTTCTCTATTTTCTTCAAACGTGATGAGATTCTTCTATCTTTTTCGTTTTTGAATGGTTTTTGATCAAATTTCTTTTGAAATAAGAACTCTGGGTAGATTAGTTTTGATTATATGCTAGGTATTCTCCTGATTAACGGATTTTTAGGCTTCGATTTCTAAAAATTTCGGTTTTAGGGCATATAATAAGGATTTTCGAAAATCATGCAATTGATCTATTTTTAAAAGTCCTTTTGCAAAACTAATTTGATTCTTAGTCTCTACATGATTATGATTGTTGGGTACAATTTTTCAAATCTTTGAAAATTAACAATTTATCATGTGTTCTTGAGTTATGTTCACAGGATTTTAATCTATTAAGCACTTGCACCAATGGCGTTCGCCTGGATAATCTTCCTTTGGTAGCAATGGTAGGACCTAGTGCGTCTCTAAAAAGAGAACAAGATGACTCAAATCAAAAAGAGGACAAGAAAGTTTGTCAAAATGATTCAGAATCAGATGAAGAAGACTGGGAAGAGATTTGTGAACAAGCACAAAAAGCTATTGACAAAGAAGATAGGTTGTATTTGAAGAACAAGAAGCTGATGAAATCTTCCTCAACAACCAAGCAGTACACTAGGCGAAAGAATTCGAGGGGAACTGGAATTCAGATTGATAGACCCTCGCCAGAGCTCGCTCTCTCCCTAGAGAATCTCCATGGACTGAAGGTCAAGATGCACCGTCTGGATCTATACTACATCCTTCAACGTCCTGGAGACACACGGCAAAAGCGAATGTATGTCCTCAATTCGACAAGAACAGCGAAAATCGTCTGCTGAACAAGACAGTGTATCTACAAATCTTCAACAGATTATCTCTGAGCAACATAAGATGAAAAGAAAGTGCTCCAAAATGTCAAAAATGCTTCAAGCAATTTGAAGAAGTTGGATTGTACCAATCCCACTAGTTCTGATTCAGACTGACTTAACCTTCTTTCTAATCGTTTGTGCAGGATTTCAGCAGGTTTTCATGTTATGTTTTTACTTTGCTTTAGTTTTAGTTTCAGGTTTTTCTTGATTTTGAATTCTTAACTCTCCTTAAATTTTGTAATTTTGGCTTAGTTTGTGACAAAAAGGGGGAGAGAGTTTAGAGAGAACTTGAACAATGATGATACAATGATGATGTGAAAACTGTGTGAATATGTGAACATCAAGGTAAGTATCATTTCAACTTCAACTTTGGTTTTTATCTTGTGATTTGTTGCATGTCCCTACTAACTATTCGACTAACTATTTGGACATGTATTTTTACTAACAAGTTGATGTTGGACTAACACTTTGTGACATTTGGTTTTTGAATGCATAGAAGATATGTTGGTTTTTGACTATGATTCTCTTACATATCTGAATTCTCCAATGTCATGATGATAGATAAACTCTATCTCTGTACTTGGTTTGTATGTTTCAATTCTTGAGGTATCTAACGATTCTTTTTGTCAAGAATGATTTTCTGTGTGCAGAGAGTACAGATGTCTAGTCTAGAGTCTGTTTTAGGAGTTTATCTCATGTTTTTAAATTTTTGGATCTCCATTGTAAATTTTTGTTGTATGGTGATAGCAAAAAAATATCTTTTTGAATTTTCTTTAGTGGATCTGTGTTTTGTCACGAAACCGCCAAAGGGGGAGATTGTTACGGAATTTGAGTTGGCGTAGTTTCGTGAAAGGTTCAAGTCTTGAAGATTGAAGGTGAAGAAGGTTGGATCATTTAACTCAATCTCAAGAAAGAAGAATTCAAAAGGATCAGGTATGTTTAACTAAAGATTATTGGTGATCCGAATACTTCTTGTAGTGTAGAAACACCTGGAAGAATCTTTAATTGCATAAAAATCAAAAACTGGTGTTCGGACATGTTCAGGATCCGGATCAGAGCCAGCGATCCGGATCCCGAAGGTTGTTGTTTCATATATTACTTCAATCCGGATCGCAGCATCTCACGATCCGGATCCCGAACGTTGAGTTTTCTGAATTGTATGAACGATCCGGATCAGGCATTCCGATCCGGATCCCGAACGTTGTTTTTCTGGAAACCGTCTTTCTTGCTACTGCAATCCGGATCGCCCAAATCCGATCCGGATCGCCGTCCGTAAAAATTCCAGAAATATTAGGTTTTTGATTCTTATCTCCTTCCTAGGGTTTCTAACCTATAAATAGACCCTATGATTCATTTTTCTAGGCGAAGCCGGGAAGCCGCTAAACCTAAAAGCCGTCATCTTATACACGGCCCAAGATCCACATATAGAGAAGAAAGGAAATCATAGATTTATTCTTATGTTTCTTCATCTATATTGATTAGTTTGATTCTAGGTTTTCATACTCACATCTTGAGTTGAATCAAACTAATGAATACTTAGATGGTATTTCCTATCTATCTTTGATCTAAGTATTCGGCGGATCATCACCACCCAAAAACAAACGATTTACCCCAAAATCGGCGCGTGGATTCGCGTGTCCTTGTGGATTCAAGGTTCAACCGCTCTCGTGGATTCGGAGCGAGGCACGTTCGTGGATTCGAAGGGTGCTACTGGGTGAAGACCGTGGATTCGGTCGGACGTCGTGGATTCGACGTTGGACGCCGTGGATTCGGCGTTGGGCGCAGATCGTGGATTCGAGAAGCGTCTGGAGCGAGCGGAGAAGATCCCTCTAGGAGCGTATGGAAAAGGTTGAGTCGTAAGTGTGTACGGTAAATCACTTGTACGTGGTTTAATTCTAGTGGATTTCGCCGTGTTATCGGTCCCGTGGTTTTTTTACTCCGGTTTGGAGTTTTCCACGTAAAAATCTTGCGTGTTATTTTTATTTCCGCATTGGGTTTTTTATCGCAACGATTTTTGAGTGTTTATACGTTTACACCTATTCACCCCCCTCTAGGTGTTTCTTCCCCTATTTAGATCTATATTACATATAACCCAACAACTGATGCTCACCTCTGTGGCAGATTTGAGCCTGGTTTGTCCCAAGTGAACCCAACCCGAGCCTTGGGTTGCTTTGGTTGGAGCCTCACCTTGCTCCGGCACGTTTTCGGCCGGCCTCCGGCGCGCCTCAGGTAAGCACCACCGCCCCAAGTCCATGTTTAACACTGTGCTCCAGTTAGCTGCTTAAATGATCAAGTAAATATTAAGATGTTTCAAGTTGCATATAGAGCTAAAATGGTTTATGGGCCAACTTTGCCCTCGGGCCCCGGGCCAGCCCAAAACTCGTGAGCACGGCCTTCGTCTCGTCGAACCGAACACGCTGAAATTTACGGCGCTGTTTTGGACTCCCGGATTTCAAGAACGAGTCAAAACAAGCAATAACATAAGGTATTTATGCAAATTAAAAGTTATTATGGACCAAAATGTAAAATGGACATGCTAGCTGTCCTTAGACAGTGTCTTCACACCCACTGGGCATTTTGTTAGAGTCCCGTGGGCTCTCGTTGTGTGGGAAACGGATTTTTGTCCCGCAAAATAGCTATTTTATTCCGTATTAGCGTCGCGTTACTATAGGGTCGTCGGGATGGGTTGTGTGAGTCTGTTACTGACCATAGCTTCTTATTCAGGGCCCAGTTGTTCAGCACCAGCCTCCCAGTAGCTGTGCGGGAGTTCGAGGATCTGCCTACATCCAGGTGGATTATCTTCGGTCCGGGCTTTATCTTTTCGGCCCTCTGGTTGCTTTAGTCCAGTCGGACACCTGTTCTTGATTAGCCCTGCCGATGTTATCTACATATTATATGACCTATCTTGACAGACATTGATCTCTTTAGACATATTATGTACACCTGTTTGTCAGCTTTACATCTGAGTACATATATGTCATGATTCTGATTATACCTGATATTTCCTGTCACCTATGATGATTTTGCCTATTCTTGATTTAGTCCTGATGATTTTACCTATATGCCATATGATCTTTCCTGATAGACATTGATCTCCTTAGACATATCATGTATACCTGCTCGTCAGCTTTTATATCCCAGTACAGTAGATTTTCAGGGTCTGATTCACGCCTGTGATTTCTATCATATATGCCCATTTGTTATACTGTATTTATATCCAGAGATACTTGCTTATATATTCAGATATGCATGATCGACCCATGATTGATATACAGACAGATAGTTGCTTCCCTGAGGGGATCTCGGCATGTTGCCGACTACCCGGTCACTAGACCGTGAGATTGAGCATTATGATTTGCCACGAACTGCTGTACTTCACGAACATGGCCGGGGTCGCTCCCCGTGGAGATTGTTCTTTACCGGTAAAGTTGTGACGCCCCAACTTCCCAGGGGGGTCACCCATCCTAGAACTACTCTAGCTCTAGCACGCTTAACTCTCATGTTCCTCTTGGATTTTGCTACCATCCAAAATGCTATAGCCGGGTTAGAGATTTAGTCCTATTATATCATTTATATAGAGGACTAATCCAAATTTCGGGAGTGTCACATTCTTCCCCCCTTTAAGCCCTGACGTCCACGTCAGGCTCAAGCACACTCACAAGCACCAGGCGATGTGAGACTCGTCTCGCTAGCCTTAGCCGACCTTGTGAGGAGCTGCACTCCACTCACAACGGTCATTAGCCGGGGAGCCTCGCTCTACCCGCTATATAACCCTGGCTCAGCCGAGACTCATCTCACATTTCCGACTGGTGAATGGCTCAGATACCAACTGTGACGCCCCACTTCCCAGGGGGTCACCCATCCTAGAACTACTCTAGCTCTAGCACGCTTAACTCTCATGTTCCTCTTGGATCTTGCTACCATCCAAAATGCTATAGCCGGAATTTGGATTAGTCCTCTATATAAATGATATAATAGGACTAAATCTCTAACCCGGCTATAGCATTTTGGATGGTAGCAAGATCCAAGAGGAACATGAGAGTTAAGCGTGCTAGAGCTAGAGTAGTTCTAGGATGGGTGACCCCTGGGAAGTGGGGCGTCACAAAAGTGGTCTAGAGATGGGACCCGTGAGCCCGATTGCATCTGTGAGTGTCGGGTTATTGTCAGCGGATGGGGTGCAGATCGGTGGTATTGCCTGAGGTTCTGTGAGACCAATAATGGCATATGATTGGATACTTGGATTTTTATTTTTGACGCATTATTTTTAGCTTGTACTGTCATTTGTAGCTATTACCTTGTACCTTCGCTGCTCAGTTATGCTTGATTTTTCAGTTATGTCATGATTACCAGCATTATTTATCTGCAGTTCCCTTATGCTTGATTATTACAGTTATACCCTGATTCCAGCATTCATTACCTGCAGATTCCTTATGCTTGATTATTACAGTTATACCCTGATTCCAGCATTTATTACTTGCAGTTTCCTTGTGCTTGATTATCTGCCTATTCAGTCTTATTTGTGGATTATTTGATTTTCAGAAGACATTATCTGTTATTTCAGCTTTACCCATCGATTATTACTATCCGCAGATTTTAGTATCAAGTTGGTACGATTAGCTATTTCTCGGCTCGTCGTGCCCACTGGGATACATGTACAGTGTATCTCACACCCCCTGGGTGACCATTTTCCAGGTCCGTCGGGTGGAGGGATGTCGGGACGATCGCGTGAGGCCGTCACGCTAGAACTGTCCCCGTGATGATAGATATTGATGATTGAGATTCTCGATGATTGTAACTGACTTCCATTTCATAGTTTTCAGCTTCTATTTTGGTTGGATATTCAGATTGATATTAGCATGTTCTGGGATTATTCATGTTGATTAGTTATTGTTTAGTTGAGATATTTAATGCTCTCTGATGGATGATTATTGTATTCGCCTAGCCGTGCATGTATAGGAGAGACTCTGTCCATTGGGATAGGGGGTTTCCTATATGTGTGGCGGTCTGTTACGCCCGTTTTGCAAACTCTGATTTATAAAAAAAAAAAAAAAAAATTTCAGACCTGATTTTAAAACTCGGGGCGTGACAGATTAGATGGTATCAGAGCAAAAGGTATACGGTACCTAGGAAAAATTGGTTTGGATCTGGTTAGGATTGAACCCTAGGATGACTTATGACGTGAGAGCGCGGGGTAATTGTCTAGCAGTTAGGAACTCAGGTGTATTTTCACACTATTAGTCGTTTCCAAATCTTGTCGTTGTGACTACGAGCGGTGTTCGCACGCGCTCTGGGCTTAGTGGTCGTGGTGGGTGCAGTGTTAGCTGCGGTTGTGGTACGAGCCATGGGTTTGATATATCAGTGGAGCCTTAGAGCTCGGATTGTTGGCAGCGGTTAGAGAATCAGCTCACCGCTTTTGCTGGGATAGTCCAGCAGATGGCTCAGCATTAGATAGTTGCTATTGTTGCACTGGCCCCACAACTAGTCCAGGTGCTTGGAGAAGTCAGTGATCCTCCGGTTGTCCCCGTGCCACTAGATATAGTACTTTTGTCACAGCCGGGGTTATTAAAATTATGTTGTGACTGCTATTACCGGAGATTCCCCGAATATAGTTATCGAGATGCCTATGAGGTTAGCAATCATGTTGCTTTGGACGGAACGATTCTGATGACACTTATCAAATATTAGTCCTTATTGAGTTGTGTCCCAACCCTGATCAGTGTAAATAGGTTGGGATTCATGATTATTTCGTTAGAAATGGTCGCAGTGAGCGCTTTGGCGCAGACATGGTTGGTGGACAAGCTAAATTCGGTGATCTATGGGCCCGATTGTGACCCTGACTTGGGATGGATTCAGATTTAGACCCCACCTTTTTGCATGAAATTAATGAAGACTCAGTTTCTCCTATGAGTATACAACAATTGTAATCGTTGTGGCTGTTATTATGGTGAGATATGACGGAAGAGTCCGACGTACGGAGTAATGATGATAGCTTGAGGATTTGACTCTATTTTTAAACGAATTCGATTTGTGGTAATTTCGCACCTTGTGTATGAAATGATTTGGGGTCGCAATCTCCCCTGTCGATGTTTGAGTTGAGACTGGCGTCGCTAGAGCTGTGTTAGCAAGTGGTGATGCATTTAAGGTAATGGTGAACAGTGGAATATGGTTCTGGATTCTTGAGAGTAGCCAGGGTCGCACTCATGACCACGAGGTGATAGTTACTCTTGATGGAGGTTATAGTATCGGCATAGATTTGTGTTGTGAGGTATGTGTCATACCTTCTATTGGATTCCGGTGGGAATCGTGTCCCCAATTAGTTGTTGGCGACAGATCTATGGTATTTCACTTTTCTTTTGATAAGCACATTGGCTGCAGACAACGTACTGTCGAAAGAGCTGAGGAAATACCCCACCCTGTAAAGGGGAATATCATGATTGGGTCTATTTGTCTGCTTACTTAAATTTGAGTTTTCAAGGTTGTCTTTGGACAATGATGTTATAGTTTCAGTATTGATATTCCAGACCATATCGGACCATAGGCAGGTCTCAGATAGTTGTGTACATAGTGGACAGATTATAATTGTCATTAATGTAGACATTTGTCCTAGCTTGCGGCCACTAGCCACGTTGATCTCGCCAGATCTTGCAACTGATTCGATAATAGAAATAAGTGGGTTAAGCTGTAAGGTGGGACAACATGTCCAAACCGGATATTTTAAGCGTTACGAAAGGTGACTATGGGTTGCCATGCATTATGATGCTAAGAGACTGATCGTCTGAGGTTTAACCAACAGTTGTCGCCAGAGGTTTGATAAAATTGTTAGGCTGCTTAAGGCATTTGTGCGTCTTTTAACTGTCTGAGGTTTAGTTCTGAAAGCTGCTGGTGAAATGAATGACACATGAGAATATGAATTGAAAGCGGAGAATTTCCCGAACCGCTTGAATGCTCCGAAGAAATTATCGGAAAGGTGATCTCTAGAGTGTAGAGTCTGTTCCTGCTCATTATTTACTAAAATGAGTGAACCCCGATTGAATAGTTGACCGGTTATGTTGAAAGGTTAGCTTGTATGCACAGATGGAAATTTTGATAGATCTGAAAGTATAATGATCTTGGATGTCATCTCTCATGTGTCCGTCAGTTCGTAAGAACGTTAAGACGTTTTAACAATATTGTTAAAGAATTGAAAGATCATAATTAGGGTACGTCGACCCTTTATATCACATACCCTGTGTGGTATCTTTATGAACCAGAATTTTTAGCAGTTTGGAGGAAACGAAATTGTGAACCCGGGTGTTATTGCAAACCGCACAGTACAAGGTGCATTGACATTAGGGACCGTGTATGTTCGGTCAACGAACAAGTTATCGGGCCAACGTGGTAGCGGATGCCTTGAGCCGAAAGCACGTGTCGCCAGAGCTGCAAATGATCACGGATCAGGACCGCTTGATTTCTGAGTTCCAGCGTCTAGACTTGGAAATCGTTCCTTCGGGGTCTACCGCTCGACTTTTAGCGATGGTAGTGCAGCCTACCCTGATTGATTGCATAAAGGAGGGACAGCAGTCGGACCCTCCTTCCAGAAGATCCGAGAGCTGATATCACTGGGACAGACTGACGATTATCAGCTGCACGCCGATGGCTCTATCCGATTCAGGGGCCGTTGGTGTGTTCCAGATGACATTGAATTAAAGAAGGACATCCTTACGGAGGTGCATCGGTCCTTATATACGGTACATCCTGGCGGGACCAAAATGTACCGAGATCTGAAGCAGCATTAATGGTGGCCTGGGATGAAGGCTGATGTGGCGAACTATGTGGCGCAGTGCCTGGTTTGCCAGCAGGTGAAGGCGGAACACCAGAGACCGGCGAGAAAACTGCAACCGCTTCCTGTACCAGTTTGGAAGTGGGAGCAGATCACGATGGACTTCGTTACCGGTCTGCCTCGATCCCAGCGAGGCCACGATGCTATATGGGTTATTGTGGATCGACTCACCAAGTCGGCCCACTTCCTGCCGATACACACGACTTGGACCCGTGATCGACTCGCCCAGCTCTATATTGATGAGATCGTGCGACTCCATGGCACTCCGGCATCGATTGTTTCTGATGGGACACTCGCTTTGTGTCTCAGTTCTGGAGAAATGTACAGGAAGCTATGGGCACGAAACTGAAATTCAGTACTGCTTTCCACCCGTAGAGTGACGGGCAGTCCGAGCGAGTCATTCAGACACTAGAAGATATGCTGAGATCCTGTGTACTTGAGTATGGAGACGGGTGGTACCGGTATCTTCCCTTGGTGGAGTTCGCCTACAACAACAGCTATCAGGCGAGTATCGGTATGGTTCCTTATGAGGCACTGTACGGGCGCCGATGTCGTTCCCCCATCTGCTGGGATGACGTCGGTGAGCGTCGTGTTATCGGGCCAGAGCTACTGGAGGATGCAGAGGCCAGAGTGCGGGTAGCAAGACAGCAGTTGCGGACCGCGCAAAGCAGGCAGAAGAGTTATGCGGACCAACGACGACGAGACTTGGAGTTCCAGGTTGGTGACCATGTCCTACTGAAGGTGTCGCCAACTCGAGGAATCAAGCGATTTGGGATTCGCAACAAGCTCAGTCCGCGTTTTGTCGGCCTCTTCGAGATATTGGAGCGTATTGGCCCTGTAGCATACCGACTGGCTCTTCCTCCTAGCCTCGCCCGGGTGCATAACGTCTTCCACGTTTCCATGCTACGGAAGTATGTCAGGGATCCTTCACACATCATCAGCCCCACCGCAGTCCAGCTTCGCGAGGATCTGAGTTATGACGAGGTACCTCTGAAGATCCTGGCTCGAGATGAAAAGAAGCTGAGGAGTAGATCGATCCCTTACGTTAAGGTATAATGGGAGAACCATGAAGAGCGCGAAGCCACGTGGGAACGTGAATCAACCATGATGCAGCGTTTTCCCCATTTATTTGGTTCTTAATTGTATTAAGTTTCAGGGACGAAACTTCCTTTTTGGTGGGAGAGATGTAAGAATTCGAATTTTGTAAATAAAAAAAAAGAAAGAGAATAAAAGTCAAGTTGAATTTTTGAGTTATAAATGGCACCAATAGCACAAGTGACCCTTTTCTGCGGTGTAAATTGCACAGTTTCCGAGGCAAAAATGTCGCCTTTTAATCTGAGCCTAATCTCGATAATCCGAGATCACGAGTGCGACCGTCTCGTCGAACTGATCAAAAATGATATTAAGCATGTTCAGATCCAATGGTCGGATCTTCCTGAAACCAGCGAAGAAGCGGGCGGGACCCGCGACTTGAAGTGCACAGTAAGTTGAACAGTAAACCCTATTTTTCGAAATTCCCAAGTGCCAACTTTGGCTAATTCGCCATCCGAAAACCGATCATAGCACTTCAAATAGTCGATTTGAACGGTTTCGTCGTTCTGAACGCAGTGGCGCTGACGGAATTTCTGTTAGACGACCCTAGAGTCTCGAAAAGCGTGAAAAACACTAAAAAAGGCTACATTTTGCGCAAAACCTCCTGTATTTATGTCTCGTTTTGCGTGCCACCTCTATGGAGAGGGTCCTAGTTGTGAATAAGAGATGCTGTGAGGGACTGAGTTCCAAATATTGGAAGATTGAGGGCTAAAACGCAAACGTACAAGATCCTATATATAAACCACCTCACGAGCTAGGGCTTCTCTACATCCCTAAACCCTGAAGCCTATGCCCTAGCCGCACCCTCCAACAACCTCCCCCTCTCTGCCGCGCTCCCCGGAACCTCCCCGCACCGACCGCCGCCTCTACCTTGCCGGAGAAGAAGGGATCAAGAACTATCTTGATCTCGGGTGCTTGGAGAGGAAGGTGATCGAGAGGGTCCTAGGCGATCAAGACCTTGTCCGGTGGAGTCCTCCGTAAAGCCGCAACCGAGCTGTGGTGGACCCGTCCCCAGCCGCCGCCGCGCGCCGCCGCGGGAGACACTATTCTCCTTCCGAACTCCGGCGAGGTAAGTTCATGGAGGTTTCGAGTTTTAATTCTTCTAAGGACCCCAGCACCGTGTTTCTGACCTCCTGAGGATCATCCTCGTGTAGCTCCGAGGCCTCCGGTGCTCCGGCTAACCGGCCGGGGAACCTTGTTGCCGGAAATCACTATTTCGGCCGATCTCTAGCGCCGCCGTCATCCGACCGTCAAACGTGAGATCAGAAATGTTGGATCTCTCCCTCTCGTTGACTGCCACCTCTCCACCAAAACTTAGGACGATCGGATCAAGATCGGGACCGCGCGAGCCAACCCTAGAAACCGGACTTTCTCCCTCTTGGCCGATCATCGCCGTCCGGCGCCACCGTGGCCTCCCGACGCCGGCCACCACTGCACCGAGCTCTATAGCGTTGAGACAAAGCTCCTGGTCCAGTTCGCACCGACCCGGAGCCACTTGGCCGGAATCCACCATTGGCGGCCATCAAGCTCCACCGAGCTCCGCCGCCGCGCGTCGCCGGCGCTCCCCGTCACCGGACAACCACCCAGGTAGGCCTACTTCATCGTTTTGAGGTCGATGGAGGCTTTGCATACTCTTAACGTCGGATTTTTGATCTTCAAGGTTGCACCCGAATTGGCTTCGATCTTCACCTCCGGCCATTCCCCGGCGTCTCGGGCTCCGACCACTTGCCCAGGTGAGCGCTAAATACTCGTTGTAAGATCCCCGTCATCTTTGTTTTGGGCCAGGGCACCTCTGTAATTGGGTTTCCAATCTTGCACCCGAGCCACCCATTTCGGGCTTGCCTCCGGCCGCCGCCGCCTCTGGTCGCCGGCACTTGACCTGGCCTGAACCAGACATCATCTGGGACCCCCTGTTCACTGATGCTCACCTCTGTGGCAGATCTGAGCCTGGTTTGTCCCAAGTGAACCCAACCCGAGCCTTGGGTTGCTTTGGTTGGAGTACCACCTTGCTCCGGCACGTTTTCCGGCCGGCCTCCGGCGCGCCTCAGGTAAGCACCACCGCCCCAAGTCCATGTTTAACACTGTGCTCCAGTTAGCTGCTTAAATGATCAACTAAATATTAAGATGTTTCAAGTTGCATATAGAGCTAAAATAGTTTATGGGCCAACTTTGCCCTCGGGCCCCGGGCCAGCCCAAAACTCGTGAGCACGGCCTTCGTCTCGTCGAACCGAACACGCTGAAATTTACGGCGCTGTTTTGGACTCCCGGATTTAAAGAACGAGTCAAAACAAGCAATAACAGAGGGTATTTATGCAAATTAAAAGTTATTATGGACCAAAATGTGAAATGGACATGCTAGCTGTCCTTAGACAGTGTCTTCACACCCACTGGGCATTTTGTTAGAGTCCCGTGGGCTCTCGTTGTGCGGGAAACGGATTTTTGTCCCGCAAAGTAGCTATTTTATTCCGTATTAGCGTCGCGTTACTATAGGGTCGTCGGGATGGGTTGTGTGAGTCTGTTACTGACCATAGCTTCTTATTCAGGGCCCAGTTGTTCAGCACCAGCCTCCCAGTAGCTGTGCGGGAGTTCAAGGATCTGCCTACATCCAGGTGGGTTATCTTCTGTCCGGACTTTATCTTTTCGGCCCTCTGGTTGCTTTAGTCCAGTCGGACACCTGTTCTTGATTAGCCCTGCCGATGTTATCTACATGTTATATGACCTATCTTGACAGACATTGATCTCTTTAGACATATTATGTACACCTGTTTGTCAGCTTTTACATCTGAGTACATAGATGTCATGATTCTGATTATACCTGATATTTCCTGTCACCTATGATGATTTTGCCTGTTCTTGATTTAGTTCTGTTGATTTTACCTATATGCCATATGATCTTTCCTGATAGACATTGATCTCCTTAGACATATCATGTATACCTGCTCGTCAGCTTTTATATCCCAGTACAGTAGATTTTCAGGGTCTGATTCACGCCTGTTGATTTCTATCATATATGCCCATTTGTTATACTGTATTTATATCCAGAGATACTTGCTTATATATTCAGATATGCATGATCGACCCATGATTGATATACAGACAGATAGTTGCTTCCCTGAGGGGATCTCGGCATGTTGCCGACTACCCGGTCACTAGACCGTGAGATTGAGCATTATGATTTGCCACGCACTGCTGTACTTCACGAACATGGCCGGGGTCGCTCCCCATGGAGATTGTTCTTTACCGGTAAAGTGGTCTAGAGATGGGACCCGTGAGCCCGATTGCATCTGTGAGGGCCGGGTTATTGTCAGCGGATGGGGTGCGGATCGGTGGTATTGCCTGAGGTTCTGTGAGACCAATAATGGCATATGATTGGATACTTGGATTTCTATTTTTTGACGCATTATTTTTAGCTTGCACTGTCATTTGTAGCTATTTACCTTGTACCTTCGCTGCTCAGTTATGCTTGATTTTTCAGTTATGTCATGATTACCAGCATTATTTATCTGCAGTTCCCTTATGCTTGATTATTACAGTTATACCCTGATTCCAGCATTCATTACCTGCAGATTCCTTATGCTTGATTATTACAGTTATACCCTGATTCCAGCATTTATTACCTGCAGTTTCCTTGTGCTTGATTATCTGCCTATTCAGTCTTATCTGTGGATTATTTGATTTTCAGTAGACATTATCTGTTATTTCAGCTTTACCCATCGATTATTACTATCCGCAGATTTTAGTATCCAGTAGGTACGATTAGCTATTTCTCGGCTCGTCGTGCCCACTAGGATACATGTACAGTGTATCTCACACCCCCTGGGTGACCATTTTCCAGGTCCGTCGGGTGGAGGGATGTCGGGACGATCGCGTGAGGCCGTCACGATAGAGTTGTCCCCCTGATGATAGATATTGATGAATTTGATTCTCGATGATTGTAGCTGACTTCCATTTCATAGTTTTCAGCTTCTATTTTGGTTGGATATTCAGATTGATATTAGCATGTTCTGGGATTATTCATGTTGATTAGTTATTGTTTAGTTGAGATATTTAATGCTCTCTGATGGATGATTATTGTATTCGCCTAGCCGTGCATGTATAGGAGAGACTCTGTCCATTGGGATAGGGGGTTTCCTATATGTGTGGCGGTCTGTTACGCCCGTTTTGCAAACTCTGATTTATAAAAAAAAAAAAAAAAAAAAAAAAAAAAAAAAAAAAAAAAATTCAGACCTGATTTTAAAACTCGGGGCGTGACAGATTAGATGGTATCATAGCAAAAGGTATACGGTACCTAGGAAAAATTGGTTTGGATCTGGTTAGGATTGAACCCTAGGATGACTTATGACGTGAGAGCGCGGGGTAATTGTCTAGCAGTTAGGAACTCAGGTGTATTTTCACACTATTAGTCGTTTCCAAATCTTGTCGTTGTGACTAAGAGCAGTGTTCGCACGCGCTCTGGGCTTAGTGGTCGTGGTGGGTGCAGTGTTAGCTGCGGTTGTGGTACGAGCCATGGGTTTGATATATCAGTGGAGCCTTAGAGCTCGGATTGTTGGCAGCGGTTATGTTGGGTTATATGTATAATAGGATCTAAATAGGGGAAAAAACACCTAGAGGGGGGTGAATAGGTGTAAACTATAAACACTCAAAAATCTTTGCGATATAAAAACCCAATGCGGAAAAATAAATAACACGCAGAGATTTTTACGTGGAAAACTCCAAACCGGAGTAAAAAACCACGGGACCGATAACACGGTGAAATCCACTAGAATTAAACACGTACAAGGTGATATACCGTACTCACAGACGACTCAACCTTTTCCATACGCTCCTAGTTGATCTTCTCCGCTCGCTCCACGACGCTTCTCGAATCCACGATGTGCGTCCAACGCCGAATCCACGGCGTCCAACGTCGAGTCCACGACGTCCGAACGAATCCATGGTCTTCACCCAATAGCACGCTTCGAATCTACGAACGTACCTCGCTCCGAATCCACGAGAGCGGTTGCACCTTGAATCCACAAGGCCACGCGAGTCCACGCGCCGATTTTGGGGTAAATCGTTGTTTTTTGGGTGGTGATGATCCGCCGAATACTTAGATTAGAAATAGATCGGAAATACCATCTAAGTATTCATTGATTTCATTCTACTCAGAATATGAGTATAAAAACCTAGAATCAAATCAATCAATATAGATGAAGAAACATAAGATTAAATCTAGTATTTCCTTTCTTCTCTATATGTGGATCTTAGGCCGTATATAGGATTATATTTTATTATGACGGCTATTTGGATTAACCCTAGAAAAAGAATCATAGGGTCTATTTATAGGTTAGAAACCTTTGGAAAAAGATAAGGATAAAAAACTATCCTTTTCTGGAGTTTTTACATGACGACGATCCGGATCGGAGATCGGCGATCCGGATTGCAGTAGCGAGAAAAATAGTTTCCAGAAAAATGAAGGTTCGGGATCCGGATCGAAGTGCTTGATCCGGATCGTTCATACAGTTCACCAAACATCAACGTTCGGGATGCGGATTGCGAAGCCTGATCCGGATCATTCAAATAAAATGGTAAACTCAGTGTTCGGGATCCGGATCAAGGGAAGCTACGATCCGGATTGAACTGGTGTATGAACAAACCACCTTCGGGATCCGGATTGAACAGTCTGATCCGGATCCTGAACATGTCCCATGTCTAGTTTTTGATATTTATGCAATTACAAATCCATCCAAGTGTTTCTACACTATAAGAAGTATTCGGATCACCAAAGATATTAAGTTAAACATACCTGATCCTTTTGAATTCTTCTTTCTTGAGATTGAGTTATATGATCCAACTTTCTTTACCTTCAATCTTCGAGACTTAACCGAATTCACGAAATACGCCAACTCAAATTCCGTAACAGGTTAGAGAATCAGCTCACCGCTTTTGCTGGGATAGTCCAGCAGATGGCTCAGCATTAGATAGTTGCTATTGTTGCACTGGCCCCACCACTAGTCCAGGTGCTTGGAGAAGTCAGTGATCCTCCGGTTGTCCCCGTGCCACTAGATATAGTACTTTTGTAACAGCCGGGGTTATTAAAATTATGTTGTGGCCGCTATTACCGGAGATTCCCCGAATATAGTTATCGGGATGCCTATGAGGTTAGCAATCATGTTGCTTTGGACGGAACGATTCTGACGACACTTAACAAATATTAGTCCTTATTGAGTTGTGTCCCAACCCTGATCAGTGTAAATAGGTTGGGATTCATGATTATTTCGTTAGAAATGGTAGCAGTGAGCGCTTTGGCGCAGACATGGTTGGTGGACAGGCTAAATTCGGTGATCTATGGGCCCAATTGTGACCCTGACTTGGGATGGATTCAGATTTAGACCCCACCTTTTTGCACGAAATTAATGAAAACTCAGTTTCTCCTATGAGTATACAACAATTGTAATCGTTGTGGCTGTTATTATGGTGAGATATGATGGAAGAGTCCGACGTACGGAGTAATGATGATAGCTTGAGGATTTGACTCTATTTTTAAACGAATTCGATTTGTGGTAATTTCGCACCTTGTGTATGAAATGATTTGGGGTCGCAATCTCCCCTGTCGATGTTTGAGTTGAGACTGGCGTTGCTAGAGCTGTGTTAGCAAGTGGTGATGCATTTAAGGTAATGGTGAACAGTGGAATATGGTTCTGGATTCTTGTGAGTAGCCAGGGTCGCACTCATGACCACGAGGTGATAGTTACCCTTGATGGAGGTTATAGTATCGGCATAGATTTGTGTTGTGAGGGATGTGTCATACCTTCTATTGGATTCCGGTGGGAATCGTGTCCCCAATTAGTTGTTGGAGACAGATCTATGGTATTTCACTTTTCTTTTGATAAGCACGTTGGCTGCAGACAACGTACTGTCGAAAGAGCTGAGGAAATACCCCACCCTGTAAAGGGGAATATCATGATTGGGTCTATTTGTCTGCTTACTTAAATTTGAGTTTTCAAGGTTGTCTTTGGACAACGATGTTATAGTTTCAGTATTGATATTCCAGACCATATCGGACCTTAGGTAGGTCTCAGATAGTTGTGTACATAGTGGACAGATTATATTTGTCATTAATGTAGACATTCGTCCTAGCTTGCGGCCACTAGCCACGTTGATCTCGCCAGATCTTGCAACTGATTCGATAATAGAAATAAGTGGGTTAAGCTGTAAGGTGGGACAACATGTCCAAACCGGATATTTTAAGCGTTACGAAAGGTGACTATGGGTTGCCATGCATTATGATGCTAAGAGACTGATCGTCTGAGGTTTAACCAACAGTTGTCGCCAGAGGTTTGATAAAATTGTTAGGCTGCTTAAGGCATTTGTGCGTCTTTTAACTGTCTGAGGTTTAGTTCTGAAAGCTGCTGGTGAAATGAATGCCACATGAGAATACGAATTGAAAGCGGAGAATTTCCCGAACCGCTTGAATGCTCCGAAGAAATTATCGGAAAGGTGATCTCTAGAGTGTAGAGTCTATTCCTGCTCATTATTTACTAAAATGAGTGAACCCCGATTGAATAGTTGACCGGTTATGTTGAAAGGTTAGCTTGTATGCACAGATGGAAATTTTGATAGATCTGAAAGTATAATGATCTTGGATGTCATCTCTCATGTGTCCGTCAGTTCGTAAGAACGTTAAGACGTTTTAACAATATTGTTAAAGAATTGAAAGATCATAATTAGGGTACGTCGACCCTTTATATCGCATACCCTGTGTGGTATCTTTATGAACCAGAATTTTTAGCAGTTTGGAGGAAACGGAATTGTGAACCCGAGTGTTATTGCAAACCGCACAGTACAAGGTGCATTGACATTAGGGACCGTGTATGTTCGGTCAACGAACAAGTTATCGGGCCAACGTGGTAGCGGATGCCTTGAGCCGAAAGCACGTGTCGCCAGAGCTGCAAATGATCACGGATCAGGACCGCTTGATTTCTGAGTTCCAACGTCTAGACTTGGAAATCGTTCCTTCGGGGTCTACCGCTCGACTTTTAGCGATGGTAGTGCAGCCTACCCTGCTTGATTGCATAAAGGAGGGACAGCAGTCGGACCCCTCCATCTAGAAGATCCGAGAGCTGATATCACTGGGACAGACTGACGATTATCAGCTGCACGCCGATGGCTCTATCCGATTCAGGGGCCGTTGGTGTGTTCCAGATGACGTTGAATTAAAGAAGGACATCCTTACGGAGGCGCATCGGTCCTTATATACGGTACATCCTGGCGGGACCAAAATGTACCGAGATCTGAAGCAGCATTACTGGTGGCCTAGGATGAAGGCTGATGTGGCGAACTATGTGGCGCAGTGCCTGGTTTGCCAGCAGGTGAAGGCGGAACACCAGAGACCGGCGAGAAAACTGCAACCGCTTCCTGTACCAGTTTGGAAGTGGGAGCAGATCACGATGGACTTCGTTACCGGTCTGCCTCGATCCCAGCGAGGCCACGATGCTATATGGGTTATTGTGGATCGACTCACCAAGTCGGCCCACTTCCTGCCGATACACACGACTTGGACCCGTGACCGACTCGCCCAGCTCTATATTGATGAGATCGTGCGACTCCATGGCACTCCGGCATCGATTGTTTCTGATAGGGACACTCGCTTTGTGTCTCAGTTCTGGAGAAATGTACAGGAAGCTATGGGCACGAAACTGAAATTCAGTACTGCTTTCCACCCGCAGAGTGACGTCAGTCCGAGCGAGTCATTCAGACACTAGAGGATATGCTGAGATCCTGTGTACTTGAGTATGGAGACGGGTGGTACCGGTATCTTCCCTTGGTGGAGTTCGCCTACAACAACAGCTATCAGGCGAGTATCGGTATGGTTCCTTATGAGGCACTGTACGGGCGCCGATGTCGTTCCCCCATCTGCTGGGATGACGTCGGTGAGCGCCGTGTTATCGGGCCAGAGCTACTGGAGGATGTAGAGGCCAGAGTGCGGGTAGCAAGACAGCAGTTGCGGACCGCGCAAAGCAGGCAGAAGAGTTATGCGGACCAACGACGACGAGACTTGGAGTTCCAGGTTGGTGACCATGTCCTACTGAAGGTGTCGCCAACTCGGGGAATCAAGCGATTTGGGATTCGCAACAAGCTCAGTCCGCGTTTTGTCGGCCCCTTCGAGATATTGGAGCGTATTGGCCCTGTAGCATACCGACTGGCTCTTCCTCCTAGCCTCGCCCGGGTGCATAACGTCTTCCACGTTTCCATACTACGGAAGTATGTCAGGGATCCTTCACACATCATCAGCCCCACCGCAGTCCAGCTTCGCGAGGATCTGAGTTATGACGAGGTACCTCTGAAGATCCTGGCTCGAGATGAAAAGAAGCTGAGGAGTAGATCGATCCCCTACGTCAAGGTACAATGGGAGAACCATGAAGAGCGCGAAGCTACGTGGGAACGTGAATCAACCATGATGGAGCGTTTTCCCCATTTATTTGGTTCTTAGTTGTATTAAGTTTCAGGGACGAAACTTCCTTTTTGGTGGGAGAGATGTAAGAATTCGAATTTTGTAAATAAATAAAAAGAAAGAGAATAAAAGTCAAGTTGAATTTTTGAGTTATAAATGGCACCAATAGCGCAAGTGACCCTTTTCTGCGGTGTAAATTGCAAAGTTTTTGAAGCAGAAATGTCGCCTTTTAATCTGAGCCTAATCTCGATAATCCGAGATCACGAGTGCGACTGTCTCGTCGAACTGATCAAAAATGATATTAAGCATGTTCAGATCCAATGGTCGGATCTTCCTGAAACCAGCGAAGAAGCGGGCGGGACCCGCGACATGAAGTGCACAATAAGTTGAACAGTATACCCTATTTTTTGAAATTCCCAAGTGCCAACTTTGGCCAATTCGCCATCCGGAAATCGATCATAGCACTTCAAATAGTCGATTTGAACAGTTTCGTCGTTCTGAACGCAGTGGCGCTGATGGAATTTCCATTTGACGACCCTAGAGTCTCGAAAAGCGTGAAAAACACTAAAAAGGCTGTATTTTGCACAAAACCCCCTGTATTTATGTCTCATTTTGCGTGCCACCTCTATGGAGAGGGACCTAGTTATGAATAAGAGATGCTGTGAGGGACTGAGTTCCAAATATTGGAAGATTGAGGGCTAAAACGCAAACGTACAAGATCCTATATATAAACCACCTCACGAGCTAGGGCTTCTCTACATCCCTAAACCCTGAAGCCTATGCCCTAGCCGCACCCTCCAACAACCACCCCCTCTCTGCCGCCCTCCCCGGAACCTCCCCGCACCGGCCGCCGCCTCTCCCTTACCGGAGAAGAAGGGATCAAGAACTCATCTTGATCTCGGGTGCTTGGAGAGGAAGGTGATCGAGAGGGTCCTAGGCGATCAAGACCTTGTCCGGTGGAGTCCTCCGTAAAGCCACAACCGAGTTGTGGTGGACCCGTCCCCAGCCGCCGCCGCGCGCCGCCGCGGAAGACACTATTCTCCTTCCGAACTCCGGCGAGGTAAGTTCATGGAGGTTTCGAGTTTTAATTCTTCTAAGGACCCCAGCACCGTGTTTCTGACCTCCTGAGGATCATCCTCGTGTAGCTCCGAGGCCTCCGGTGCTCCGGCTAACCGGCCGGGGAACCTTGTCGCCGAAAATCACTATTTCGGCCGATCTCTATCGCCGCCGTCATCCGACCGTCAAACGTGAGATCAGAAACGTTGGATCGCTCCCTCTCGTCGACTGCCACCTCTCCACCAAAACTTAGGACGATCGGATCAAGATCGGGACCGCGCGAGCCAGCCCTAGAAACCGGACTTTCTCCCTCTTGGCCGATCATCGCCGTCCGGCGCCACCGTGGCCTCCCGACGCCGGCCACCACTGCACCGAGCTCTGTAGCGTTGAGACAAAGCTCCTGGTCCAGTTCGCACCGACCCGGAGCCACTTGGCCGGAATCCACCATTGGCGGCCATCAAGCACCACCGAGCTCCGCCGCCGCGCGTCGCCGGCGCTCCCCGTCACCGGACAACCACCCAGGTAGGCCTACTTCATCATTTTGAGGTCGATGGAGGCTTTGCATGGCACTCTTAACGTCGGATTTTTGATCTTCAAGGTTGCACCCGAATTGGCTTCGATCTTCACCTCCGGCCATTCCCCGGCGTCTCGGGCTCCGACCACTTGCCCAGGTGAGCGCTAAATACTTGTTGTAATATCCCCGTCATCTTTGTTTTGGGCCAGGGAACCTCTGTAATTGGGTTTCCAATCTTGCACCCGAGCCACCCATTTCGGGCTTGCCTCCGGCCGCCGCCGCCTCCGGCCGCCGGCGCTTGACCTGGCCTGAACCAGACATCATCTGGGACCCCCTGTTCACTGATGCTCACCTCTGTGGCAGATCTGAGCCTGGTTTGTCCCAAGTGAACCCAACCCGAGCCTTGGGTTGCTTTGGTTGGAGCACCACCTTGCTCCGGCACGTTTTCCGGCCGGCCTCCGGCGCGCCTCAGGTAAGCACCACCGCCCCAAGTCCATGTTTAACACTGTGCTCCAGTTAGCTGCTTAAATGATCAAGTAAATATTAAGATGTTTCAAGTTGCATATAGAGCTAAAATAGTTTATGGGCCAACTTTGCCCTCGGGCCCTGGGCCAGCCCAAAACTCGTGAGCACAGCCTTCGTCTCGTCGAACCGAACACGCTGAAATTTACGGCGCAATTTTGGACTCCCGGATTTCAAGAACGAGTCAAAACAAGTAATAACATAGGGTATTTATGCAAATTAAAAGTTATTATGGACCAAAATGTAAAATGGACATGCTAGCTGTCCTTAGACAGTGTCATCACACCCACTGGGCATTTTGTTAGAGTCCCGTGGGCTCTCGTTGTGCGGGAAACGGATTTTTGTCCTGCAAAGTAGCTATTTTATTCCGTATTAGCGTCGCGTTACTATAGGGTCGTCGGGATGGGTTGTGTGAGTCTGTTACTGACCATAGCTTCTTATTCAGGGCCCAGTTGTTCAGCACCAGCCTCCCAGTAGCTGTGCGGGAGTTCGAGGATCTGCCTACATCCAGGTGGGTTATCTTCGGTCCGGGCTTTATCTTTTCGGCCCTCTGGTTGCTTTAGTCCAGTCGGACACCTGTTCTTGATTAGCCCTGCCGATGTTATCTACATGTTATATGACCTATCATGACAGACATTGATCTCTTTAGACATATTATGTACTCCTGTTTGTCAGCTTTTACATCTGAGTACATAGATGTCATGATTCTGATTATACCTGATATTTCCTGTCACCTATGATGATTTTGCCTGTTCTTGATTTAGTCCTGATGATTTTACCTATATGCCATATGATCTTTCCTGACAGACATTGATCTCCTTAGACATATATCATGTATACCTGCTCGTCAGCTTTTATATCCCAGCACAGTAGATTATCAGGGTCTGATCACGCCTGTTGATTTCTATCATTTATGCCCCTTTGTTATACTGTATTTATATCCAGAGATATTTGCTTATATATTCAGATATGCATGATCGATACATGATTGATATACAGACAGATAGTTGCTTCCCTGAGGGGATCTCGGCATGTTGCCGACTACCCGGTCACTAGACCGTGAGATTGAGCATTATGATTTGCCACGCACTGCTGTACTTCACGAACATGGCCGGGGTCGCTCCCCGTGGAAATTGTTCTTTACCGGTAAAGTGGTCTAGAGATGGGACCCGTGAGCCCGATTGCATCTGTGAGTGCCGGGTTATTGTCAGCGGATGGGGTGCGGATCGGTGGTATTGCCTGAGGTTCTGTGAGACCAATAATGGCATATGATTGGATACTTGGATTTCTATTTTTGACGCATTATTTTTAGCTTGCACTGTCATTTGTAGCTATTTACCTTGTACCTTCGCTGCTCAGTTATGCTTGATTTTTCAGTTATGTCATGATTACCAGCATTATTTATCTGCAGTTCCCTTATGCTTGATTATTACAGTTATACCCTCATTCCAGCATTCTTTACCTGCAGATTCCTTATGCTTGATTATTACAATTATACCCTGATTCTAGCATTTATTACCTGCAGTTTTCTTGTGCTTGATTATCTGCCTATTCAGTCTTATCTGTGGATTATTTGATTTTCAGTAGACATTATCTGTTATTTCAGCTTTACCCATCGATTATTACTATCCGCAGATTTTAGTATCCAGTAGGTACGATTAGCTATTTCTCGGCTCGTCGTGCCCACTGGGATACATGTACAGTGTATCTCACACCCCCTGGGAGACCATTTTCCAGGTCCGTCGGGTGGAGGGATGTCGGGACGATCGCGTGTGGCCGTCACGATAGAGCTGTCCCCCTGATGATAGATATTGATGATTGAGATTCTCGATGATTGTAGCTGACTTCCATTTCATAGTTTTCAGCTTCTATTTTGGTTGGATATTCAGATTGATATTAGCATGTTCTGGGATTATTCATGTTGATTAGTTATTGTTTAGTAGAGATATTTAATGCTCTCTGATGGATGATTATTGTATTCGCCTAGCCGTGCATGTATAGGAGAGACTCTGTCCATTGGGATAGGAGGTTTCCTATATGTGTGGCGGTCTATTACGCCCGTTTTGCAAACTCTGATTTATAAAAAAAAAAAAAAAAAATTTCAGACCTGATTTTAAAACTCGGGGCGTGACATATATATACTGTTTTTGCAACAGTAAAGTAAAAGATATATATATAAAATAAATAATTACTGTTTTTTTTATTTTGTTAAAGAATACTTTTTTTGCTACTGTAATTTCTAAAAATAAATAAATAAAATAAATATAATTTGCTATTTTAATTGTGTTACCACAGTAATTTTTTTAATATATATATATATATATATATATATATATATATATATATATATATATATATATATATATATATATATATATATATATATATATATATATATAGTCCGGGTAGTATACTATCGATAGTACCAAATATTTAATGCTATCAAGTTTTCTACCGTTAGATCATGCTTTTTAATTATTTTTACCCGTTAGATTTTACTATTTCCCCAACCACCCATTAAATCCAAGGGGCCTACTATCATCTCAACCACATATTTTTTAATTCAACGGTTAAAAACTTTATAGTACCAATGACTTGGTACTATTAATAGTATTCTAACCTAGATCTCTCTCTCTCTCTCTCTCTCTCTCTATACATATATATATATATATATATATATATATATATATATATATATATATATATATATATATATATATATATATATATATATATAGAGAGAGAGAGAGAGAGAGAGAGAGAGAAAGAGAGAGAGAGAGAGTCCGGCTAGAATACTATCGATAGCACCAAGCAATTGGTGCTATCAAGTTTTCTGCCGTTGGATTAAAAAATATGCGGTTGGGATTATAGTGGTCCCCTAAGATTTTTACTATTCAACCAACCACCTAGTAAACCCTAAGGCACCACTATCATCTTGACCACATATTTTTTAATCCAAAGGCTAAAAACTTGATAGCACCAATGACTTGGTGCTATCGATAGTATTCTAGCCTAATTCTATATATATATATATATATATATATATATATATATATATATATATATATATATATATATATATATATATATATATATATATATATATATATATATTACTGTTTGAAAAGAAAATTTTACTGACTTAATTATTTTATCCTACAGTAAATTAAATATTATATATATATTTTAATTATAATAAAAAAAAAATTATTTCAAGTGAGATTTGAACCCACAATTATTGTCTTAACATATAGACTTATAACCATTAAGCACAAAGTCTACTTTTATATTCTTTAGTTTAATCTTATATCTTTTCCTACAGCTTATATATTTTATTTGATTGCATTTATATCCGAAAATATTTAAATCAAATTCAAACTATTAATTGTTTGGGCCATCTGTTTGCTATTGAACCAACTGAGATAAGAGATTAATAGTAAAACTTGAACACTTAAAATATTTTGGATGACTTCGGTAGAAACCTTAAACAACATGTTTGTTTTTCTAAAAAGATCTTTTGAACCTTTTTTGCAACTCATTCTTATTATTCATAATTTCGTTATTCCCTCAACTAGATTGTCCAAAATGGCTTATGTTGATTTTTCTAGCCTTAAGTCAGAAAAGTTTAAAGGGGTGGAATTTCCGAGGTGGCAAAAATAATTAGAGGCTTGGTTAATTACATTAGACCTTATAACTGCAATTGGCAAAGCATCTCCTTATCCTACTTCTAAAGTTTCTTCTCTTCCTCCTGCTGATTCTTCTAAATCTGCTACTATCTCAGTTGCTAAACCTGTATCTGACAGATCCCCTGAAGAAATTGAATTCCACTGTAGATTTAGAATTCTAAGTTGTCTTTCAGATAAACTTTATGAAACATATAGAAAATACCTAACTGCTAAAGATTTATGGTGTGCTATAGAAGATGCTTACATTAGAGATAATGAAGGCGCTGCTAGGTTCACCATTACTGATTTTAACAATTTTAGGATGGTAAAGAACATTCCTATAAATGATCAAATCCACCAATTTCAAAATTTTATCCAAGAAATTAATAGAAATGGTTCAAATTTAGATTATACCTATCAAGCTACCTGCCTATTGGACAAATTACCCCCTTCTTGGTCAAAATTTGCCCATGAACTTAGAAGAGCCCAAGGAACTCTTCAACTTAGGTCTGTAATTCAAGCTATTAGAATAGAAGACCAATATCGACTTAGAGAGATTAAATCGACCAACAACAGATCAAACTTAAATCTGACCGAGATTTCAAACCAAAACCATGAGTCTAAATCCAAAGGTAAAAATTTTAAACCTAAGGGTAAAAGCTTTAAGGGTAAGAACCCAAACCGAAACCAAAACTATACCCATAAACCCAATACTAACCAATCTAATGGGAATAAGAAGAATGATGGATTCTGTTATGTCTGTGGCCGGGACAATCATTTTGCTTCAAAATGCTTTTATCAGAAGAAAGAGAAGGTTGTCTACAAGAAGGACCAAAACAATCAGACCAATTATCCTAAACCTCAAGTCAACATGATTGAGGGTGAATGTCACGCCCCGGGGTCGAAACTGCGACCCGGGCTCGCCAACAGATCTGCCACCTATGCAAAATCCCGCATAGGCGAAGCATCTAACCTGCAAAAAATAGTACTATAGCTACGCAAATATCAGAGCGGAAATAAAATGCTGTAAAATAAAATCCAATCACTGTACAACACGAAATAAAGTACAACATCCATCTCCTCAAATACAGGTAATCACCATACAATGTCCTCAGTACAGCATCTCTCAACTATAAAAGGGAGATAACCTAAAACTATAGTACATCAGTCTCTACATCAGTCTCTCCAAATACAAAAAATCCCTCTCTAGAGTAAACAGTAAAAACCAGCTGACAGCTACAAGGAATCTCCAACCAGGGGATACAGCTACACTCCTCGGGCGGTAAGGATCTAGCTCGTGACTCCCTCGCCTCGAACAACGACCGAAAGATCAGCAACTCCCGCAGAAGACTCTGCAAAACAGGAGGAAGAAAAGAGGGAAACAACAATGGGGGTGAGAACCACTAGTAAACCAGTAGCCTCCCCCTGTGGGTAAAGCCTCAAACTCCGGCGTACCCACTAAGTCTACCAGAGGCACGAAAAGGAATAAGTGGTAAAGCTGTAAACAGAACTGCTGAATAAAGGTAAACCACCACTAGTATGCCTCTAAATGCAATACCGAAAGAAATGACTGTATGAATGCATCAGGAAATAATATCTGACCAAATAAACCCAATCTAGCCACCAGTAAAACTGGTACTGCCTGCTCTGCTGTCGAACTCAAGAACTCAGTAGGGGACCAGCACACAAGGCTCGAAATCCCAAGGGACCAGCACACAAGGCTCGAAATCCCAATCAGATGGACCGGTACCCGTCACGGTCTAAAACCTACTTCGGAGTGGCACTCGAGGGGAGCGACCCACACGAGTAAAGTAACCCTGTCACACATATCTCATTATAGCAGGACTGAATCAAGACTATGATCAAAGTGGGAAACTCCGTTCACTAATGAAACCCCGATCTGATGCAATAGTACTCAATAAGTGGGAAACTCCATCCACTAGAGAAATCTGATACCCAATCTAATGCAATAGTACTCAATAAGTGGGAAACTCCATCCACTAGAGAAATCTGATACCCAATCTGATGCATAAGTAAACATCCGGTCAGCCGCCCAATGTCCGCGGTCGCCGCAACACCCCACAAGACCCAAAATCTGATAAAGTAATCAACATCTGGCTAACCGCCTAATGTCCGCGGTTACCACAATAACCCACAATCCACAATCGGGTAAAATAATCAATATCCGGTCAACCGCCTACTGTCCGCGGTTGCCGCAATAACCCACAAATCCAACATCAAGTACACCCTGTCTCCGACCCTAAGGTCCCGGCTACACTATCCCAAACCTCTGCTCGAACCTGAGCAATATGACTCGAAAGTCTAAATAAGAAGGAGAAAGGAAACAATCATGGTTTCTCCTAAGTCAAATCCCAATATGATAGTGTAGCAATAAATAGTGGCCTATCTAGATGTCCATACAAGCATGCAAAAGTCCTCATGCAAGATGAAAGAAAGAATATCAAATAACAGTTCCACATGTGTAACAAATAATAAATCCACATAGATATAACCATCATGCTAAAATCATCAGTCAACTACACATGTAAATAATCCCTGATCCATAATTGATCCCAAAGTGGTATCCGCACATAAGAATATCAAATAACAGTTCCACATGTGTAACAAATAATAAATCTACATAGATATAACCATCATGCTAAAATCATCAGTCAACTACACATGTAAATAATCCCTGATCCATAATTAATCCCAAAGTGGTATCCGCACATAGATATGCCATCATGTCCCAATAATTAGTCCATTTAACCAACTTTCATAAAATCTATGTGCTAATATGGCATGTTAATTATCGCTATTAAATATGTCCCCGCAATCATGTTTCCACAACAATATTATCCCAATAATATTCCCAACATGCTATGTCCACAAAATTAATCTCAAATGATAGGCTCACATTTATATCAGTCAATCATGCATGGTAATCAATAAATATGTCCAATAGATGGCTTCTCTAATAAACTTAGTGAGCAAGTCAGAAGTTGAGGTATGCAACAACCACCCACCTCGATCGCAGAGCACGCGAAGCACAACCCAAATACGCCCTCGCTTCAGGTAATCACGGCACACTGCACGGTAATCCAAACGGCGTACAATTAATCCAAAAAATGCACAATTACCCGCTGTCCAAAATCAGTCCCAAAAATGGCTAAATATCACCTATGAGATGAACTCGAAAAAATCCAGAAAAATAACCGCTGCGATCGTCGCGTCGAGCCGATCGAAACGAGTACTCGCACTTTCCGATCCGATACCTGTAGGTCAAGTTACAAATAAAACACCGCGGTAAGACACAACGCCACACAACCAAAATCCTATGGCAAACAGTCCAGGGAAAGCTTAATTATCACCTTCGAATCATCCTCAGAAAAATCCGATAAAAATATGGTCGCTTTCCTTGCGACGAGTAGATCCAAATCGAGTCCTTATACACCTTGATCCGATGCTCCTAGGCTAAGATATAAATCGAACAAGCCGGTGCTGTCCAGAATTCATCACAGAAAAGGGGGGGTCAAAAATGCCTCGGGAACCATGCCAAAAGTGCGAAACGGGGTGAAGTGATCAACACAAAAATCGAAGCATTACCTCTTAGGAACGCGTTGTCGTAGAAATCTCCCAAAAGTTCTTTCTGGTTTGCGCACAGGAAAATCCCGACTGAATTGTGACAGAAACCAGCCGAAATGGAGAAAAGTCGAGGCGCACTGTAAAATCGAGATCGCCGTTGTCGAGCCTCCAAAAATCCTGGGAATCCACCACGAGATCAAAAACTACAAGAGAAACAACTTTTATAGAGGGCACTCCCTCCCATTCTCTCTCTAAGCTTCGAAAAAAGGAGAGAAAGAGAGGAAGCACTACTAGAAATTTGACATACAGCGGCACTATTCGTTGCAATATTTAAGTAAATGTTGCTAAATATAAAATATACAGGCATTTATTAAAAATTGTTGCTACATATATCATTTATCGATATTTACTAATTATTGTTGGTGAATATGACATACAGCGGCACTATTCGTTGCAATATTTAAGTAAATGTTGCTAAATACAAAATATACAGGCATTTATTAAAAATTGTTGCTAAATATATCATTTATCGATATTAACAAATTATTGTTGGTGAATATGACATACAGCGGCACTATTCGTTGCAATATTTAAGTAAATGTTGCTAAATACAAAATATACAGGCATTTATTAAAAATTGTTGCTAAATATATCATTTATCAATATTTACAAATTATTGTTGGTAAATATGAATATTTAGCTATATTTATTTTTAAATGCTGGTAAAAGATAGTTTAAATACCGGCAATTACTTTTAATGCCACTAAAACTTTATTATGCAATTTAAAAGCAAATATTGGTAAAAGATCTTAAATTCTTACTTAAGATATAAATAAATAATATTAGATTTATTCCTGCAAATTGCACATTTTTCAGAGCAATATTTGTTCACCTTTTAGATCCAAGTTTGATCTCGAAAATCTGAAATCGCCAGTATGACCGTCTCGTCGAACCGATTGAAAATGGTATAGACCGTTTTTCGATCAGATGGTCGGATTGTCCAGAAATCAGCGAAGTTGTTAGTGGGACCCGCAACTTAAGTTAATAGTACTGATGAATAGTAACCCCTGATTCGGTTTTTTTCGGCGGTGAACGTCAGCCGATTCACTGTCTAGTGACCGAATCTAACGGTTCAGGTAGTCGATTTTAACCGCTTCGTCATTCTGAGCGCAGTGGCGCTGACGAAATTTACATTTGACGAACCTATAGCATCGTAAAGCGTGCCAAACTGTATAAATTATAGTATTTTATGAATTTTAAATTTTTTTTTTCTTGTGCCAAACTGTATAAATTATAGTATTTTATGAATTTTAAATTTTTAGGGGATCAAATGCGACAAACCAAAATCACTACTTTATAGATTTCGTCGAGCCGGACGTCGTGGTGGTGAACGTTTTTCAGTTTGACAACCCGATTGTCTCGAAATACGTAAAATATATAAAAATTTGCAGTATTTTGCGAAAAAGTCCAATATTTTATGTGTCAAATTGCACAAAACTTGTAGAGGAAGGGCTTCTCTGTGATTTTGTTCTACAGTAAAGGACCTAGGTTTTTATGTTGAGAGTTAAAGGACTATCTAGCATTTTGTACAAGTTCCTATGGTGTATGGAACCTAGGGCACTTGTAGTAATCTAGAAATTCAAAATTTAATTTGAAAAAGTTCAAATGTGAATATGAATGAGAAATGGCAAAGTTGAACCTATGGGTTGTATACCGATGTGCAAATTGCACAGTTTTCGGAGCACGATGTCTGCCTTTCAGATTCGAGTCTGATCTCGAAAATCTGAAATCGCCAGTGCGACCGTCTCGTCGAATCGGTTGAAAACGATATAAACCGATTTTCGATCCGACGGTCGGATTGTTCAGAAATCAGTGAAGAAACTAGTGGGGCCCACGACTTAAGTCGTGAATAGTAACCTCCTGTTTTAATTCCCCGCCGAGCGAACGTTGACCGATTCACTGTCTGGAGTCCGAATTTGACTGTCCAGGTAGTCGATTTTAACGGCTTTGTCATTCTAAGCGCAGTGGCGCTGACGAAATTTGCATTTGACGAGCCTAAAGCATCGTAAAACGTGCCGAACTGTATAATTTACAGTATAAGATGGAATTTAAAAATTATGGAGCTAAATTTAAGCGAACCAAAATCACTACCTGATAGGTTTCGTCGAGCCAGACGTCGTGGTGGTGTCCATTTTTCAGTTTGACAGTCCGGTTGTCTCGAAAAGCGTGAAATTTGAGAAAAATCATAGTATTTTGCATCAAAGAGCTATATTTTATGTGTCAAGTTGATCCAAACTTTTTGGAGAGGGACTTCTCTGTGTTTTGGTTCTACAGTCAGGGACCCAGACCTAAATATTTATTGTAGAGGGACTTATTTGCATTTGTTGTCAAGTTTTATTGCAACTTGGTGTTGCTTCAGCAAACCCTAGCCGCAGCCCACCTGGTAACCGCAGCCACCCACGACTCCTCCTCTTCCTCTGCTACCTTTTCCGAGCACCTGCGCCGCCGGCCGCCTCCCCAGATCGCCGGAAAAGCAAGGACATTCTTGGAGCATTCTTGTTCCCGAGGTTGTTGGAGAAGGAGAGCACCAAAACCTTGTAAACTGTGCCTGGACCCTTCTGTGGTGGTGATATTCATCCAGAAGACAAGCCGTGGAGGCCGGTGCACCGCCGTGGTCGCGCGACGCCGGGGAGATCATCTCCTTCTTCCTCGGATCCGGCGAAGGTGAGGTTCGTTTGTTCTTTGTTTTCTTGCTACCTAAACCCTTGGTGCACCTTCCTTACATCCTGGAGATCACCTCTACCGAATCCCAGCGCCCGAGATGCACCCGGTCGCCGGCGGGGGAGTTGCACCCGCCGGAGTCCATTTTTGCTCCGCCTCGGGCAAGTGATGCACCCGGGGTCTTGGGATCGAATCTAAATGCATGGGGACCTTCCTTTGGTCTCTGTGAAACTCTCCATGAAGTTTTAGGGCTTTCCGTTTAGGATGCGCGTCGCAGTTTGATGCCCTAGTTTTGGGCAGTTCTTCCATGGCCGTACGCCGCCGCCGCCGCCGCTTGTTGCCGCCGGCCACCTGCCCAGTTTGCTTCATCATGTCACGAGAGAGCCATTGGTACCCTTGCGGGCAACCCATGCTGGACTGTGATGATTCCACCATTAATGGTGTTGCTCCGGCCGAGTTTGCGCCGCCGCCGTTGCTGATGCTCCTCGCCGCCGGCCATGTGTCCGGCGAGATTCGTGGAGTAAGTTAGCACCTACTGGTGCTTGTGCTTGAGACCCAGAGCCTAGGTATAGGGATCCACCATTGTTGTCTTCAAGGGTTATGTGTTAAGCTTGATGCCCACCTTGTGTTCGGAGAAATGCCCGAGTGAGCCAAATTGGTTCTGGTCATCCAGCAAGTGAGCATTCGACTCCTGCAAGACTCCTGAGCTTGATGCTCACTGTACTTCAGCAATTGACTGGGTAGATGGAGAGATCTTGCAAATTGAGCTCTATAAGTTTGTGTTTTGAGCCATGTTGCTCTGGCAATGTCTCCGGTTACCCCGCAGCACCTAGTTGGTGAGCCTCTGAACATTTGGGAGTCCCTGATCATGATGCTTGCATTTAAAATTGGTTTGGTCGAGTGTAGATATTAAATGTAGCAATGTGAGCCTTTATGTCAAGAAATTGTTGGCCCGAAGTTTTACTCGGGTTTCGCATTACTTCCAAAAGGTGAGCACGGTGTCCAGCAAGTCGAGGGCCACCTGCTGGTGGTGTCGGTTCGTTAAAATAGCACTCCAAAATTAAATACAAGAGAAAAAGGCATGAAATTGCATGCTTTTATGCAATTTGGTAAAACCCTAGGGGTCATTTTGTAAATGTAGCCTGGTAGGCTGCTGTAGACAGCGCGCACGTGGTCTCTAAACCTTTCGTTAGAGGTCCAACGGCTTTCGTTGAGCGGGGTTTGGATATCGAACCGTAAATCGGCAAAATCGCCGGTTTAACGGCGATTCGGCGGTAATCATGCAATTCAAGAAATTGCGGTGATTAATTTGTGATGCCAAATATCCGTGACTGTTCCCGGTGCTGTTCCAGAGAGCCCGGTGATAAATCATCTAATCTTTTTTTTTTTTTTTTGCAGAATGGTAATAATAATAACATTCCCTTTGAAGAACCGCCGAGTAATGAAATACAATCTTCTGAATCTAGCTTTGAAGTACCACGAAATCAGGTAATTTTTTTGTAATTAATTTATCTTAATTTTTTTGTATAAATTTATATGTACTTAAGATCAATATAGATATCCAATATATACTATATTTGAATGCAGGTTATGTTAGAAAGGATGTCCATACTTTAGATAATGGGGTACCTTCTATTTCTTATTCTGAATTTTCTTATTACTTATTTCTAATATATATAAATCACCAGTTTTATTTTATTTTTTAGTTATTATTTAATATTATTTCAATATAAAAACTAGTACAAATTACTTATTGCACTTTAAAAGTTTAACTGTATTTACTTATTTTTACTCAATATTAGGGCGGAATTGAAGTATATTTGAAGAGCTTGAGAAAACCTCACAAGCATGTTGCGCAAGGTTTTTTGTTGAGTACAAATCCAACAACGAAATTAGGTGGTGTCGAGTTAGGATCACAATGCTGGGAGGTGCAAATAAATGTTCCAATAGAGCATAACGAGCCATTATTAAGATCATATGGAGGTTTTCAAATAATTGGAGATGCTGTTGGAGCATCTGTGGCTTGGCCCTTTACATTTGTATAAGACCTATATTTTTATCCTTTCGTCAATTTAATTATTTAATATATAGACTTTTGACTCGTTAAAACTAACTTTTAACGTGTTCTTTTTTTGACAGGTTCAACGCAGGTAATGCTACCTTTGGAATTCAAGACAATTTAAACAATTTTAAGCTGTATTGTTATATTCGCAAACAACTTTATATCGTGTACTGACCTATTTGGATGCGTTATTTATGTATGTATTGGTACTTTTGTGTTTAGAAATATTTTGTGGTCGTTTGTTATTTTTTTTGGATGTTGAATGTACTGAAGATTTTAACTTATTGTTTGTTTAATTGAAAATGAGCTTAGTAAATTCTTTTTGTTATTTTGTTATGTACGATTTATGCATAAATATTGAAAATATTGAAATCTCATATTATCCATTGAATTTGTATTTTTTGAAATTGATAAGATTTAATTATTTTATGATAGTGCAAATAATAATTTATATTATTTTTATTTATTTAAAAATATAATTTAAAAATATTTAGAATTAGCGGCATTTATTAATACCGGAATTAACAACAGATTACCAACATTTGTATAATATTGCAAATAAACTAATAATTACCGACATTTATTAACAATAGATTACCAATATTTGTATAATATTGCAAATAAACTAATAATTACCGGCATTTATTAGTGTTGTAGATAATTAAAAAATACTGGCATTTAATAATATCGCTAATAACCATATCTATAACGGCATTTATTTAATGCTACTAATTATTTAATTTTAACGGCAATTTAATTAAATGCCGGTAGAAGAATCAGCAACACGACTTTAGGCGGCACTAATTGCTAAATGCCACTAATTATTTTTACGGCACTTTTTGACCTTTAGGCGGCAATTACAGAATGCCGCTAAATCACATTTTTTTTGTAGTGAAGGTGGAGGTATATATAGGCCCAAAACAATAATTGAAATAATTACCTCTGTGTCCCAAGTTCCGGGCGCCCGCACAGTTTCGGGCCGGCACAGTGCGGCCCGAAAGCCAGCCCAGCCCAGCGCCCGAAACCGCCAGGGCGTGACACGTGTCCGCATAACAGCGGACAGCGGCGCCCGCAAATCGGGCGCCGCCACGTGTCCCGCCCGGCTCGGCGCCAGCCAGCTGGCGCGGCGCCACGTGGCGCGGCGCCGCCCCGCCCGACACGCCAGCCGGCGCGGTCAGCGCGCCGCCCGCGTGTCTGCGCCCGCGTGCGCGTACGGCCGCAGCCGCGTGCCCGCGGGTGCACCGTGCGCACCTGCACCCTCCAACCCGGGGCCTCCACGTGGCGCGCCCCGGTCCACCGTGCACCGCGCCTCCCCCGGCGCCTGCCCGGCCTGCCCGCGCACGCCCCCGCGCGCCGCGCGCACAGCACCGGGCCAGTAGCGCGCTACCACGTGGCCCGCCGGTCCACCGTGCACCGGCGGCCCACCTCCATGGACCGAGAGGCGTGCACCGGCCCAATCGCGGGCTGCCACGTATCCTAGGCCAGTCCACGGCTCCCCCCCATGCACCATTTGCACCAGAAACTTCAGGGTCTCCGTTTTTGGGCGTCCGGACTCAGAAAAATACAAGTAAATAGCCGTTTTTCATCGTTTTTCCGCGCTGAATCCAAATACGGCCTCCGCTTTTCCCGAAGCTCCTCCTAAAATTCGACGGGGGTACCCGAATACACTCGAAATCCATTCAACGCACTGAGTCCATTTCTTGAGTCTGATACACACCCAAACACTCCCAACTCCCAAGATAGTCCTCCAGAAGCCACTGATCAAGCCATAAACTCCCAATAAAGATCCGGGTCATCACAGTGAACCTTCGAACTCCACTTTTAGGTCAGTCTCCTTTGTTCCTAATGTTAATCTCACCTATCATGATTTAGATTGGTGGTTAGATTCAGGAGTCAATGTCCATATTTGTACTAATAGGTCCCTATTCTCCTCCTATCAGGACTCAGGTAGAGGATGTGTGACTGTTGGAGACGGAAAAACTGTCAATGTGCTGGGGATCGGAACAGTCAAACTGAAGTTAATTTCTGGAAAGACTTTGATCCTTCACAATGTGCAGCATGTTCCCGAGATCCGACGGAACCTGATTAGTGGATCTCTATTAGTACAATTAGGTTATAAGATTGTACTTGAATCTAATAAAGTTGTAATTTCTAGGGGAAAAATATTTATTGGAAAAGGTTTTGTATATGAGGGTATGTTCAAATTGAATGTACTTTCTTTTGTTGATAATAAAAATTCTTCTTCTTCAACTTCTTTTACTTCTTCTCCTATTATTTTAAATAATGAATCTTGTGATGTATGGCATGGCAGATTAGGGCATATGAACCTTAAATCTATTCTGAAATTGACCAATCTTAATCTTTTACACAAACTCAAGATTGATTCCAAATCTAAATGTGAGATTTGTACCCAAGCTAAGCAGCCTAGGAAACCTTTTAAATTTGTTCCTTATAGGGATACCCAGATTCTTGAACTGATTCATAGTGATGTCTGTGATTCTAATAGAGTACCTACCCATGGAGGCAGTCACTACTTTGTGACTTTTATAGACGACTACTCCAAGTATTGTTACACCTATCTCTTGAAGACCAAAGATGAAGTCCTCTATAAGTTTAAAGCCTTTAAAGCTGAGGTTGAAAACCAATTAGATAAGAGGATTAAAATTCTAAGGTCTGATAGAGGAGGCGAGTATACTTCAAATGAATTAAATCTATTCTGCGAGGAATATGGAATAATTCATAAAGTAACAGCTCCTTACTCGCCTCAATCTAATGGTGTAGCTGAAAGAAAGAACCGAACCCTATTGGACATGGTTAACGCAATGATTTTAAGTTCTGGTGTACCTCAAAACTTGTGGGAGGAGGCTCTTTTATCAGCTTGTTATATCCTTAATAGGATTCCCTCTAAGGATAGAACCCAAACACCTTATGAATTTTGGAAAGGAAGAGCGCCTAGGTTGAGTTACTTCCGAGTGTGGGGGTGCTTGGTTAAGATATCTATTCCTGAACCCAAAAGAAAGAAGATTGGACCTAAAACTGTAGATGTTATCTTTATGGATATTCCTTAGATATTAATACCTATAGATTTCTTGTGATCAACTCTGAGATTTCTGAAATTTCCAATGACACTTTGATTGAATTTAGAGATATATGCAACTTTCTTTGAAAATATTTTTCCTTTCAAAACTCGCATCTCTAAATTTGCCTCTGATTATCGTCTACTTTTGATCATGCATCTATTTCTGATCATATACCTGCATTTGATTTGCATTATAGTTTAGATCCTGTAGAACCTGATCCAATACCTGAATTAAGAAGAAGAGAACTCACTTTGAGAAGAACTTTGGTGAAAACTTCTTTACTTTCTTAATTGAAAGTACACCTTCATCTTATAAGGAAGCTATGAGTTCTCCTGATGCTTCTTTTTGGAAGGAGGCTATAAAAGTGAGATGGAATCTATTATTAGTAATAACACTTGGATTATCACTGATTTATCTCCTGGTAGTAAACCCCTAGGATGTAAGTGGATCTTTAGAAATAAACCTAGGACTGACGGATCAGTAGAGAAGTATAAGGCGCGACTTGTTGCTCAAGGTTTTCGGCAAAAGGCTGATATTGACTACTTTGACACATATGCGCCTGTTGCTCGCATTGTTACTATCCAAATTCTTCTTGCATTAGCATCCATTCATAAACTCTTGATTCACCAGATGGATGTCAAGACCGCTTTTCTTCATGGTGATCTTGAAGAATAAATCTATATGACTCGACCTGAAGGTTTCTCTGTGCCTGGTCAAGAGAATAAGGTGTGTAAATTAGTTCGCTCTTTATACGGACTAAAACATGCACCTAAGTAGTGGCATGAGAAATTTGATAGTGTTATAGCATCATATGGATTTCTGACCAACGACTTTGACAACTGTCTTTATTTCAAGAGATTTGATTATCGTAGTGTCCTTCTTTGTCTCTATGTTGATGACATCCTGATTCTTACTCCTGATCTTGATCTGATTAACCAAGTTAAGTCTTTCTTATCGAACCATTTTGATATGAAGGATCTTGGTGAAGCAGATGTGATTTTAGGAATGAAAATTCTTAAATCATCTGATTCTATTATTCTGACACAATCTCATTATACCCAAATGGTATTTAATAAATTTGGATATTCTGACTGCTCTCCTGTTTCTACTTCTTTTGATCCCAGTGTTCAACTTGTGAAGAACACTGGTAATCCAGTAAATCAAGAGAAATTTGCCCAGATCTTTGGTTATCTAATGTACCTAACCAATAGAACTAGACCTGACATTGCCTATGCCATATCAAGATTGAGTAGATATACTAGTAGTCCTAGTATGATTCATTGGATTGCTCTGGAAAGAGTATTTCGTTATCTTAAAGATACTCTTTCGTTTGCTCTCAGATTTGTTGGCCTTGTTGTAATTGAGGGATACAACGATACCAATTGGATTTCTAATTCATTGGATTGCTCTGGAAAGTATGATTCATTGCATTGCTCTGGAAAGAGTATTTCGTTATCTTAAAGATACTCTTTCGTTTGCTCTCAGATTTGTTGGCCCTGTTGTAATTGAGGGATACAACGATGCCAATTGAATTTCTGATTCTTTGGATATCAAATCCAGTTCTGCCTATGTTTTTATTCTTGGTGGCTGTGCAGTTTCTTGGCAATCCACCAAACAGACTATAATAGCCAGAAGTACTATGGAGGCTGAGTTGGTTGTCCTTGACACTACTTGTCTTGAAGCCGAGTGGCTCAAGAACCTTTTGTCATCAATTCCATTAATTTCTACTCCTATTCCACCTATTTCTATTCGGTGCGATTCTCGAACTGCAATTGATTTTTGTAAAAAGAAATTGGTAAATTCTAAGGTTAGTAGACATATTAAATTGAGATAAAAGTCTGTTAGATGGCTAACTTCTCATGATATTATTTCTTTAAGTTTTATCAGATCTGATCAGAATCTTGCAGACTGCTTGACGAAAAGGCTGAATAGAACTAAGGTCCTAGAGTCATCAAGGGGGATGGGACTTTGCCCATAAATGGGCCTTCCTGTAGTGGGAACCCAACCTTTATGATAGAAGATCCATTGAAGAATGTTTAATGTGGTAAAAACAAGCTGTCAGATTGGCCAAAGAGCACTTTCTACAGTTTATTCAGAGGAACTTTAGTTCCAATTCCATCCCTATGATTAGTGCTCTGTGTAGTGGTTGAGGTTAAGCTTACAACTCTTAATGGAATTCGAGGCGATAATTTTCGCGAGATGTCACTCTACACACATCCCTGGAGAATACCACCTATATAAGAGTATTCGTATAAGGTCGCGGCTATGAGATGTGGGTTGTCCATAGAAACTCTTATGAAAAATCAAGGTACTGTGCAGGGGCCTTTAACGCACAGACTCGCGACGGAAAATTCTGTACTGTGTGTGTAGTAGTTGAAGTCGGAGTCAAAGAAACGTAGTTCAAGACCTGCTTTACTCTAATTCCTTCTGATAGAAGCTACATACACTAAGTGAGGTTAAGTCTCTTAAAGACACCTTACCTATTACATAGTATAAACACCCGATAATTTTATTTTAATTTGTTGAGTTTAATTTTTATTTCAAAATTTTGAATTTTATGGGGGATTGTTAGTGAAAATTCAAAATTCCCTACTCATTAATTTTAATTTTGTTTATTAATTTTATTTATTTTTTAGTTATGTATTTATTGTGTTGGGTACGTTGTGAATGAAAAGGCACATTAATGCCATTGATGCCCGTGATACCCGCACAGGAACGTATCCCAACGTTCATTTTTTTTTACCCTATAAATAGCTCCCCTGTGCATGCATAGGGGTAATATAAAAAAATAGTGCACAGAAGTTGGTTTAAAAAAAAAAAAAAAAAATAGAGGACGAAAATTTGTTTGCGAGGTTTTATTTTATTTTTTTATCCGGTGTTGAAAAAAAACTTCATCAACTTCTTCTGCGGTCGTGCTCGTAGGAAGGAAAGTTCCGGTCGTATCTTGGAGTGGTGTTTCCGATTAATCCATACGAAAGACGGAAATACACCTTAGTGCAGTGCCTCGCACGCTTCCGGATTAATTTATTTCGACTTCTTTCTACTACAATTTCTGAAATTTTCATAGCACTTAACGGTAAATTTTGTTATTCAATTTAATCATAAAAATAGTTAAATAATTTAACCACAATCGGATTTAGTGCGATTATTTTTCTAATATGAGGGAATTTCTAGATCTTTAGAAGCTGGACTATATATGTTCAGAACATAAAACCTGTAAAAGTGAAGCATAGAGTGTTTGCATTGAAAACCTCATTTGCACCAGAGTAATATTATACTTATGAATAAATTTTATAATATTTTACAAACTAGTCAGGCAACCAGTGTAAACCACAAGAAAATAAGCATAATTTTTTTTTTTGTAAGCAAATCATTTTTTTTTTTTTTACTGATTAGTAATGTTATACTTATAAACAAATTATATAATAGTTTACAAGCTGGCATAGGTGGCGGTATTTAATTAGTGGATAAGTGTAAACCACAAAAAGATAAGCATGAGTTATAATTTCAAGATTGAAATCCAACCGTTCATGAGTTGTATAGTGTAAAATATTGAAAGAGTTTTTTTATAAGCAAACTATTTTCCTTACTAAGTACTGTTATACTCACAAATAAAACTTACAATATTATACAAACTAATGAGTGTCCTGTAAAGTGGTGTCTTTGCGAAAACCACAAGGATCTATGAAAGAGGATTTTTGCATGGATACTCCTGGAAGGGCATGCTAACAAATACAAACTTTTTGCATTGCGATTCTGCAGGCTTTGCAGCTGCTTACAAATACAAACTTTTTGCATTGCGATTCTGCAGGCTTTGCAGCCTTGCAGGAGAGTATATATATGGCAAAAAAACACATCATTGCATACTCGCTATATTTGCTACTAGTTAACATATAATTACTGTTGGCATTGTTGCTGTAAATGTTCGATGGGTTATGATCAAGCTACTGTTAGCTAGTTGGGAAATTGATTCTTATTTACTCAACATGCGATTCTAATCGTTTCTCCCGAGTTTCCAACTCCCCTAATTAATCTGCATTTCTCTCCTCCAACTTATTCCACCATAACCTGCCCATGGTTCCTGCAACTTAGCTGACAACCTTTGATCGGAAAGGACTGACAAATTACTATAGATAATGTTGGTTTAAAGGGATCTGCATTCCATCTTGTGATGGGATGTTGAGTTGGACCGAATCATGTTCGAAATGGCAGAAATTTGGATCAGGTCAAGTCACAATCGAGACCCCTAAACTTTGTATTTGTACGCTTCAAGTAAATTAGTAGCGTTTTTTTAACGGCTCAAACTTTTGAAATTATAACAAAAGAGTAAACAAAATGTGATGGCAATTCTATTCAGCGAACAATTTAAGTATTTCCACATTTCTGCAACTTACAACGAAAGAGTGATCCGCATGGAATCTTCATTTTGTTGATTTTTAAGTGCATTTTAGTCCAAACCTATTACTTTGTTCTCGCGCTAACATGCAACAATTAATACAAGTGAATAGCAAATAGAATAATGCACTGTAATTCAACTAGCTACTCCAGAGTGCAAAAGATAAAAGTCGCGGAAACTGGAAAATATAAGGTTGTATATCTTTTTATCTTTATTTCTCGACAAGTTAATATAATAAATGAATCATCTGTTACAATCACTCTCAGTACAGTTTAATTCCTCAACCAATTTGTGTATAAACCTCATAAAAAATCACAGGAAAACAGTTCCAAATTTCAAAAAATTCTCTCAAACATAGTAATACAAACACAATAAACACAGAAACAACAACATATTCATACAACAAAAGAATCGGTTAAGTGATCGCTTTCCCGATCAATGCCCTAAGCTTCGAGGCATCCGAAACGAACCACCGGAATAAAGCATTACATATACTGGTCTTATTCTCACTGTGAGAACAATACTCAGCAAAGTCCCCAGGCAACAAACACCAGCAAGAACCAGAAATGTGAGCCTAAAGCACTCAGGCCCTAAACAAGTAAGGCTCGAGCTCTCGAAAAGGAGTGTGTCATGATGTTGTTTCGCGGCCTCCTTATCGTATATATACCCGGCAAGGAGGCCAGAAAACAAGAAGGCCCCGAGCGGATTCCCCAGCAGCATGAAGTTGTAGATCATGCCGAAGTTCTTCAGCCCGAAAAGCTCAGACGCGGTCGGTATCATCGCGGAGAATTGGACTCCGTAACATAAGCCCAGCGAAGCAGTCGTCATCATCGCGGAGAATTGGACTCCGTAACATAAGCCCAGCGAAGCAGTCGTCGCATAGAGAGTGTCGGCGAAAGGCGAGGCCAAGAGGAGGTATGATATGATCATTATTATTTGCGTTATCGCCATCCATATCTGTCACGCCCCGGGGTCGAAACTGCGACCCGGGCTCGCTAACAGATCCGCCATCTGCACGGAAACTGCCGTACAGACGAAGCGTCTAACCTGCAAAAAGAATCAACTACAGTATACAGATATCAGAGCTGAAAGTAAACTACTAAAAGAACTGAAAACCAAACCCTGTACAACTGAAAATAATACCATATCCATCTCCCACGTACGATCGTATACAAAGTCCTCTTATACAAAACTCAAAAGGGAGATATCTCCAAGAAGTACATCAGTATACAAATTCTCGATACAAGAATAACCACACTACAACAGTCTCTCAAACTGTAAAAATAATAAAATACAACTCTATACCTCACAACAAAGTTCTCTCAACAGAGGTAAAAGAAGTAAGCTAATCAACTGGGGCTCTCCTCTGAAGGGGTACCGCTACACTCCAACGACGGGTAGGGTACTAGCTCGCGACTCCCTCGCCTCGGTCAGAAGGATCAGCAACAGGAGCACAGGAACAGAAGAAGAAGTCCCTGGGGAAAAGACACCACGACGGGTGTGAGAACTACTTCCCACAGTAGTTCTCAGTGGGTGCCGTCACCAAGCCCAACGGTCTGCCCACTAAGTCTACTAGAGGTAAAAGATAACAGTGCAATGAAATCTGAACAAGAAAAGCTGGAACTACTCTACAGCTACCACGCCTCTATCTAGATACTCAAAAAGTTGAACAGAGGAAAGTAAATGAGACCACTCGCACCCAAGGTGCTCAATCGACCTAATCGAACTGACGGCCTCAAAGGGTCCAGTCAAGCCTGCGCCTGTCAACTAGGAACGCACCTGCCCACTACCACACATCCGCATGAGGACGGGATTTACGTGGGGCGTCCTGTCCGACTAACTCATCCCTCGCGCAAAACTGCCTCAACAGGCCCATTATCGCGTCCACTGCGGAATCTCAGGGGGCGCGACTCCAACTGAGGAAAACGGCGCGGCATAGAGTATCAAACATTGGCATATGCAGGCTATAGCCAAGACCCACGCTCACTCTCAGAATGGTAGGACTCAAGATCCCCAAAATATCTCGCACAACAGTCGGAGCACCCTCGACGACTCAGCTGATCGGCCAACACGAAACACGAGACCCTAGCCTCTCCAACAGCCCGCAGCTCAAGCACACTGGCTGGAGGTACTCCACAGCCAGGAACGACCCACAACTCAGGCTAACAATACCGGTCGGACAACACTCAACGACCTGGGACTACCGTCAACCCCAACGGTTCCCAACAACATGGATCGGAAGATACTCGACGGCCCGGAACTACCGTCTGCTCAACGGCTCCCTCCCACAACAGCACAACAGGAATACAAGACCTCCCGGGACTACCGTTTACCCAAAACGGCTCCGGGCACAGATAAGCAACCCACTACAACTACCAGACTCCACTCCGCTCCCAAGCAAGAGTGAAGGAGCATCCTACACTAAAAGCAAGTCCCGACTTCTCGGCCCACTACCCGGGCGAGGATAACACTAAGTCCAGGAACGAAAGAACAGTGTAGATGTCTAAGCATAAATAACCCTAGCCCAAGTGAGGGTTTTCTACTGGTCTGGTTACACATGCAACATATGACGGGGGTGCTAGGTCAAGTTCCAAAATAACTATATTAACAGATGATAACAGGAATAACAATTCCTACAATCTAGCATGCTACACAATGAAATAAGCTATCATGCATAGTCCTACATCAGTAGAATTACTGTACAGTCCATAAAACTTGGAGATAAGGCCACCCACCTCGATTTGCCACCAATTGCTCGTAGACACTTGCAATTGGCCTCCACGCGATCCGCACGCAAAATGGAGCACGATGCCGGAACCCGCACGCCAAACGGAGTCCGCACGCAAAACGGTGCACGGTGCCGGAGTCCGCAAGCAAAACGGTGCACGGTGCCAGGATCCGCACGCAAAACGGAGTCCGCACGCAAAATGGTGCACAGTGCCGGAGTCCGCACGCAAAACGGTGCACGGTGCCAGGATCCGCACGCAAAACGGAGTCCGTATGCAAAACGGTGCACGGTGCCGGAGTCCGCACGCAAAACGATGCACGGTGCCAGGATCCGCACGCAAAACGGAGTCCGCACGCAAAACGGTGCACGGTGCCGGAGTCCGCACGCAAAACGGTGCACGGTGCCGGAGTCCGCACGCAAAACGGTGCACGGTGCCAGGATCCGCATGCAAAACGGTGCACGGTGCCCAACACAGAAAAGAGCAAGAGGGTCAATTACAGTCTAAAAGAACGCTCCAAAAACTGTACTAAAATACAGAAAAACCAACACACGGGACCCACCCGGTTGCGCCGCCGTCGCCGAAACGCTCCGCCGGGCGACCTCGCACGCAAAACGAGGTCCACGACGCGCCGCCGCACCTCACGCAACCTCCTCCCTCACTCCCTCTCGCTCTCGGGTGCAGAAGAAAGAAAAGAAAGGGAGAAAATGGCGGCGCGGGGAGGAAGAAGAAGAAAAAGAAAAAGGGGAGGAAGAGGGTGGTCCACGGTGCACCAATTCACGGTGCACCGGACCAATCCGGGCTCTCCAACAGCCCGGTCCACGGCACGGGGGCGCGCACCAGGCGCAGCGCGCGCCCCCCCTCCACGTGGCGCGCGGCCAGCGCGCCACGCGGGCGCGGCAAACCGCGCGCCACACGGGCGCGCGGTACACCGTGCCACACGGGCGCGGGACACAGCGCGCGCCACACAGGCGGGCGCCCCCGCGCCCGAGCGGGCACCAGTGGGGGCCCGCCACGTGGCGGCACCCCCGCTGACCCGCGAACATGGGCGCCTGCAGCGCCCCACCTGCTCCACGTCGCCTCGAACCGCGTGCCGCACAGCCTCGGGATCCGCCCGCCACCTCGGGATCCGTGCCGACACCCCGAAAAACGTGCCGTGCCTCGAAAAACGCGCAGTTTATCCGGGCTCCAAAACAAATAAGTAAATAGTCCATTCTTAGCGATTTCGTGCGCTGAATCCAAAAACGATGTCCGTTTTTCCAAATTCTCGTCCGAAAATTTGCCGATTGCCCACTCGATCCGATTTTCGCGCCGGGTCCATTTTTAAAGTCCGGTTTGCCAAATTCCAACTCTAAAAATTCCGGAAGGCGACCGGAGAGGTAAACTTTTATCCAAACTTCGCCCGGAGTCCAATTTTGACATCTGAATCGCGCGAAACCACTTCCAAACACCCGACGGGTCCTCCAATTTCCCACGGGGTCTCCTTTTAAGCCCAAAGTCCAACACTTGTGTCCAAATTGCGCGTAACCATCGCCGACACACCACGCAGGCCTCCAGTGATGCAAGCTAAATCCCAAATTGCACCACAAATTCATTTCTCGGGCCCGACAAGCGCACAAACTCTCCCAACGGCCCCAAAAAGCTGCCCAACAACCGGCAAACCCTACGCAGGAGATTCCGGGACCTCACAATATCGGTCGAGGAAGCATTCTTGCCCTGCGAGAGATTGTTATGCCGCAATAAGATTTCTGTTTAATTTAGTTGTACTGTGAAAATTGGATGAATTATTCTCACTGAAAATACCTCACGAAATGCTCGGAAATAGCCCCACCGCCGAGACGGCCCAGGAAGTTGAAGAAGCTGAAAATACAAAGCAAGACAGTTGTATTGTCGACACCTGCTGCAGCCCCAATCTGTGCCAGATTATTAAGAACTGTGACTCCCGAGCCGACACCGAAGAAATACGCTGCGAAAAGAAGCCAGAAGTCGGCTTTCACGACAGCTTCTTTGAACTTGAAGTCTTCTCTCTCCTCGGCCCTCTCTTCTTCTTCACTGCCCCCTCTCCTTTAGCTAAGAGTATGTCCACATCATTCGCATCGTCGGCCTCCGATAAGTCCCCGAGAGCAGTTACTGAAGGCGAGGCCGCCAATAACGGCTCCGACTTGTCTTGATTCGACAAATTTTCCGACGAACTCGAAGGGACAGTAGCAGTAACTTTCTTTCTGTCTTTTGGAAATAGTGTCATCTTTATAGGTATCGCGAGAGGCGCGAGGAGGAAGAGGACCATGATGCCAATCAGAATGTAGTTAACAGCATCACTCCGTGAGAGAAAGCTACTCAAAATCGTCGTGGTGAGAAGGTAAACGCCGAGAAAGACGCTGCAGATCTGCGTGAACAGAAAATGGCCGTGCTGAGACGAGTCGTCGTCTGACGCAGGAATGCAGGGCCTGATGAAGTACATCATGGCAAGACAGACAGCAGGAAGGCCCAGCGCGAGGTAGAGCAAGAGTTTTGTGGAGGAACTGTCAAGAAGTCCGGCGTATATCGGAGTGAACACCGCCGCGCTGAGGCCTGCATATCCCTTGAGGATCCCCGCGACGGTGCCTCTGCTTACAAGGAAGTTCCTCATGTTGGTCACCAGTACTGCTGTCATTAGCCACGCGCTGCTGTTCGTTCCGAGATATAATGCAATCCACAGCTGAATTTGAATTGAAAGATTTAATACTCATTCTCACACAAACTAACAACAGCTGAATTTGAATTGAAAGATTTAATACTCATTCTCACACAAACTAACTGAAGCTGAAATCGTATATGAAGCACCAGAAAGATTTCAAATTGACACCAAGTGCCGTAAAATTGAATTTCTTATAAATTGGTAAAGAATTATGCTAATAATTTTGACAACTTAAAAGGATAATAAGTTGAAGATGTAAGCAACATTTAAACTCCTAAAGACATATTCATCTGCCTACATTAATGTTTCAGGTAGAGAGGTATGAAAAGATCTAAAAGGAAATGAGCCCAATTTTTTATAATGAAAATCAACACCAAATCAATAATATAAATGACCAGTGTAAAATCAGATAGAATCAGCAAATGCAACCCTCTCAATTATCGATTAATTATCGGAAAAAATAACTCAATCCGCAAAGGAAATATCCAAAGATGATCCAAGTACAAAAAAAACCTAATAATTAAAATAACCCTCAAGACTGTGTTTGGTTCAGATATAAATTAGAATGTTTATTTCAGAAATAAAGATAAATTCGGAAACAAGCAGAAACAAAATTAATTTTACGTTTGGATGAAAATTAAATTATTCCCGAAAATAAGAAAAGTTAAATTAAAATTGTAAAAATAAGAATAATTATAATTTTAAAATAATAATATTTTATTTTATTAATTAATATAAAAATATTAATTAAATAATAATTTAACTTATTTAATTAACTATTGCTAGATAAGTCTAAATATTAATCGATAAAATAATTAACAAAAATGAGTATTTTTAATAAATATTTTAATTAATTATAAATAATTTAATAAATTAATTAATTAGTTATCTAATAATTAGATAATTAATTAATAAAATAATTAAATTAGTCAAAATATTAAATTAGTTCAAGAGTTATACAATAATTAAAATTATATTTATTTTAATTAAGCTTATTCTCAAGTGAGAACGAACTTGTTTCAAAAAAAAAAAACTGTAACATCCCACCCATATGGGGAATAAGGAACCAGACCTTATTTCAGTTTTGTCTCCGAACCAAACACTGTCCAAGATACTAATTTTGTGAAATGAGCATTAGTGGAATTATCAAAATATCAATAGATAATTTTTCCTACCAAAAAAGAAAAAGAAAAAAAAAAGAAGATAAAATTAGCTTATGCAGTTTTGCAACCGCTATAAAAAAGTATGTGGTTATATATTTTTCTGGTCGTAGTTGTCAATATAATTTTATAACATAAAATGAGAAAAAAATAATAGCTCTTCTAAATTATTTTGGGTTTTTTCAAAATATAAAAATAGTATTTCTAGCCACCATACTATCAAACTAGACATGAACAATATAAGATATATAAAAATAAAAGAAAAAGAAGGAAAAAAAAAAAATTTCTCAATTTGGAAAGTAAACATTTAAAAGAAGACCAACAAAGTGCACCCTAATAGCCCCCTAAAGATGATAATTTTGTGAAAAGGGCATGAATTAAACCATCAAAACAAACATACTAATTTTGAACAAAAAAAAACAAAGTTTGTTTAGTTCCCTCACCAACCAACAAGGCAGAAACAAATAACCAACCAATATAAAATAGGTAAAATTAGCAAAGTATCCAAAATAATAATAATAAAAAAAAAGAACAAAAAAAAAGTATCAAACACACCAACTTTGAACAGTAAAGTTGGTTCAGTTTCCTCAACAACATTCAAGTATCCAATAAAATCCCTGAAAAAACATTAATTTTAAGAAATGGGTACAAATCTAATTATCAAATTATAAAAAAGGGAACTTAATAAGATCGCTAATTCCTGAACAACCAATAAGGCATAAATAAAAGCTGAATATATATATCAGATAAAATTAACAAATGCAATCCTAATCCTCCCTTCCGTTTGCGCGCGCGCGCACACAATAAAACTCCTCTAAGACACTAGTTTAGATGTGGGAATAAGATATTAAATGATAATTTATTCAGTATAAATATATATTTTTGTGCAAAAGTAATTAAGCAGTTTAGTTCCTACTTCTCCAAAAATCGTGGCATTTACAATTTGCCGATGCTCTATTTTGGAAACGAGTTAGAATAGAGAATAGGAGGATATTTTTTTTGTTCTTTCAAATGCACCTGAAATCAACCGGTATAATTTGTTTCAGTACAACTAGAATAAGCTGGAATTACTGTTCTCACTCTTCCCAACCATCCTCTTATTTTTTTCTTAAATATCGTCTCACGTCTACCGAGACATCCTTTTTTCACTTCATTATTACATAATAAAGTTGAGGGTAAAAAGATAATTTACCCTAACTAATACTCTTTATTTATCTTATTCTTCATTATCATACCAAACACAAAATTTCTTATCCCTGAAACCATCCCAAACGCTTTTTACACTAGTTCTTTATTTTATACTTATTACTGGATTAGCTAGTTCTGTCTTAATCCGTTACCAAACGGAACATATTGAAAGTTAGAAATATAATAGCATATTTTATATACGAGATAATTTTTTTTATTAACTCAATTCGAGAGAAACAGAGTTAAAAAAAAAAAAAAAAAAAAAAGAGAAAAAAAAAAAAGAAAATTCTAACCAGCCAAATCCGAAGACACTAATTCTGCAAAATGGTGACAACCCAAATTAAGCACCACAAAAGAAATAAATAAAAAAAAAAAGAAGAAAAAAAAAAAGAAAAGGAATTGTCACCAGCCAGTAGGGCAATCCGAGGAGGGTCCGCGAGACGGCGAGGCCGAGGAGGCCGAAGCCGAGGAAGCAGGAGGCGGCGCCGACGGCGAGGACGAGCCAGGGGGGCAGGCGGTTGCAGAGCACCCCCGGGACGACGCCGAAGTTCTCGCCGATGTCGTTGGCGACGCCGAGCATGGTGAGCTGCTGCTGCGTGAATCCCAGCACGGATTTCAGTGAGTGGGAGTAGAGAGGGAAGGTGTAGCCGCTGCCCGCCGCCACCTGCACCCACACCGCTGCCGCCAGCCCCACCCACGGCGGCCGGCTGCCCGCCTTCACCGCCGCTCCCGCCATCCAAAACAATTATACTCAAGTCTGTCTTTTGATCCACCTCTCTAATTACATATATATGCACCTTTCATGAGGAATGTTTGGTGCATGTATTAATGGAGGTGAAAAAAGAAAGAAAGAAAGAAACAAGACGTGGGGCAGTTGGGCCTCTTTTTTTTCTTCTGTTTTTTCCGTTAACAATTTTGGGGCTTTCCTGCGTGCATTGTTTGTCCGTTCTGATATCGTTTTTTCTTTCTATTTCCCTCGGAATTAATACATAACTAACAACATCATGCCGTAGAATTTTTCTAAATAATTTATTTATTTTCTGGTTAGCAGCAGCAGCAGCAGAGGGAGTGCAAATCAAAGAAAACAAAGTTCAGGTGCAACTTTGACATTTTTAAACTTTATTTTCTTTAATGCTAGAACTTTTATTTTTATAATACTAAAATTGAAAAAAAAAAAAATTAGAAAATTATTGGATGGGTTGAATGTAAAATTTATATACCTAAGACTCTCATTTTTAAATACTGACTGATTAATGCTGGAATAAATTCCTACTATCCAAATTAATTTATTCCTCTAGTCCATTTGAATTCCAGTATTTAAAAACGACCGGGGTTTTACGAAACCCACGCTCTTTGTTCCGCTTGGAAAATGGTTTGGATTTGCCACACTAAAAATTTACAAATTTATATAATATTTTTTTAACAACATGTATTATATAATTTATAATTTTATATATTATTATTATTATTATTATTATTATTATTATTATTATATATATTAATGTATTAACAATTTAGGAGGAGCCTTGGTCTCCAATTTTTTAATTTTTTTTTAGGTAATGAGATTTTCAACTTTTATAATTATCTGCACCATTGTTGCCAACCTATTTTCTATTTTTTTTTTCTTTATTTTTATTTTTATTTTTATTTTTGGCCCCTGTTCTATTCTTAATCGTGAAACTATCACGTGCACCATCAAATTCCTTCAAAAAATTTTAAAAATCAGTGAAAAGATTGATCGAGAAATTTCCAGCCCAATAATCGAGATTTATATAACTAGGCAGTGCTTTATTGATGTTGGCGCAGCCTATCGAAACAAAATTAACAAGAAATAGAACAGTTGGGATCAAACTGAAATCACGTATAAAGTGTAAGGACCTGATAGCAAAAAATAAGAATTAATTGGGAATAGAAATTAAAAGAACATTTCATTTATGTAAAAAAAAATGTATTAGTTATTTCGAAATAATAAATAAAATTTATTTTATTTTAAAATAAATAAAATATAAGATGTATATATATATTTTTTAAATGTATTATTATTATTTTTCAAATTAAAAACCTGATAACGGTGAACCAATAGCGTTAACTCTTTTACAGACCGTTGCAATACTCCTTGGAAAGAGGAGCAGACAATATGCTATTTCTACAAACAACTTGTACAACCATCTACCTAGGCCAATTTGCATCAAATGATCGTTAGTTTTATAAAAAATATGCAATCATGATCTCTTTCTCGCCCACTGTCGTAGCTTAATTTGTATAAATAATTCGTTAGGTTTGTAAACAATATGCTATTATGATCTCTCTTTTTCACCCTCTGCCGTAGCCCAATTTGTATAAAAAATTCGTTAGTTTTGCAAAAAAATATGCTGATCTTTTACTCGTTCTTTGTCGTGGACGTCATTTCCACCGAAAATATTTTTTGGAGAAGCACCCCGCTCCGCTTTCACCCGGTCCATCTCCGTTTTTGTCCTACGGCGCCGACGTTGGTGGCTACACCGGCGAAAAAACGAAGCGGAGGAAGAGGAGGAGGCGGCGCCGCTCATGTTACTGTAGCAGAGGATGAAAAAAACGATGGAGGAGGGCCCGAGAGAAAAAAAAAAAAAGAAAAAAAAAAATTTAATCTGTTTTCTAAAAATTTAAACCAATTCTGTTAAATTCAAAATAGTGATATATTTTTGCAAAATTTTAAAACTGTTGAATTTTTTATACTAATTGGCCATTTACAAAACTTAAAATTTAGCAGTTAGATTTTTTTTTTCTTTTTCTTTATGAATTACACCAATCATCTCATGTCTTATATATATATATATATATATATATATATATATATATATATATATATATATATATATATGAAAAAAAGAGTAGTACACTATCCGCTTTATTTATAACGAAAGTGAATTAAACTAATATGAGTGAGATAGCAAAGTCTCAAAAAAAAAACCATAAAAATAATAATACTAATAATATTAGTACTAATAATAATAAAATGGTCAACTACGAAAGAAGAAAAAAAAAAAAAAAAAAAGAAAAAAAAGAAAAAAAAGAGCGGTTTCACAGGTCCGCCCACAGCACAAGCTCACTTCTGACCCACGTAATAGTAGATGGGGTCGGAATTAGCTTGCTGGAAAATAACCTTGTTTCGAATTTTTCAAAGCACCCACCAATTTGCCGACAGGTAGGTTAGGACCTTAGCCGCCTCCACCGGTCTTTCCCTTCCCTCCCACCCCTCCCACGCTTCTCTAACGTTGGCCCCTAACTCCTGGAAACCTACATCTCCATCGCCCATCCCAATTACGAAACGTGAGAACACACATCTCATGAATAGATGGTCGGCCTCAGCTAGGGACCTGCAGAGCACACAAAGATTGTTACCAGTCCATCCCCTTTTTTAGAGATTATCAGCTGTGAGGAGCCGGTTCTTCAAGGCAAGCTAGATAAAAATCTTAACTTTAGTCGGTATGCATAGCCTCAAACAGGCAGGAGGCAGAGGAGTCCGACAGTCTCCCATTGTTTAGGAGCTAGTAGGTCGACTTGACAGTAAAGATACCTTTTTCATGCCACCTCCAAACTACTCCATCGCCCCTGTTTCCCGACGTTGTAGCGCCCACAAGTCCTTTCAATTTTAGCACAAGATCCCTGTCCCTCTGATCCCTCGTGCTAGCCTCTCTTAAAATTTTTGGTCACCTCCATTTGCATTCACAAACTCTGATCCGCTTCCCTACGACCCCGCTATACAGCTCGGGGCATAGGGATTGCAACGTCATCTCGCCGCACCATCTGCCAGTCCAAAAATTAATAGTACTTCTATCCCCTATCAGGTAGGAAACTCCCCCTTTAAAGACCTCCCTGATACTAAGGACATTCCTCCACCATTGAGAGGTTGGCCTAAAGGAGCTCCCCTCCCCTAGCGGTTTTCTCTTCACGTAATACAGACCGTGAATCAATTTATTCCACTGTAAGTCAGATGCCGTACAAAACCTTCACCACCATTTGCAGAGCAAAGTCTCGTTCATGACGCGCAGACCTAGAATACCCAAACCACCTTCTAACCTATTCCTACACACGTTAGCCCAAGCAACAAGCCGTCCCCATCCATGATATCCCGAGGAGGCAGGCAAGAAAAAATCCCTTCTAAGGGCCTCGATGCGGTTAATGACCCATTTTGGGGCCTTAAAAATGGAGAGGTGATAGAGAGGCAAGTTGTCACGCCCCGGGTGAAAACCAGAACCCGGGCCCGTCTACAGATCCGCCGTGCACGCAGAATTTCCCGCGTACACGAAGCGCCTACTACCTGCTCAGATATAAAAGATATAATAAAAGAGCAATAAAAATAGAGCTGGACTAAAAACTAATACATCTCAGACTGAAGCTGGAAATAAAATAAAATACATATGTATAAATGATACATCTGTCTCTCCCAGCTCACCAAAATAAAAACAACCTGCTGGCAAAAGCCAGTCCCAAAGGTAAAAGCACAACCGTCTGAGGAAACCTGGGTAAACCAACAGTCCAGCTAACACGCTCATCCTGCCTCGAGATCTATCTACTCAGCCGTCCTCTCTCCTCGACCCGCCACTGAAAGCCCAGTAGCACCCGCAGAAGACACTGCAAAACAAGGGAGAAGAAAAAGAGGAAAGAAGAATGGGGGTGAGAACTACTAGTAAACCAGTAGCCTCCCCTAGTGGGTAAAACCTCAAACTCTGACACGCCCACTAGGTCTACCAGAGGCGAAAAGGAAAGAATTGTGGTAAGCAATAATGACTGCCGAAGAAAGGAAACTACCACTACTGTGCCTCTAAAATACAGTCCTAGACTGGAATAACCGTATGCAACAGTAACCAACCGTCCCAGATGAACCCAATCTGTACCGCCCTCATCATCGGGCAAGTAAGCCGCGCCGATGTGATAGCAAAACTCCTGCTGCCGTCCTCATCATCGGGCAAATAAGCCGCGCCGATGTGATAGCAAAACTGTCAATAACTGTCTGGCCCCGGCCTCCGGAGGGAAACTCGAGGGGAGCGACCCACACGAGGAAAGCATCACCGGGCATATAAAGCCGCGCCGGTGTGATAACAAACTCAAGCACTGTCTAACCCCAACGCTCTAGAGGGGAACTCCCCAACGCTCTAGAGGGGAACTCGATATCTCACTATAGTAGGATTGGATCACGACTCTGATCCAAGTGGAAAACCCATTCACTAAGGGAAACCCGATCCCCAATCTGATGCATAAGTAACCATCCGGTCAACCGCCTAATATCCGCGGTCGCCGCGATACCCACTGTCAACAATCAAGCCCGATAACCGATACCCGGTCAACCGCGCAATATCCGCGGTCACCGAAATAACCCACAATCACAATCATGTCCCACATCCGACATCCGGTCAACCGCCTACTATCCGCGGTAGCCGCTATAACCCTCAATCCAAAACCGGGTAAAATAATATGTATCCGGTCAACCGCCTACTATCTGCGGTAGCCGCAATACCCCACAACCCATAATCAAAATACCACCTGTCCCCGACCCCAAGGTCCCGGCTACACTATCCCGTACCCCTGCTCAAACCCGAGCAACAAGACTCAAAAGTCTAAATGAGAAGGAGAAAGAAACAATCATGGTTTCTCCTAAGTCAAATTCCAATATGATAGTGTAGCAATAAATAGTGGCCTATCTAGATGTCCATACAAGCATGCAAATGTCCTCATGCAAGATGAAAGAGAAATATCAAATAACAGTTCCACATGTGTATCAATTAATAGCTCCGCATAGATATAACCATCATGCTAAATCATTATCCAATCCAACCACACATGTTTAAAATCCACAATTTTCCCTCACCTAAATCATCCACCTATGCATGTCCCAAAAGATCCTCAAGTGGTACCCTCCCACAAGACATTTCATTTTATCCCAACATAAAAGTAAATTCCACATGCAAGGTTAAGTGCCAAAACTATAACCATACAAACTTGTATAACCCCCAACCACTATCAGAGTTCCACAATAGTAATTTTCATTGGATAGGCTCACAGTTATTTTACTTTAAGCATACATGTCCATAGTTGATCATTCAATGTAACCAATGAGAGGATCTCTCCAATATTCCTAGGGGTATGTCAGAAAATGAGGAGTATAGCAACCACCCACCTCGATCGCTAAATCCAAGTCCAAAAAGTGCTCTGGCCCAAAAGATCAACCGCCGCGATCACTGTACAAAAAATATCCCCAACATACACACAGATAAGCACACATGTATCCAAATACATGCTGTCCAGAATTCAGTCCCAAAGAAGCAATATTTTCACCTGCGAGCTCTGCACAGAAAATTCCCAAAAAAAATACCATCGCGATCCTCGCGACGAGCCCGTCGAAATGAGTACCTGCACGCTCAAATCCGAGTTCCGTAAGTCAAGATATAAAATCGGCAAGGTGACCCTCTCGAAAGAATCCTGTACCAAAAATCTGTAGCACTTATCTCTGGGAACAGGGATTTTTCACCTTCGGGAAAAACCCAAAAAAATCCAAGGAAATTCGCGGATGCTCCTTGCGATATGTAGATGAAAAACGCCTCCTGGCACGCCTCAATCCGACGCCTGTGCGCAAAGATATCGCCGAAATACCGATGTGCTGTCCAAAACTCCGCAGTGGAAAATGGGTCAAAAAGAAGCTCGAAAAACTCTAAGAAAAGCTCGGAGATAGGGGGAGCTCAAAACACGATAGTTGAAGCCCTACCTGTCATGAAGCCAACGGCGCAAAAATCACAGAAAAAGGAGCTCGGGGTAGGCCGGGGGAGCTCGTGCACCGAAAAGCGACGGAGAAGAACACCGAAGAAGAAACGTTGCGCCGCGCCGGTAAAATAGAAATCTCAAAATCCGTGCCGCCGAAAAATCTGAAACTTGACAGGTGTATACTACTCTTCATGGAGAAGAACTCTCCTTCTAATCCCCCTTCGAGCTGAGAGCTCGAAGGGGTCGAAAACCCCCATGCAAACAGCCTCGGATTGCCTCAAAGAGCCAAGCCAAAAAAAATAATTTAGAAAATACCCGATGTGTCCCCAGAACAGGAAACACCAAAAAGGCCCACTCCTAGCGCGACACGTGGCCTCTCCCCGCACCGCTGTCCCGTGCGCAACCGCCTCGGGATCCGCGCCCACGTGCGCGCGCGTCGCCGCTGCCGCGCCCATGCCGCGCACGCACCCCGAGGTTCCCACTTCCTGCTCCGTGGACCGGGTCCACAACACCAGCAAATCAAAAACTGCCACGTGTCCTCCACCGGTCCACCGTGCACCCGAAAATTTCCGTGGACCGCGCTGCCTGAACCACCCACTCAGCGGACCCCACGTGGCACACCTCAGGTGCACGCCGCCCGCGTGGACCGCGCACCTGCCCGCGGCCCTGTGCGCCTGCCCGCGGCCGCGCGTCGCCTGCCCGAGCCCGCGCCGCCGCTGCCCGCCGCCGCTGCCGGTGCCGGCCTTACGCCGGGAACACTGTTCCGGCAGTGAACAGTAAAATTACTGTAGCAAGTTCCGAAAAATACATGTAAATAGCCCAATTTGACCGTTTTCGCGCGCTGAATCCAAATCCGCCATCCGATTTTCCAAATTCCATTCCTAAAATTTGCCGAAGGCATCCGGAAAGATGTTTCTTGACCCAAATTTTGCGCTGAGTCCATTCTTAATATCCGCTTCGCGCGAAACTACTCCTAACATCCAACGGGGTCCACCGATCACTCATGTGACCCATATCAAGCCCGAAGTCCAACACTTATGTCCAAATTGTGCACAATCACCGCCGACACACCACGTAGGCCTCCAGAAGCCACCCAACGCACTGCAACAGCTCTGCGGAGATCCAGGTCATCACACAAGTTGGTGAGAATGATATTAACCAAGATGAGCCTACCACCTCTAGAGAGTAACTTAGTCTGCCACCCCTCGATTCTACTTTGAATATTCTCGATAACACTTCTCCACACCTCATTCCTGAGGCTCTTGTTGGACAATGGCAGACCGAGGTATTCGTCGGGAACACGCCCACTTTATAGTCCAAAATATTCGCAAGTCTACTCCCCTTGTTCTGAAGCCTGCCGGTGTAGAACAACTTTGTTTTCTCCTTGTTCATTTTGAGCCCGGAAGCCCATTTGAACAGAAGCCAAATGAATTTCAAATTCCGTAGCTGATTCTTCCGGGCTTCACAGAAGAAAAGAGTATCATCCGCGTATTGTATAAGTGAAACTCTACAATCGTCAGACAGGCCTAGTCCCCGCAGGAGTTTGTTTCTAACCGCCTCATCAGTCATTCGCGTAAGGGCCTCAGCCACCATTAGAAACAGGTAAGGAGATAGGGGGTTTCCTTGTCTCACCTCACGTTTAGCCTTGATCCAATTAGTGGCCTCTCCATTTACAAACACCGTCACCTTAACCTTCCGAATACATTACTGTATCCACTTACACCAAATAGCGTCAAAACTCCACCACTTCATAATTTATGTTTGATATTTTCTTACTAATTAAATGCGGTCATATAAACAAATTTATAAAACGCGGTAGAATCTGTTTGTAAATATAATTTTACTATCAGAAAGAGACCAGATTTTCTATAGCAGATCTCCGGGACTACCGGCCACAAAGCAAGATTTAGTGATGGAAAAATAGATCGTGCCTTTCCATGGACCATTCAGTCACTCACAATGATAAACTATTTTGATCTTTTTCTCTACACGAAGATACTGTTGTAATATCTCCTTAGCTGGGAACGTAGATGGACACAGATATTTCAAATTTTATTCGAATTCGAATTCGCACCGAACGAATTTATTTAATGCCAAACGGATATGGTCTCAAAAATAGGTATTAAAAATAAAAATATGACGGATTTGAATTTAAATTTGAATATGAATTTTGTCCTTATCCGATCCGAATTCGAATCTGAATTGATTTTACATTATATAATAATATATATAAATTTTTAATGTTATATTTTTACTTGTATTTTAAAATTTTAAATTTTAATATAATATATTTTGAAATATAGTAAAGATAAATAATTATTTCGGATTCGATTTTGAGTTTTGAATTTCTTGTCGCATTCATTCGTGTTTGGATATGAATTTTTGAAATTCGTATGGTTCGGATTTGAATTTCGATTTCGATTTCTATTTCGAATTTTGGGTGTGGGTTCAAATTTTTAAAAAAACCATCCTTATACAATTTACAAAGTCTAATAATTTAAATTATATTTTATAAATTAAATTTAAATTTTTTATTAAAAAATTTTAAATATGTGGTGTATGTATAAATATACCGGTTAATAGAGTGCACTCATAATTCAAAGAGATATATTTTTATTTGCACCAGGTACATACCAATAGTTCATGCACCACATGAAATATTAAATTATTAATAAAATATTTAATAACTAATATTATAAAATATAATATAATATAATATAAATGACATAAAATATTTGAATAATTTATTATACTATAAAATTTTATTTTTGATACATACTTTAAAATTAATTTATGATGAAATGAGTGCATTTCTCTCCACTTTTATTTGCTATAGAGATGATAGATTGCTTGGCTTATTTTTTCTTTTTCTTTTTCCTTTTCAGCAAATTTTTATTTATTTTGCTTTTTTTTAAAAAAAATCTTTCCACGAAACATTCAAATTTTTTTTTTGTTAATAAATAAAAATTTAATGAACTTTACATCCAACATCCATCATGTGAATCGTTTCTTGTTGTTTTATTATTATTATTATTATTATTAATTCGAAATCCAAACCTAAGGCCTATATTATGACCAGAGAACATTCTTGACCTAAAAAAAAAAAAAAAAAAAAAAAAAAAAAAAAAAAAAACACGTTACGCAACAAATATCTACAAAAAGTAATAAAAAAAGAATAAAAAGTATAGGAATATTTCTCTAAAAAATAATATTAGTGCATGTTGAGATTTTTGTAATTTTTAAAATTTTTGAGATAGAAAGATAATAAGCTATATATTTTATTTACTTTTTAAAATTAAATTTTAAAAATTTATAAAATAATTAAATTTGAAATTTGGAACTTGAAACTTGAAACTTGAGATTCTATGGGTCATGGATGCTTAACTTGCATTTAAAGCCAGCAAGATCAAGAGAAAAGAGGCACTTATCTGAAAGCTCTAATATTTGGCTATTGATAAACAATACAATTGTATTATTTTTTTAAAAAATAATGGCTCACGAACAAAACTAGCCAAAAAATACTTTTTTTTTTTTTGAAATAAAGAAAATGTTAAATGTGAAGTTGCACCTATTTGAGGTAATGAATGATGTGATTTTTTTTTTTGTTGATAAAAATATATAAAACTTACTTGAAGTATCAGTCTTTTGAATTCTATTACCTAACATTTCAAAAGTATAATTTTAGTACAATATGATTTTTAAATTTATTTGATTTAAGTTAATTAGTGATTTTTAACTCAAAATTTTGAATGTGTCTTTTATTTTAATTTACAAATTTAGTTAATATATTTTTTTATATAATTTACATAACTATAAATTTATTAAAATAAATAATTAGTTTAAATTTTGTGTACGAAGAGTCACTGAATCACGGAAATAAAATAAATTTTATATAACTTTATCTTTTCTATTTGACACATAAATTAATGTCCATTTAGCAACTGTTTCATTTATGACTTTTTTTTTTTTCATTTATGACTTTTTTTTTTGATTAAACAGGGATATACCCTATTTAAACAGAACAGAACAGTACAGAAAAAAGATGGAAAGTCTCAACACTATCCCAAGTACAAGAAGTGAGCCCACTCCCGAAACCGCAAAAATGGTCGGATAGCTAAAGCTAATACAAAATGAGTGAACTCCCACATACTCAAACAAAGAAATAAAGCAGCGCCGTCGCCGTCGCCAGGAATGAACTCCAGACCCAAGCCCCCAGCCAACATAGCAATGAAGCACATCCCACACAAAGGATAAACATAGCTCAAAGTTTATACAAAACCGGGAATACGAACGAAGATGGACGCCGTAGTTTTCCCTTGTTCCCAAATACAATCAACTCCAGCCAGGTGACCACTTGTATCAAACCGAACCCACGAGTCGGCGGAGCCCTCATGGTAATTGCCATCTTTCATGTTAGTTGCCAGAAGAGAGATCCAACCATTACTGCCAGCTCTTTCATTCCAAGAGTAGGAGAAGTTAGCATTTTGCAATACACGATTAATAATAAAACAAAAGTCGACACTGCATCTTCAACTCTGCAAATGCGATCTCACACGCCTAAGCTATCAACTCAGAGAGCAAGCATCCACCAAGGCAAGAAAGGCATTCAGCAAAGAAGACTCCCAAAACAAAACAATAACCAGGTCTTTGTTTTTTCTCTTTTGAACCACCATTCCATATGATTGATCCAGAATGCAGCCACCATTGTGAAAATTAGACATACATCCATGTAATGTTAGCTCCTCCAGTACTTAAGATTTTTTTTTTTTTTTCTTCTTTTTTTTTTTTTTTTTTTTTTTTTTTTTTTTTTTTTTTTATCCATGCAACTAACAGAGAATGGATGCACTATATACTCCAAGTCCTTCAAAAAACCTTGAAACCCAGCTCAATGTGAAAATAGGCGAAAGGACTCAGCTCCAACAAAGCAAAAAGGTAAAAAACAGAACACCACCACAAACCGGCACCCGAACCAGATAATACGACGCAGCAAATCGAATAAGACATCCCGGTAGAAGCAAAGCTAACGACCCAACTGTACTAGCCAATTTGAGCGTGTAATACTACATAGTGACCCATCTCGAAATAATTGAAGGAAGTAGCACTATGAAGCAACACTGCAAGTAAGATCTGAAAAGTGTTTCATTTATGACTTGGAAATATATGTAAACTTTGTTTGGCATCTGTTTTTTCTCCTCTCTTTTTTTTTGGATGAAAAATTATTTTGACTCTGATATTATATGATAAAATGTGGCATAATACTGCACCGAATATCCCTTAGCTTGTAGCATTAGCCAATTAAATATTTACAGGGGTTGCGTAGGGCAAAATTTCCATTTTTCTACGGTGTTAAGTTTTGAATTGAAGGGAACAACGCTCCCAATTCCAACTTGGTCCTAAGTAAAGGGATTTTGTTTTTTGTTTTTTTCTTTAAGTTTTTTATTCAAAAGAAAGCCAATTTGCGTAAAAAAAAATTCACCATTATTAATTTTGCAGTAAAATTTGATATGAATTTCAATAAAATCATCAAAAAATATATATTTTTTTTTCTCTGATTCGTTTTTGTTCTTCTATTATTATTATTATTATTTTTTTTATTGTAATAGTAACGATATATCAGATGAAGAAATATATATATATATATATATATATATATATATATATATATATATATATATATATATATATATATATATATATATATGGAAAATGCTACTTGTACACCCGTAAGGGGTGTACATCTCACACCCCCACCCATCTAAGGGTGGGGGTGTGATGAGTGGTCACTTGATGTGACCCGTAAAAAATATCGACACCATTAAAGAGGTGGAGGTGTAGGATGTACACCCCTTCGGGGTGTACATGTAGCATTACTCTATATATATATATATATATATATATATATATATATATATATATATATATATATATATATATATATATATATACTTTTTGTTTTTTCTTATGTGCTTTTTCTTTCTACTACGCTCTTTAATTTCTTTGTCCTCTACTGCAGCGATTGTCTCCGCCCAATGCACTTTTTCTTCTCGTCATTCTCAAGTTCTGCGATACTTGTTGGATATGGTCTATGTAATTTATTCAAGGCGATCTTTAAAGATACAGCCAATCCAATCGGTTAGAATGTATCTAGATATATTTTTGATGAACGGACGTGATTAAAACATCCTTACAATAAATTATATATATATATATGACATAACGGGAGTCCCAATCTAACCCTAATCTAAATTTTCTGTGACAGCTCCATCTCCAAGGATAAGGGAATAGACCGAAAACATCCCGCTTTTTACAGATTGTGCACGAGAACGAATCGAAAGGAAGAACCGTCGTCTACAATCAGTTTTAGGAAATTAAAAATCATGACAGAAGGTACGATCTAAAGTTTTATTTGGTATTACATATGGTATCGGAGCCAAACCTTTTGTTGTATTTTCGTTTCTTTTATATTTCGTTTGTTTTTCTTTTCATTTAAAATAATAATAATAATAATAATAACTTTTTTTTTTTTATCGCCGATTGGATTACGTAAGTGGTGGCGTTGACCTGTCCCATCGGAACCGACATTCGGAGGAAGGCGCCACTGCCGCCGCGACTGCATTAGGCGCTCCACAATGGGTCGTATTGTGCAGCCTTTTGGGGCTGCACGTGGTAGCCCATGTTGGGGCTTCAACCCGAAAAAGAAAAAAAAAATCTTGTTATTATTATTATTATTAAAGGAAAAATAGAATATATATTTTCTATTGTGACTCATCATTATAAAAAAATCTATATCAAAATTATGTATAACGTATGGTTTTTGTTATATATGATTTTGTACTACTCATTTATTTATTTATTCATGACTATAAAGTGGTGTGTTTAGTTTATTTTTATTATTATTATTTATTTTAAACACACATACGGCGATCATGAAAATTTAGAGTAGTGTTTATATAGACTTCATACAATTTATGCATTTTGAGTCACATAAAGTTGTATAAATTTTTTTTATATACTTTTCGCTGCGTTTAGAAATAATATAAAATATTCGGTCATTCGATATCATATAAAGATTTGTGTGATCAACTATGTTTAGAAGTAGCCACAACATTCTAGTTATACTATATGATCGTTTATAGTATTTTTTATAAAATGGCATTGAACTAAGGTTAACCAGAAAATTCATACAGATTCCTAATTTAATTTTAATAGTTATTCAATATTATATAAAATTGTTTGCGTTTTTCATTATATTTGGGACGAGCCACAACATCCTGCAAATAAAGAAAAACATATAAGGATTTTTGACATTGAATTAAAGTTTAACTATTTATTGCAGTCAAATAAGATTATAATTTTCTTTTATTTTTATTTTGACTGGAATAGGATAGTAGAATGAATTTTTAGATAATAAGTTTTCTTATACCCACAGGTACAGAAATCTAGTTATTTAGGAATTAGTTTTTCGCTAGTCTTATTATTAAAGTAGATAAATTCTATGCATGTAGCGCCTCTATCCACAGGAAGGTTGAATTTATCTAATTTAAAGATTATTGTCTCATAGTATGCAATAAAGTCTAATATTTATTTTATTGTTGCAGCTTCTTCTCCTACTGCATTTCTTAGTGATGTCTCTCGTATTCCCATGCTTACTGGGAACAACTATTCTGATTGGAAAGAAAACTACTAGAAATTTGACATACAGCGACACTATTCGTTGCAATATTTAAGTAAATGTTGCTAAATACAAAATATACATGCATTTATTAAAAATTGTTGCTAAATATATCATTTATCGATATTTACAAATTATTGTTGGTGAATATGAATATTTAGCAATATTTATTTTTAAATGCCGGTAATAGATAGTTTAAATACCGGTAGTTACTTTTAATGCCACTAAAAACTTTAATTACTAGCATTTAAAAGCAAATGTTGGTAAAAGATCTTAAATCCTTATTTAAGATATAAATAAATAATATTAGATTTATTCCTGCAAATTGCACATTTTTCAGAGCAATATTTGTTCACCTTTTAGATCCAAGTTTAATCTCGAAAATCTGAAATCGCCAGTGTGACCGTCTCGTCGAACCGATTGAAAATGGTATAGACCGTTTTTCGATCAGACGGTCGGATTGTCCAGAAATCAGCGAAGTTGTTGGTGGGACCCGCAACTTAAGTGAATAGTACCGATGAATAGTAACCCCCTGATTCGGTTTTTTCGGCGACGAACGTCAGCCGATTCACTGTCTAGTGACCGAATCTAACGGTTCAGGTAGTCGATTTTAACCGCTTCATCATTCTGAGCGCAGTGACGCTAACGAAATTTGCATTTGACGAACCTATAGCATCGTAAAGCATGCCAAACTATATAAATTATAGTATTTTATGGATTTTAAATTTTTAGGGGATCAAATGCGACAAACCAAAATCACTACTTTATAGATTTTGTCGAGCCGGACATCGTGGTGGTGTCCATTTTTCAGTTTGACAACCCGGTTGTCTCGAAATACGTGAAATATATAAAAATTCACAGTATTTTGCGAAAAAGCCCAATATTTTATGTGTCAAATTGCACCAAACTTGTAGAGGAAGGGCTTCTCTGTGATTTTGTTCTACAGTAAAGGACCTAGGTTTTTATGTTGAGAGTTAAAGGACTATCTAGCATTTTGTACAAGTTCGTATGTTGTATCGATCCTAGGGCACCAATGGAACTAACCTAGCCGCAGCCTCCAAGTAACCGCAGCCTCCACCACGTCCTCTCCTCTCCCTTTGCTATCTCTCCCGAGCACTAGCGCCGCCGGCCGCCGTCCCCTGATCGCCGGAAAAACAAGAGTTTTCAAGATTAATTCTTGATCTCGGTTTGTGGGAGAAGTGGAGCACCCAAGCCCTTAGACCTGTGCCCAGATCTCTCTGCGGTCATCTCCTACATCCAGAAGACAAGCCGAGGTGGTCCTGTGCACTCTCGTGGCCGCGCGACACCGGGAAGAAGACTTCTTCTCCCTCGGATCCGGCAAGGTAAGATCTCCAGCCCCTCGATTTTTTTTGCAACCTAGACTATTGTAGTGGCTTAGTTAAGCCCTGGGGATGCTCCATGCAGAGCCCCGACCCTCGGGGTTCTCCCGGTCGCCGGCGGGGAAATTGCACCCGCCGGAACCCTAATATGCTTCGCCGAAGCCTTACGCCACACCCGATGGCTCAAAGTCCAAACAAAAATGATGGGCACCTTCTGTCGGGCCTACAGAACATTCCCAGGAAGTCTCATGGCTATTGGTTTGGTGTCCATGTAGCAGTCCATAGCCCTAGTTTCGGGCTATTATGTTTTGGCCGCATCTATGGCCGTCGCCGCCGCCGCTGCTCCTCGCCGCCGGCCACCACGTCAGGAAGCTTCCCCGCATTGAGGGCAAGCTTCTGGAACATTTGCATGGCTCGAATATTGCATGCATGGAAAACCGCCATTGGAGCATGCACCGAGCTTGGTGACTCGAGGTCGGGCTCCGTGGCGCCGGAGCTGATGATGGTTGCACTCTGGAAACCCCATTCAGGCTTCCCATACTGCTGCTTGCTCATTGCCTGCTTCAGAACTCATATTTTGTTGAGTTAGGAAAACCGCACTCTTGATGTTCGATAAAATGCCCAAGTGAGCTTCAACTTGGTTTTAGCTGTTTGTAGACCACCCAATTACGAGCCCTCGACTCCTGCAAGCCTCCTGAGCATGATGCTCACTCTATTTCAGTAAAAGACCGAATGGTTGGAGAGATCTTGCAAACCGAACTCTTTTAACTTGAATTTGAACCATATTGCTCCGGCGATGTTTTCGGTTTCCCCGCGGCACCTGGTTGGTGAGCCTCCAAGTCCTTTCGACCTACTGAGCATGATGCTCATGCTAAAATTGGGTTTGGTCGAGTGTAGGTATTAAAAGTGGCATTTTGAGCCTTTATGTATTGAAATTGTTGGCCCGAAGTTGTCCTCGGGTTCTGCGTTGCTCCCAAATGGTGAGCACGGCGTTCGGTGCATCGAGGCCCACCTATTGGTGGCCTCGGTTCAGTTTAAAAGCATTTCAAAATTAAATGCAAGTGAAAAAGGCATGAAATTGCATGCTTTTATGCAATTTGGTAAAACTCTAGGGGTCAAATTATAATTGTAGCCTGGTAGGCTGCTGTAGACAGCATACTCGTGGTCTCTAAACCCTTTGTTTGAGATCCAACGACTTTCGTTGAGCGGGAATTGGATCCCGAACCGTAAATCGGCAAAATCGTTGATTTAACGGCGATTCGACGTTAACCACACAATTCGAGAAATTGCGGTGATTAATTTGTGATGCCAAATATCCGTGACTGTTCCCGGTGCTGTTCCAGAGAGCCCGGTGATTTTAGTTTCTCGTTTGCAACTTTATTATGCAATTTAATTTTCGAGGTTTTAAAGTTTTTCACTAATAGTTTTGTTTAATTAGGATTTGCAAGGACCTATTAGCCTATCTGCCGCCATATTAGACATCAATCTATGGATAAGAGTTGGATGAATGAGCCGAGGTTTGATTTAGTACAAATTTTCAAGCTATGAAATATGGTCTTATTTGGAATTAATATTTTGACATATTAACTCACATCCACTTAAATAAATATAGGGTGAACAAAAAGTATCTTGATGGAGTCTCGAACTTTCTTGAATTTGCATTTCTCAAAGTAGTCCGAGAAGGATCAATCCTCTGCCCTTGTAAAAGATGCGCTAATTGTTTTTGGCAAAATAAGGATACTGTACTAGAGCATTTAATATGTGATGGCTTTTTAGAAGGATACACATCTTGGATTTATCACGGAGAAGATGTTACATCACCGTCCTCAACATACAACAATGATAATCTTAACACAAATGATGATATGCGTGGTATGATAAATGAAGCATTTGGTATGTTTGATGTGCTTGAAGAGGAGATAGCAACACAAGAACAACATTTAAATGAAGATCCTAATGAAGAAGCTAAGAAATTTTACAAACTAATTGAAGATTCTGAGAAAGAATTATATCCTGGTTGCAAGAAGTTCTCGAAACTCTCTTTTATTGTTCGTTTATTTCACATAAAGTGTTTAAATAGATGGACCAATACTTCATTCACAATGTTACTTTCTTTGCTAAAAGAAGCACTTCCGGAGGGTGAAACACTACCAGATTCATTCTATGAAGCAAAAAAAATTATTAATGACCTTGGTTTAGGTTATAATAAAATTGATGCTTGTCCAAATGACTGTCAGTTATACTATAAGGATACAGCAAATGCAGATTCATGTGCCATTTGTGGCACTTCAAGATAGAAAACAACTGATAGCAATATAGAACTTGATACAGCCAAGTCTTCTAGAAAAGCAACACGAAAAATCTCGGCAAAGGTTTTAAGACACTTTCCTTTAAAATCCAGGCTACAAAGATTGTTCATGTCATCGACAACTTCTTCATTAATGAGATGGCATCATGAGTAGCGAATTAATGATGGAGTGATGAGACATCCTGCTGATTCCCCACAATGGAAAACTTTTGACTTTCAAAATCCAGAATTTTCTTCAGAACCTCGCAATGTAAGGCTTGGCTTGGCGAGTGATGGCTTCAATCCTTTTAAATCAATGAGTACATCACATAGCACGTGGCCAGTAATCTTAATACCATATAATTTGCTACCATGGATGTGTATGAAACAACCATATTTGATAATGTCTTTACTCATCCCTGGCCCAAATGCACCTGGAAATGATATTGATGTCTATTTACAACCACTAATAGATGAGTTGAATGATCTTTGGTTGAATGGTTTGTGCACTTATGATGCTTCTACAAAGCAGAATTTTCAAATGCATGCCGCATTATTGTGGACTATTAGCGATTTTCCTGCGTATGCGAATTTATCAGGATGGAGTACAAAAGGACGATTGGCATGTCCGTCTTGTAATGTGGATACTGATTCACATTATCTAAAACACGGTCGAAAATTATGCTATATGGGACATCGTAGATTCTTACGAAAGAATCACAAATTTCGACGTGATAGATTATCTTTTGATGGAAACCAAGAACTTAGAGATGCACCTGTTCCGTTATCTGGTTCTAAACTGTTAGATCAATTGAAGGACATTGAGAATACGTTTGGTAAGAGTCGTGGCGGTAATCATAAAGGTAAGAGAAAGAAAGGTAAAAAACAACTTTTACCTCATTCTTGGAAGAAAAAAAGTATATTTTTTTCCTTACCTTATTGGGAAAAGCACCTTCTACGTCATAATCTAGACGTAATGCACATTGAAAAAAAACTTACTGATAATGTGCTTTGGACAATACTAAGCACTGATGGCAAAACAAAGGATACTATTAAAACTCGTCTGGATTTACAACTTATGGGCATTCAGAGCGCTCTTCATTTGAAGCAACAAGGAAATAAAACTATAATTCCTTCCGCTTGCTACTCACTTTCTACAAAAGAAAAGGAGATATTCTTCAAATTACTGAAGTCAGTTAAAGTTCCTGATGGATATGCAGCAAATATATCAAAATGTGTGCATATAAAGGAGCGCAAGATTATAGGACTAAAAAGTCATGATAATCATATCTTGATGCAACAACTGCTTCCTTTAGCATTGCGGAAGGTTTTGCTTAAGAATGTAAGTTTGACACTCATGGAATTAAGTAACTTTTTTAGAGAAAATTGCTCCAAATCTCTTAGAGGAAGAGAACTCCAACAACTGGAAGCTCAAATAGAACTGACACTTTGTAAATTAGAAAGGATATTCCCACCATCTTTTTTTGACATAATGGTTCATTTGGCTATACATCTAGCATACGAAGCAAGAATTGCTGGACCAGTGCAATATCGGTGGATGTATCCAATAGAAAGGTACTTAAATATTCTCAAAGTTTATATAGATAAAAGCGTGTAGACATTATTTTAACTTTATCATATTTTGATTTTGCATACTCATACGCGTTACTTATTAAATTGTATAGGTTTCTTTCTACCTTGAAATCTTATGTGCGTAATCGAAGTCATCCTGAAGGGTCAATTGCTGAAGGGTACCTGGCAGAAGAAAGTTTAACATTTTGCTCACAATATTTGCAAGGCATTGAAACAAGATTAAATCGTTCGAAACGCAACAATGAAGAGGAGTTAGAATTAGAAAAGAACCCACTGTTTCCTTTGTCATCAAAAGGTTATTCCATAGGGCATGGTGAGATGTTTGAACTAGATGAAACTTCGTGGGTGCAAGCACATCGCTATGTGCTCTTCAATAGCGATGTTGTATCTCCATACCTTCAGTAAGATATTCAATACCTAAAATAATTTTCATCTTATAGGTTATTTTGGACTATTCTAATGAGCTTTTGTTACATTAACTTGTAGAAAACATATTGACATGATCAGAGTTGCAAATCGTCGAATGCGACATAGAGAAGTTGAGCGTATTCATAGTGACTCATTTCATATATGGTTTAAAGAGCATGTAAGTTAATATATTCATAAGTGTGTATAGTTTAAAGTGTATCTATGTGATATTACAAATGCGCTAACTATAATAATAAATTGACGTGTAGATTTTCAGATTAGTTGAGTCAACGAGCGAAGCTGTTTCACAAGAAATCATTGCACTGGCGCGATGCCCCAATAGAGTCACAGAGAGATTTAAAGGTTATGTGATCAATGGCTTCAGGTTTCACACTAAAGATCGTGAAGTAAATAGAAAAACTCAAAATAGCGGCATTGTCGTCGTTGCTAGTACATCAAGTTACGCCAGTGCAAAAGATCAAAATCCAGTAGCAGGAGATGTTACATACTATGGTATTCTCACTGATATTATAGAGCTAAACTATTGTGAGCACTTCAAAGTAACATTGTTCAAATGTGATTGGGCAGATACTCGCTCCAGTGGCAAGGGAGTGAGAAGAGACGATTTTGGGTTTACGCTAGTAAATTTCAATCGACTATTATTTACCGGTGATCAATTGTCAGATGAACCATTCATTCTAGCATGTCAAGCAAAACAAGTCTTTTATGTGCAAGACCCTGTCGAGAAAGAATGGAAAGTTGTTATTCATACAAAGCCAAGAGACTTTTTTGATATGCAACCAGAAGTTCTGACAGATGACATAGACGTGCATTTAGATAATATCATAATTGATAGTAACACAAATGATGCAGAAGAAGAATTTAGTTGGAACAGAAATGATGTTCCTGAACTTACAATTGACACTCCTCTAATAAATACTCATTTATTGGACACAAATACTTTTGATGATGCGGAGTTTCATAATGACAATGAGGTAAATGACTCCACTTTAATATAGGTGTATCATACGTTTTGATTTTATGCGATATCTTATTTGATTAACACTTTAATATTTTATATGATATCTTGTGAGTTCATCCACGTAGTTATGATATTTACATTATTATATGATTTTTTGTTCATATGAACTTGACTAACAAATACTTTAAATATCTTGATTTCTTTAATACAGGAATCACAATGAAGAAAAAGAATGGTAAAGAAAAAGTTTCAACAGGACCACATTTTGATCAATGAGATTATGACGAAATGCTCCTAAACCAGGATCAGTTTCCATCAAATCCAGATCAAAACCTTGAGCAACAACTTCATAAGTATTTTTCTCAGTTGGTTTCAAGTTTACGCCAAAATCAGTCCCAGACTACCAATGAAATTATCAATCACAACCAAAGTCAAGCTGGACAAAGTGAACCAAATCATGACCCGAAAGGAACATTGCCCCAAAAACGAAAGATTTCTAGTCCTTTTCTACTTCGTCAGCCTCAAACCAATCCAACTGTACTTCAGGAACCTTCCTTTGAATTACTTCGTGATGATGCAACTCTATCTAATCCAATTTCTGAAGAAGATGACTCTCATGATGATTCTGAAGAAGATGATAATGCGATAGATGGTATTTTTTTTTTATTCTCTTATAGTATAAAATAATAACTATTGAGTTGAATTTTTGTACAATTATATTTTTTAATTGATGAAATATATTAATAAGAATGATTTCTCTTGCTATATATTTTTCGTTAAGCAGGTTCAACACAAGCATCGAAGAATACACGAGGGCGTACTAAGTTGCTCAAATTGTTTAAAAGAACAAAACCGGTAAAAGTCAAATTCAATGTATATGGACAACCGATTGGAAAATCAGCAGCCACCCTTAGCAATTTTTTGGGGCTCATAGCCAGAAACGGACAAATAACTCCTCTTAGCCATAAAGATTGGAGACAAGTTCCAAGCACGGATAAAAACTTAATGTGGAACATAGTTGTAAGAATTCGAATTTTTGTAAATAAATGAAAAGGGAAAATAATAAAAGTCGAGTTGAATTTTGGATTATAAATGGCATGAATAGCCTAAGGGCCCCTTCCCTGCAGTGTAAATTGCACAGTTAGGAGGTTGAAATGTCGCCTTTCAATCCGAACCAAATCTCAAAAATCCGAGATCACTAGCACGACCGTCTCGCCGAACCGAGTGAAAACCATATTAAGCATGTTTAGATCCGACGGTCGGATCTTCCAAAAATCGACGAAGAAGCGGGCGGGACCCGCGACTTAAGTGAATAGTGCTTGGGACGGTAGATGAGTAGTGAACCCAAATTTCGAATACCCCTAAGTGCTAACGTTCGCCAAATCGCCGTCTGGAAACCGATCATAGCACTTCAGGTAGTCGATTTGAACGGTTCCATTATTCTGGACGCAATGGCGCTGACGAAATTTCCGTTTGACGACCCTAGAGTCTCAAAAAGCGCGATAACTGTATTTTAGAATAGTATTTTATGGACCGAGATTTGATCCGGGCAGTTTCTCGAAAAACAGAAATTGCTACCTGATAGGTCTCGTCGAGCCGGACGTCATGGCGAAGTCCATTTTTCGTTTCGATGACCAGAACGCCTCGAAAAGCGTGAAATACGGCGAAAATATGACTTTTTGCACAATGATCCCTAGATTTCTTGCCTCGAATTGCGTCCCACGGCTTGGAGAGGGGCCTTGATGTAAATGCTGCATGCTGTGAGGGACTAGGCAGTAAATATTATTGTGTGAGGGATTAAATTTGCAAAGTGCCATTTAGTATATATATAGCACCCTTCCCGAGTTGGGTTCCCCAAACCCTAAACCTCAGCCTCGTAGCTATCCCCCAGCCGCAGCCTCTAACCGAAATTTCCCCCCTCTCTGCCGTGCTCCCCGGAGCCTCCCCGCACCGGCCGCCGCCTCCCCTTGCCGGAAAAGATAGATCAAGAACACCTTGATCACGGGTGCTTGGAGAGGAGGGTACTCGGGAAGGTCCTAGGTCATCAAGTCCCTGTCTGAGGACTTCCTCGTGGAACCGCAACCGGGCTGAGGTGACCCCGGCCCCAGCCGCCGCCGTGCGCCGCCGCGGGAGACCTTTCCTCCTTGCTAAGCTCCGACGAGGTAAGGTTGTGGAACTTTCCATTTTATTTTGGCCCATGGACACGACATTGTGTTTCTGACATCGAGGCGACCCTCCGGGTGCAGGCCGAGCCGAGGCCGCCGTCCCGATCGCCGGCGGGAGCCATCCTCGCCGGATTATCGTTTTCTTGACCGATCGCAGGCGCGGGCTTCATCCGGCCGTCAAGATTGAGATCAGCACCGTTTCATCATTCCCTCTCGACGACTGCAACATCTCCACGAGATTGGAGGGCCATCGGATCAAGATCGGGCCCACGCGAGCGTGCCCTAGAAACCGGGTTTTTGGCACTTTGGCCGATCGTCGCCGTCCGGCGCCGCCGTCGCCTTCCGACGCCGGCCGCCACTGCACCGAGCTCCGTAGGGTTGAGACAAGGCTCCTGGACCAAGTTGCTCCGGCCCGGAGCCACCTCACCGGAATCCGCCATTAACGCGCCTTGAAGCTTCACCGAGCTCCGCCGCCGCGCGTCGCCGGCGCCTCCTGACCCCGGACAACGGTGCAGGTAGGTCTATTTCACCATTTTAAGAACGATCGTGGCCTTGCATGGCATCCCTAACGTCGGGATTTTGATCTCCAGCGTTGCACCCGACGTGACTCCAAGTTTGGACTCCGGCCATCCCCGGCACTCCGGCCTCCGGCCAACTGCCCAGGTAAGACCTAGACACCTCTCTTATGATCCCCACCATCTTGGTTCTGGCCCTGGGCGCGTCTGTGATTGGGCTTCCAACCTTGCACCCGAGTCACTCATTTCGGGTTGTTTCCCCGGCCACCGCCGCCTCCGGCCGCCAGGCATCGACCCAGCATGGACCAGGGGCCTTCTGAGACACTCCTCTAGCTGATGCTCACCCTTGATTGCTGTCTGAATAGGGAGCAGCTGAACTCACCCAAACCGAGCCTTGGGTAGCATTGTGTTGGTGCACCACCTTGCTCCGGCCACTGCTCCGGCCAGTCTCAGGCAAGCCACAGGTGAGCCCCTCTACTCTCAGTCCATGCTTAACTCCATGCTCCAGCTAAGTTTCAATTTGATCGAGTATAAGTTAAAATATTGCATAGTTGTTATTGAGCCCAAGAATGGTTATGGGCCAATGTTGTTCTCGGGATCCGTGTCGGCCAAATCTTGTGAGCACGGCCTTGGTCTTGCTGTAACGAGTGCGCTGAAAGTTACGGCGCAGCTTTTGGACCCCCGGATTGTAAGAACGAGTCGAAACAGCGGATTAATTCAATGATTTTATGCAAATTAAAATATATTATGGACTAAAACGCAAATTGGGCTTGGTGGCTGTCCCTAGACAGTGATTACACACCTACCAAGCATCTTGTTAAAGTCCCGTAGACTCTCGTTGATCGGGAATCGGGTTTCGTTCGATAAAACGGCTGTATCGACCCGTATTAGAGACACGTTACTATTGTGTCGTCGGGATGGGTCGTGCGAGTTTATTATTGACTATAGCTGCTTATACAGGGCCCAGTTGTCAGCACCAGCCTCCCAGTAGCTGTGCGGGAGTTCGAGGATCTGCCTTCATCCAGGTGGGTTAGCTTCGGTCCGGGCTTAATCTATTCGGCCCTCTGGTTGCTTTAGTCCAGTCGGACACCTATTTTTTTGACCAGCCTGCGAATTATACCGATACGACCTATGATGACTGCATATATATCACATGATCTCCTGATAGACATTGATTCTTTTAGACTCATCATATATACCTGCTGATTTTATCTAGATTAGCCTTGATGATTGTATTGACATGCCCTATGATTAGTCCTGATAGATCTTGATCTACGTGAGACATATCTTACGTACCTGTTTATCAGTTTTTATATTTCTGATAGACCTTGATCTTCATGAGACATACCATATACATATCTGTTCATCAGCTTTTTCAGTATATAGATCTACATGATTTGATGGCACTTGTTGATTCCTGTCAGCCGATTTATTGTTGATATTCCGATATGCATGATTGATTGATCCTGATTGTTGGATACTATTCGATATTCCGATATGCATGATTGATAGATACTACTTGATGTTTCGATATGCATGATAGATTCTGATCGACACGATAGATGATTTCCCTGTTGGGATCTCGGCTTATTGCCGACTACCCGGTCATTAGACCGTGAGCTTGATCATAGCATGATGACTACCACGCACGCTGTACTTCACGTACATCAGCGGAGTCATGACCGCAGCGATGTTCTTTACCGGTAAAGTGGTCTAGAGAAAGGACCCGTGAGCCCCTAGATAGGCACCAGTGGGTGCGGGGTTATGTCAGCCAGCTAGGTGCCAGCTAGGTGGTATGTGCCTGAGGTCCTCGCGACCAATACTGGCATTGATTGGGTACTTGGGTTCTGTCTTTGATGCATGATGCCTACTTCGTACCATTGTTGTTCAGTTATGTTGATTTCCAGCATTATTATCTGTAGATATACTTTGATCGCTTGCAGTTCTTTATGCACGTTCCTGATAGACATTATCCTGATTTCCAGCATGTATGATCTACAGTTATTATGATCGATTGTCATTGTGATACCCTGATTTTCAGTATTACTTATCTGCAGTTCCTTATGATTGATTACCTGCCTAGTTAGCTTATCTGTGGATTCTAGTGATTATCAGTAGATCTGCTTTATTGTTCAGCTTTACCCTATGATTCTTACTATCCGCAGATTTTAGTACCCAGTAGGTACGATTAGCTACTTCTCGGCTCGTCGTGCCCACTGGGATACACTCCGGTGTGTCTCACACCCTCGGGTGACTGTTGCAGGTCTGTCGGGTGGTGAGATGTCGGGACGATCCAGTGAGCCTGTCACGATAGAGCCGTCCCCCTGATGACATAGATCGATGATTGAGATCCCCGATTTTCTGTAGTTGACTTTCGTTTATGTTATTTCAGCTTCCAGCTTATTTAGATACTTCAGATTGATGTTAGCATGATTATTTGGATTATTCCTGTTGATTAGTCATTGTTTAGTTTAGATGTTGATTGATCTCTGATTGATGATTGGATTTGCCTAGCCGTGCATGTATAGGAGAGACCCTATCCCTGTGGATAGGGGATTTCCTATATGTGTGGCGGTCTGTTACGCCCGTTTTGCAAACTCTGATTTATTTTTTTAAAAAAAAAAAAATTTTCAGACCTGATTTTTAAACTCGGGGCGTGACAATAGTACAGGTAGATTTACTAATATTTATACCGATTCCTATCGTATTATTTGATATTTGTCAATATACATATTTAATCTTTGATGCAGAGAAAGTTCAAAATTCCAGAAGAAGAAAAAAGATGGATTATGATGTCTATTGGTAAAAAATGGAGAGAGTACAAATGTTTGTTGAAGAAACGACACTATGATCCTCATACAACCTACGCGGAAAGAATAGCAGACCGTGATTCACAGGTCTTACCAAATGAATGGGAATTTCTTGTCAAGTATTGGAATTCTGAAGCAGCATTGGTATAAAAAATGATACTTAGAAATCACAATTGTTGTGTCTTTTATATCTTTCTATACATAGAAAATTATAATTTAGCATCATTTCTATATTTTTCATATTGATAATTTACTAGTTTGACTGTATTGGATTTAAATTTTATATCTTTGCCTCATTATAGGACCGTAGTGCAAAAAATAAAGCTACTCGTGCAAAGCAAGATATCACGCATACCGCAGGCACAAAGAGCTTTGCAAGGGTTCGCGCAGAGGTAAAAATCTTCTTTCTCTTTGAAATTTTGTATATAAATTTGTTATTATATTTTCTAAACAAACTAACTTTTCTACGTGTTGCTAGATGACAAAGGAGAATAAAGTTGCACCGAAAAGACATGAATTATATATAAGAACACATACTAAAAAGAATGGCGAGGCTCTGGAAAGCTGTGAAAGTAACATTGTATGTTTTAAATATGTTAAAATTATATCTACTATCTCAAAATATTTGTCTCTCATTTACTTTCTTTTTTGTAGGCTGCAATCAAAAAATTTTCATCTCATAATCCAGAAATTGCACAAAAAAATGCAGCAAGAGATGATCTTTTAGTGATGGCTTTAGGAAAAGAAAAAGGGGGAAATTATGTTCGTTGTTACGGGTTGGGTGCTGCTCCCTCAGAAGTCTTTGGCACAAATCCAACTCGAGCTGAATGCTTAAGAATGCTCTCCGAAACAAAAAGGTTAGCTGAAGAGGAGAAACATACAATGCAAAAGGAGATTGTTGAAAATGAGGCAAGAATTATCGATGATGAGGGCAAGGTTGGAATCAATGGAAAAAAAATCACAAGACTTGAATTTGACTGAAGATAGAGACATTCCATCTAATCCAGTAGGCACATCTAATCCAATAGGCAGTCCACAAGTAAACTCGAGTGTACTTATATTTATTTTACTTTTTTAAAATAACCATCTAATTATAATGAGATAAATCATCTAATCTTTTTTTTTTTTTTGCAGAATGGTAATAATAATAACATTCTCTTTGAAGAACCGCCGAGTAATGAAATACAATCTTCTGAATCTAGCTTTGAAGTACCACGAAATCAGGTAGTTTTTTTGTAATTAATTTATCTTAATTTTTTTGTATAAATTTATATGTACTTAAGATCAATATAGATATCCAATATATACTATATTTGAATGCAGGGTTATCGAGCAAAAGTTGTTGGAAATGATGTCCATACTTTAGATAATGGGGTACCTTCTATTTCTTATTCTGAATTTTCTTATTACTTATTTCTAATATATATAAATCACAAGTTTTATTTTATTTTTTAGTTATTATTTAATATTATTTCAATATAAAGACTAATACAAATTACTTTTTGCACTTTAAAAGTTTAACTGTATTTACTTATTTTTACTCAATATTAGGGCGGAATTGAAGTATATTTGAAGAGCTTGAGAAAACCTCACAAGCATGTTGCGCAAGGTTTTTTGTTGAGTACAAATCCAACAACGAAAATAGGTGGTGTCGAGTTAGGATCACAATGCTGGGAGGTGCAAATAAATGTTCCAATAGAGAATAGCGAGCCATTATTAAGATCATATGGAGGTTTTCAAACAATTGGAGATGCTGTTGGAGCAGCTGTGGCTTGGCCCTTTACATTTGTATAAGACCTATATTTTTATCCTTTCGTCAATTTAATTATTTAATATATAGACTTTTGACTCGTTAAAACTAACTTTTAACGTGTTCTTTTTTTGACAGGTTCAACGCAAGTAATGCTACCTTTGGAATTCAAGACAATTTAAACAATTTTAAGCTGTATTGTTATATTCGCAAACAACTTTATGTCGTATGACTATTTGGATGCGTTATTTATGTACGTATTAGTACTTTTGTGTTTAGAAAATTTTGTGGTCGTTTGTTATTTTTTTGGATGTTGAATGTACTGAAGATTTTAACTTATTGTTTGTTTAATTGAAAATGAGCTTAGTAAATTATTTTTGTTATTTTGTTATGTACGATTTATGTCACTTGTCATATGAAAATATTGAAATCTCATATTATCCATTGAAATTGTATTTTTTGAAATTGATAAGATTTAATTATTTTATGATAGTGCAAATTATAATTTATATTATTTTTATTTATTTAAAAATATAATTTAAAAATATTTAGAATTAGCGGCATTTATTAATGCCGGAATTTACAATAGATTACCAACATTTGTATAATATTGCAAATAAACTAATAATTACCGGCATTTATTAACAATAGATTACCAACATTTGTATAATATTGCAAATAAACTAATAATTACCGGCATTTATTAGTGTTGTAGATAATTAAAAAATACTGGCATTTAATAATATCACTAATAACCACATCTATAACGGCATTTATTTAATGTTACTAATTATTTAATTTTAACGACAATTTAATTAAATGCCGGTAGAAGATTCAACAACACGAGAAAAAGCGGCACTAATTGCTAAATGCCACTAATAGTTTTTAGGGCACTTTTTGAACTTTAGGCGGCAATTACAGGATGCCGCTAAATCACAATTTTTTTTACTTTGGATTATATGGATCTTGACTTGGCTCTGCACATTGAGAAACCGCCTAAGGTAGTGGGGCCAATAACTCCACAATAGGAATCCGCGCAGGATAAATGGGAGCGATCCAATCGCTTAAGCTTGATGCTGATAAAGTTTAGAGTGTCAAAAAGTATAAGGGGATCAATTCCAGAATGTGATAAAGCCAAGGATTACCTAAAGGCCATTGAGGAGCAATTTATTAGTTCCGATAAAGCTTTGGCTAGCACGCTGATGAAGCGACTTTCGGGCATCAAATACGATCGAACCAAGGGTGTGCGTGAGCATATCATGGAGATGCGGAACATAGCAGCTCAACTAAAAGCTTTAAAAGTTAAGATCTCCGACGCCTTCTTAGTCCATCTGATTCTAAACTCATTACCGTCTGAGTTTGACCCATGTAAGATCTCCTACAACACACATAAAGATGAATGGTCAATAAATGAATTACTAACCATGTGTGTTCAAGAAGATGAGAGACTTAAGCAGGAGAAGCCGAAAATTATGACAGAATCTGTCAATTTGGCGACAGCGCAAAAGGGAAAAAGGCAAAAGTGCCTCCAATTCTAAGAAGTCAACACAACTGCAAACAAAGAATTCTGGCAAGAAGGATCAATGTTACTTCTATAAGAAAAAGGGGCACATGAAAAGGGACTGTTTGAAGTATAAAACTTGGCTCGAGAAGAAAGATATTGAAACTATCCATATTTGTTATGAATCTCATTTAGTTAATATTCCTAAAAACATATGGTGGATTGACTCTGGCACTACTGTACATATCTCAAATACCATGCAGGGGTTTCACAACCTAAATATGCTGAAGCCAAATGAAAGGATTTTAATTAGTGGAGAAGAAAATAAATCTCAAGTTGAAGCTGTAGGAAATTATATTTTAGAACTTAGCACTGGTTTTGTACTTGAACTTGAGAATACTTTTTATGTTCCTAGATTTTCTAGAAATTTAGTTTTCATTTCTAAACTAAGAAATAAAGGTTTCAAGTTTTTATTTGAAAATAAATCTTTTACTATCTTCTCTGATAATATTATTGTTGGCAATGGTTGTTTGGTAGATGATTTGTACAAATTTAATTTGAGTTAATCTTTTGAGAATAACTTTAATGTTAATCATAGCATTGGTGCTAAAAGGAACATTCTTAAGAAAAACTCCTCTTCATTGTGGCACAAGCGTTTAGCTCATATCTCTTTAGAGAGAATAAAGCAATTGGTGAAAGAAAAGATCCTAAAAGATCTTGACTTTACCGATTTTGGTACTTGTGTGGAATGCATAAAGGGAAAGCATACCAACACGAATACCACTAAAGGTGCTAGAAGGAGTTCTGAAATTCTTGAGATCATACATACAGATATCTGTGGACCTTTTCCTATTCCTTGTTTTAATGGTTAGAGATATTTTATCTCATTCATTGATGACCACTCTAGATACATGTATCTCTATCACTTATTTGAAAAAGCTGAAACACTCAATGCTTTCAAAGCTTATAAGGTTGAGGTAGAGAAACAATTGGATAGGAAAATCAAGATTGTGAGGTCCGACAGAGGGAGTGCGTACTATGGAAGAGATACGAATAAAGGTCAAATGGCCGGTCCATTTGCTCAATTCCTCAAAAGTGAAGGCATCATTGCTCAGTAAACGATGCCTGGTACGCCCCAACAAAATGGCGTTGCCGAAAGGAGGAATAGAACACTTATGGGCATGGTAAGGAGTATTATTAACAACTATTGTCTTCCATCATCTCTTTGAAGTGAAACATTAAAGATAGCGGTGTACGTTTTAAATAGGATTCCATCGAAGATTGTTTCTAAAACTCCTTTTGAGTTATGGAAAGGGTGGAAGGCTAGTTTAAATCATCTGCATGTATGGGGATGTCCAACCGAGTTGAGGGTTTATAACCCACATATAAAGAAGTTGGACTCCCGAATAGTCAGTGGATACTTCATTGGCTATGCGGTAAACTTGAAGGGATTCAGATTTTATTATCCAAATCACTCATCCAAGATAGTTGAGGCCAGGAATGCCAAGTTTTTGAGGATTCTGAAGCTAGTGGGAGTGTTGTTCCTCAAAAGATAGATTTTGAGGAAATAAGGGATTCAACTGGTTATCCATCAAAAGATGATGATTTAGTTACTCTTCCAAGAGATCAATATGACCATATTAGAGACCAACCAATCATAGAACATGAAAATGCTGAACCAGTTGAACCTCCCCATGAAGAGCTTTCCCAAGAGGAACAGACAATTATAGAGCCAGCTGCACAGCATAATGAAAACCTAGAGAGAGTGGTTGGCTTAAGAAGATTCTGAAGGCAAAAGAGATCAGCAATTTCTGATGATTATGTAGTCTATCTCTAGGAATCTGACTATGATGTTGGGCACCATAAAGACCCATGGACGTTTTCAGAGGCTATGCAGGGGGATAAATCCTCATTTTGGTATGATGCCATGAAGGAAGAGATGAAATCTATGGCAAAAAATAGAGTTTGGGATCTCGTTGTATTACCACAAGGAGTTAAAGCCGTTGGCTGTAAGTGGGTCTTCAAGACCAAAAGGGACTCTTTAGGTAACATAGAGTGATATAAGGCCAGATTTGTTGCCAAAGGTTTCACTCAGAAAGAATGCATTGATTATCATGAAACCTTCTCTCCGGTATCTAAGAATGATTCATTAAGAATTATCATGGCTTTGGTAGCTCATTTTGATTTGGAGCTACATCAAATGGATGTGAAAACGACATTTCTAAATGGGGCTGTAGAGGAAATAGTCTACATGCAACAGCCCGAAAGTTTTAGCACATATGAGAACAATCACCTTGTTTGCAGACTAAAGAAGTCTATATACGGACTAAAACAGGCCTTCCGTCAGTGATATGCTCACCTACAGACATTCTGACCATCTTGAGGTGGTTGGTTATTCGGACTCCGATTTTGCTAGATGTGTGGATTCTAGAAAATCCACTTCGGAATATATTTTCTTTCTTGCTCACGGTGCTATATTTTGGAGGAGCACCAAGCAGGATACAGTTGCTACATCCACTATGGAGACGGAGTTCATCGCTTACTATGAGACTTCGTCACAGACTTTATGTCTAAGAAATTTTATCTTAGATTTAAGAGTTGTCGACTCTATTGCAAGGCCTATCAAAATTCATTGTGACAACTCTGCTGCAGTGTTCTTTGCTAAGAATAGTCGAATTACAGATCGCAGCAAGTATATCGATATAAAGTTTCTTGCTGTGAAAGAATACGACAAGAAGAATATGGTAGATATCAAATACATTGGGACTGAGATGATGATCGCTGATCCTATGACTAAAGCATTGCCGGCAAACAAATTCAAGGATCATGTTGATCGTATGGGTATCTTGAGTTCATTTACAGTTTGAGTTTTTTCTTATTGTATAAAGACTTCAGTGACTATTTTTATTTGAATAAGAACATTTTGTTTTGCACATTTATGCGCATAAAGTTATATTTGTATACTAAAGTATTATTGTGCATTAAAGTGGGACTCTGAGTTGAACTTATAGTAAGTTCATATAGTTATAACTCATAAAGATATTTAATTAAGGAATACATACTTTTGATACATAGAAGGAAGTGTTCATTTTGTATATGACCGCTATGATCAAAGTATTATTATTTCTTGATTGAGTGGGAGATTTTGACTGTATAATTTGGTGGGTACCTAATAAAGTTTTACATCGCCTATACAGTATTAAATATATCACTGGGCCAAGTGGGAGAATGTTGGATGTGGCCTATGTAATTTATTCAAGGCGATCTTTAAAGATACAGTTAATCCAATCGGTTAGAATGTACCTGGACATATCCTTGATGGACGGACGTGATTAAAACATCCTTACATTAGGTTATATATATATATATATATATGACATAACGGAAGTCCCAGTCTAACCCTAATCCAAATTTTCTGTGACGGCTCCATGTCCGGGGATAAGGGAATAGACCGGAAACATCACGCTTTTTGCAGATTGCGCACGAGGACGAATCGAAATGAAGAATCGTCGTCTACAGTCAATTTTAAGAAATTGAAAATCATGATGGAAGATACGATATAAAGTTTTATTTGGTATTACAATACTCTCGTAACCATCGCCGTCCACGTTCATTTCCTCCGTCGCAGCCCCACCTCCACAATCTATGCCGTATTCGAGACTGCGTTGTTGCATGCGATGTAAGCAGAGGTGTGGGTGAGAGTGCGGCGTCGACGCGGGGGCATTGGAGGAGGAGCACAAGAATCATGAAGAAACTATTATATTTCACCTAATATTATTTTTGGGTATTTCATCGGATTCGGGTCTGGATCTGTATCCGGATTTGAAAATTATTTTGAACCCTACCCATTAAAAGGTCAAGTCTGGGTCAAATCCAAATGTATATAAAGTATCTTGACCGATATATGAAATTTTAATTAATATGGCAATAAAAAATTTGGATGCATCTAGTGTACTATAAAATAACTCAAAAATGTTCATTAAAAATAAATTTTTATCGTACAATAAACTATTTAAATATTTTATATTATATATATTATATCATATTATATTTTACATTATTAATTATTAAATATTTTATTAATTATCTTATATTTTGTGCGGTGTATTGAGCATTAGTATGCATCTGACTCAACAAAAAATTTCTTTTATTCCTTAAAATGAAGAGCTTCCCACATGTACCCACATGTCAATAAAAATTTTGGGTGCACCTATTGTACGGCAAACAGATTCTAAAATATAAATTAAAAATAAATTTTTATACTGCAATAAATTATTTAAATATTTTATATTACATATATTATATCATATTATATTTTACAGTATTAATTATTAAATATTTTATCAATCTTCTTATATTTTGTGCGGTGTATGGAGCATTAGTATGCACCGGGCTCAAGAAAATATTTCTCCTCTCCCTTGAAATTAGGAGCTTGCCATATGTTCCCATATTTTGGGTGCACCTATTGCACGACTCTAAAATATTCAATAAAAATAATTTTTTATTGTACAATAAATTAAAATTAAATATTAAAATATTAATTATCTAATACAAGTTATGGTGTATGAAGTATTAATATACATCAAGTGTATGTAATAATTTCTCCAACTTTAACTTTTTAGCTAAAAATTAAATATATTTATAAAATAGCTATCAAAATTATTAAGCTTAATTAAAATATTAAATAAAGTTATTAAAATAATTTAACTCTACAAATATTAAAAATTTAATAAATATTAATAAAAATATTATTTTTTATAATGTGTGTAAGATTTCTTTATAGAATTTTTTTATATTGTTAGTTATAATTTTAAAATTTTAATAACTATATATTTTAGTTGATTGAAATATCATCGACCCGCCGCGAAACGTGGGCTTACACTAGTATTTAAAATGGTATAGTTTAGGTGGGCTTCCCATGTAACTATTTTTTTACACTCAATACTATTGATACATTTTAAAGCGAACCTAACACCTTATACTTTATTCATCCAATAGCTATAATTTTTTACTTGTCACATTAATTTATCTTTTTTGAGAGTATCATATGATTTGTAAAGTAATTAGATAGCAGTTGGTTCTGTTGAGAAATTATAGGAATCAGTTCTATTAAGAAATTATAGGATTCTTTTACCTTATTTTGCTTGTATATATGTTGTACTTGATTAATAATAATTCTAAGAAAAGTTATTATTATTATTATTTTTTTGAGAGAAAGGCATACTACCCGCTTCGTTTATAGAAATAAACTTAGCTAGAAATGTAAAGCAACTAGATTTTGAATTTGGGATCTCAGGTACCAACCACGAAGTTCTTTGCCACGTTATTATTTTTATTACCAAATTTTATATGGTATCAAAGAAAATATTTTAATATCAACGAAACGCTAACAACTTCTTCAATTCACGACCTCGACTCGCTATGGCCAATCAGAAGACGATGGCAGAAGTACCGCCATCATTGTTACGGTGATGGGCCTCCAAATATTTTCTATATACTTGTTATGGTATATAGGAATCTCCACAAAAATAGAATGAAAAATAGAAGAGAAAGAATCTGGTACGTTTTGGTGGAAGCAAACTAAACTTGCCTTTATTGAAAAAATAACTTCATGCCCACACGTCTTTCTTTGGCCTCACTAATTAATTAAGGCGACTCCGGCTTCATTAACAATCATAATAGCCCGACCTATCTATTTATAGATTATTACACAAAATCCTATTCCAATTAGATATCCTAACTAATTAGATTTATCTTTATCAAAATTTAAACAACCAAATATCTTAGATAATCTAATTCTAACTAATTAGCATTATCTCTAACACTCCCCCATAATGCTAATGTTCTTCACACCGATCTTCTCTCGGCAAAATATGAATTTTTCCAATGGTAGCGGCTTTGTAAAAATATCGGCCATCTGTTCTTCGGTAGAGCAGTGTATCAACTCGACTTGACCGTTAGCGATCTGTTCACGAATAAAATGATGTCGCAGTTCGATGTGTTTGGTTCGGCTGTGATGAACTGGATTTTTCGCCATTGCGATAGTCGATTGATTATCGCAATAAATTACAGTTGGATCTTTTTGCTCATACTTCAAATCTGTTAAGATTCGCCGCATCCAGATTGCTTGGCATGTAGCAGTCGTAACCGCTATGTATTCGGCTTCAGAAGATGATAGAGCCGTCGACTGCTGTTTTTTGGAAGACCAACATATTGCTCCTGCACCAAAATTGAAGACGAACCCGCTCGTGCTTCGTCGATCATCTACCGAACCTGCCCAATCACTATCAGAACAACCAAAAAAATAAAAATCGTTAGCGTTAGTATACCACAGTCCGTGGTCTCTTGTTCCTTTCAAGTATCTCAATATCCTTTTCGCCGCTCCCCAATGAATTTTACTTGGACTTTGCATAAATCTCGATAACAAAGATGTCGCATATATAATATCCGGTCTACTGTTACCAATATAGAGTAAACTCCCAATCAGACTTCTGTACAAACTCGAATCAATTTTTTCTTCTCCATCATCCAATGATAGCTTCATATTCGTACCCATTGGATTTTGCACAGGATTGCAATTTTTCATATTAAACTTCTCAAGTAAATCATCAAGATATTTTTTCTGACAGATAAAAATTCCATTATCTTCTTGTTTTACCTCTAAACCCAAAAAATAACTCATGGGGCCAAGATCAGTCATCTCAAATTCAATCATCATATTTTTCTTAAAATCATTGATCAAATCTGTACTGTTTCCAGTGTAAATCAAGTCATCAACATAAAGGCAAACAATCAAAATCTCCATACCTCGAGATTTGATATAAAGTGTGGGTTCACTTTCACTTCTAGAAAATTCGTTTTGAATAAAGTGCGAATCGATCCGACTATACCAGGCTCTTGGTGCCTGTTTTAATCCATATAACGTCTTTCGTAGTCTGTAGACTTTATCTTCTTGTCCTTTAATTTTGTAGCCCTGCGGCTGCTCAACAAAAACTTCTTCATCCAAAAATCCATTAAGAAAAGCTGATTTAACATCAAATTGAAAAACTTTCCATTTATTTTGTGCAGACAAAGCCAAAACAGTTCGGATAGTATCAAATCTAGCTACGGGTGCAAAGGTTTCATTAAAATCAATACCTGCTTGCTGTAAGTAACCTTTTGCAACTAAACGTGCTTTTAATTTCTGGATCGATCCATCTGGTTTATATTTTGTCTTGTATATCCATTTCAGCCCGATAACTTCTTTTTTTGTGGATGGTTCAACAAGCTCCCATGTATTATTTTTCTCTAGCGCTGCAATTTCTTCATTCATAGATTTACACCAATCATCAGATTTTGCCGCTTCCTCGAAAGTTTGTGGTTCTCCACATTGTGTGTACATGCACTGCTCATATATTTCACTAAGCAATTTTACCTTTCTCGGTGTTGTCTCAGGCGAAGTTCCTGGAGAAATTCGTGGTGAAGCATGTGGTGTTGTTTCAGTACTTATAATATTTTCACCATTGTTCTTATTCTCAATAGTAGTTTCATCTCCTAACATCGGAAGTGGATTATCCTTTACTTTTGCACTCCAATCCCAACCTTTTTGTTCATCAAATATAGCATCACGACTTATAATTAAGGAGTTAGTAACAGGATTATAAAATCGATAGGCTTTACTTCTTTCGCTATAGCCCACAAAAATACACTTGCTACTATTATTATCCAATTTTTGCCTATTTTGAGATGGAATATGAACAAAAGAAACCGATCCAAAAATTTTAAAATGCTTTACCTTCGGTTTCCAACCTGTCCATGCTTCATAAGGTGTAATATTATCCAGCGCCAAAGTTGGGCTTCTATTAAGAATGTATGCTGCAGTAGATACCGCTTCTGCCCAAAATTTATTTGGAAGTCCTTTCGCTTTCAACATACTTTTTGCCATCTCCACCAAACTTCGATTTTTGCGCTCAGCAACGCCATTCTGTTGAGGCGTGTAACTGGTTGTCAACTGCCTGTGAATACCATTGATTCACAAAAATTTTCAAATTTATTAGAAATAAATTCTCCCCTCGATCTGTACGGAGAGTCTTAATATAATAACCGGATTCGTTTTCGACCAAGTTTTTAAATTTTCGAAAAACATCAAAAGCATCGGATTTATTTTTGATAAAATAAATCCAAGTCATCCGACTGTAGTCATCCACGAAAACCACAAAATAATAATTGTTGCTGAGCGACGGTGTCTGCATCGGTCCACAAACATCAGCATGTATCAATTCTAGTGGTTCTTTGGCTCTCCAATTGCTGTTTCTTGGAAAAGAGTCTCTGTGATGCTTTCCTAACACACAACTTTCACATACAGAACCATTATTATGCACCAAAGGCAAACCATTAACCATATTCTTTTTATGTAATAAATCAAGCCCCTTAAAACTCAAGTGACCATATCTATAGTGCCATAACCAATCATCATCTAGCACTACTTTCATTGCAACATGAACAGGAAAAACTTTATTTTCTGTCATCGGAACTTCAAAAAATAAATCCCTTTTATATTTATCTTTATAAATAGTGCACTTAGAATCTTCAAAAATAAGCGAATAACCTTCTTTCAAAAATTGGCCCACACTAAAAAGATTGGAATTCAAACCAGGAACATATAAAACATTATTTATTTTTTGAATTCCTGAAATATTTGCCTCAATTGTACCTCTTCCATTCACGTCCTGAACATAGCCATCACCCATCGTCACTCGGCCTTTAACAGATTTATCCAAATTAATAAAGTTCTCTTCTTTTCCTGTCATGTGACTGCTACAACCACTATCGACATACCAAATACTGTTAGCAGCTTTTTCTGATGAACGACATGCAAAAAGTACATTATCGTTTTCATTATTTCCTTGAGCAAAATTAGCGTTTTGTTGTTTCAATCGACAAAATCGCTCGATATGGCCAAATTTCTTACAATAATAACATTGAATATTTTTATAATTATAGGGTTGATCATTACCTCTGTAGGTTCTCTGATTTTGATTACTTGATCCTTCACCGTTTCTGTTATTGTATCCACCCGATCTACCGCCGCGACCTCTACCACGGCCACGACCACGACCACGACCTCTACCATGGTCTCCAGAAGCTGAAGCTTGGCGATTAGAAGTATCTGCTTTATCTTTTTCATTGTCTTTCGATTCGCTTTGAAAAGCATGCTCAGAAAAATTTTCTGTTCTATCTTTTCGTTCCTCATGTGCTAAGAGAGAACCAAGAAGTTCGCTACAAGACAATTTAGATAAATCTTTTGCTTCTTCTATAGCAGAAACTACATCACCGTATTTTTTCGTCAAGCTTCTTAAAATTTTTTCAACTACTGTTTGATCAGAAATTTGTTCACCATAGGTACGCATCAAGATAACTAATTCCATAACTCTAGAATAAAAGGTATGAATATTTTCTTTTTCTTCCATAAATGAAGTCTCAAATTTTCTTTTTAAAGTTTGAATTTTAATTCTGAGTACCTTTTCGTTACCTTGGTATTCCTTTTGTAATATATCCCATGCTTCTTTCGATCGGATAGCGCCGGCAATGTGGGAAAATATTGAGTCGTCAATAGATTGTTGAATAAAGAAAAGCGCATTCGCATCTTTTTTCAGATTCTCTCCAGTTGCTTCATTACATCCTTTTTCAACAAAATCCCATAGATCTTGGGATCGCAGCAACGTCCGCATCTTCACGCACCAAAAATCATAATTGTCTCCTTTGAATATTGGGAATCCTTGTGCAACTCCATTGGCACTGTTAAATGCCATTGGTATCTTATTCTCTTGAAAACAAGGCTCTGATACCACTTGTTACGGTGATGGGCCTCCAAATATTTTCTATATACTTGTTATGGTATATAGGAATCTCCACAAAAATAGAATGGAAAAGAGAAGAGAAAGAATCTGGTACGTTTTGGTGGAAGCAAACTAAACTTGCCTTTATTGAAAAAATAACTTCATGCCCACACGTCTTTCTTTGGCCTCACTAATTAATTAAGGCGACTCCGGCTTCATTAACAATCATAATAGCCCGACCTATCTATTTATAGATTATTACACAAAATCCTATTCCAATTAGATATCCTAACTAATTAGATTTATCTTTATCAAAATTTAAACAACCAAATATCTTAGATAATCTAATTCTAACTAATTAGCATTATCTCTAACAATCATACCAGCTGAGTTTCTCGGATAATCCAGGAATTCCGTTGGTTTCCTGCTCCTTTATTGGGGACAACTATTCGACATGGGGAAGGGCAATGTAGAACACCCTACAGGAAAAAAAAACAAGCTCATATTTGTTGATGGAGCATTGAAGAAGCCGGGACACCAATGCACCCGAGGCAAGCTACTAGACGATTTGCAATTCAATGGTCATTGTTTGGATCTTTAATCCTATTGACAAATCGTTATAAGAGAGTGTTGCTTATGCTGAAAATGCAAAAGCTATGTGGGGTGATTGGAAGGATCATTTCTCTCAAGGAACGCTCCAAAAGTTTTCCAACTCAAAACCATGCTTAGTCTTCTTCGTCAAGAGGGCTTATTGGTGGCGAGTTATTATACAAAGTTGAAAACTCTATAGGATGAACTCAATGATTACTTCGAAACGCCAGCTTGCACATGCGTGGCAGCCCGAGATCACGTTAAGAAGAAGGAAATAGAGAAACTCTACCTGTTTCTCATGGGCCTCAATGCCGAGGTCTTTGGCACCGTTCGTTCACAAATACTCAACTATGATCCTTTACAGACCTTGAGCAAAGCATACTCAATAGTCACGCACAAGGAGCATTAACGAATGGTGGCCAATGGAAAAGATGATCGAGTCGATATGGCGGCCTTCTTCGCTAACAGCAACGGGAAAGGAAACGCAAAACCAACTCAAGGCCACAAACCGAAGTGTGAACATTGTCAAAAGATTAGGCACGACGGAGAGAGTTGTTGGGAGCTGTATGGTTACCCAAAAAATTGGGAACTAGGACCGGGATCTTGAGAAAAGAGAGGCGCAACACATGAGGAGTGAATAAGCGGGTAGGCCATCACAACAGCGAACAACTCATCCAGTTGTGATTGCCTATTCAGCCCAAATTGCATATTCAGCTTAGAGTTTTACCCTAATGGCCCCAAGCCTCACAAATGAATAATATCAGCAGCTTCTAGCACTCTTAAATGATCAGAGGAGATCGACTGAATAAATATCGGGAAAGAATTTCACTCACAATGATACCGTGGATTGGATTATAGTGAATCGAACCAATCCAGATGAGTCGAACTCTTGAGGGGCAAATTAGTCGAGAGCCAAATCCCCTTAATAAGAGGAGTTGGAAGGAGCCGACCTTTCAATGGGGGAGAATGGCCCGTTTAGTCATTTCAAGAAAACGGAGGGACTAAGCCATAATTGTCAGGGTTCATTGAATGTGGACAAAGGACCTAGCGTATGACACACCTAACCTCAGCCACACCACCCACGTAAAATCCACTATATGGTCATGTCAACCCTTTTTCCTCCCTTCACACATTTTGGTTAACCTATAAATAGAGGAGGAACTAGGTTTGCCTAGAGGAAACCTTGAGCAACAAGAGGCAAAGTAAACTCAAGCCAAATAGTATCGAGAACTATTAGAGGAAAGAAGAGTGAGAGAGCTTGAGGAAAGGAGTGATTTCTTCTTCCTCAAGCCGACCGCAATAAGAGGAAGAGTTCCTTAGAGGTTTCGGAGGACGGATACCGCCCTACACCGAGCGAAGTCGACTAAAGGTGGGGAATATCACCGAACATGAGTGATCTCTTACTTTATCCACTGTACTTGAGTTGAATTTCATATCTTTTAGTTTTTCATATCTTCCTGAGACTGAAACTCGTAGGGGTTAGGGAACAAAGTGTCTATTGTACATATGTTGTGGACCTTAAGGTAGAACCGAGATGGATTATGGAAAGCGCTAGAGCGGTTGTGTGCGAGAGTGAAGATGTATAGCAAGTTGACTTAGTTATAGCCTAAGTAAAGTTAGAGGCAAGAACTCTAGAGCATGTATAAGCTAGATAGCCAGCCGGGTGGGCAGATAAGGCGAGTGAAGCAATAACTGACCGGAGAGTAGGTGGAACATTTTCGATTCTCTAGGAAACGGATGTACAAGCTAACGCTGGGCAGTACCACAAGTAGGACTCGACCCTTGGGCAAATTTTTGTGTGTATAGCCCACTAAAAGCGACGTGAGCATGACTCAGCTCTTCTGGCACTGCGTGATATGTGGGTATAACCCATGCCACTGGAGAGTGACGTGAGCAGTGGCTTGGCTCTCCCGACAGCATGTTGTTTAACTAAGTGGTAGAGTAGTCCGATCTCCCTCGGCTCTTCTCTAGGCTCCGATGGACTAGTCAGGTAAGGAGTAATCCGATCATCCCTCGACTCTCCAAGTGATAAATATACTGGATCGCCAATGGAAAGAGTAGTCCGATCATCCCTCGACTCTCCAAGTGATATATATACTGGATCGCCAATGGGAAGAGTAGTCCGATCATCCATCGACTCTCCACTTGGGGTTCATATAGATTAGCCGATCGGGACAAGTGAGATCCCTCAGTTGTTGAGATGATTAGTAGTGTGCTCGGTTGGCCAAGCTAGAGCTATGCCAAGGTAAAGAAAACCTGGTGAGTGGGTTAGTGAGGCATTTGGGTATTGAGAATATGTTACTGCTTTGTAAGTAGATAATACTCTATCATAGTTATTTTACCAATGCCTCATGTAGATCAAGAAAGTGTAAAACACCTCTTTTAAGGGTTGTACCTACTGAAAACTTTCAGTAGTTCTCGCTCCCTTCAGTTTACCCCTTTTTTAGGGTTTAGGGTACAGGAACCACAGGTGATGCGTGGGATCGCAGCAAAGGTGTAGCTGAGTAGAAATGCTAGCAGTCTAGCCGTACCCCTAGTATTTTGTTGAAGCATAGTATGTGTGAGTTGTACCGGTGAGCCAAGAGTTGAGAGATATATTATTTTGTAAGGAACAAACTCTATGTAATGAAAGAAGATTTTATTCAGTTTTCTATAGCATGTTTTGATATTGTATATCTCCTTTCTCTTCTATCGAGGCATGTGGAAGTAAGAACCGTTTCGTTCGGGTGTAGTGAGGTTTACCCATTCGACAGGGTCTATGCGCATGCTGAACCAACCAAATCGACAATCTCAGGGCGTGACAGAGATATCGGACACGGGAGCCTCAATGCACATGACCAGACCACTAGAATATCTTGACGAACTCGAGAGAGTAGAAGCATCGTACCCCATACAACTCCCAAACAGGAGGACGGTTTGGGCTAAAATGACGGGACGAGTGAAATTAGGCCCGAATTTAATTTTATGAAATGTTGTTTATGTTCCTGATTTTACGTACTATTTGGTTTCGATTGGAAAGTAGACCTCAGATCTAAATTGTTTGGTGACAATTTTTTCTAATTTTTGTCTTGTACAGGACCTCACCTCCAAGAAGCCGATTGGAGTGTGAGAATTGTGGGGAGGGGTCTATCATCTCAGGCGTGTGGCACCGTTGTCAGCATTGCAGAGAGCTATGGTTTAACGATTAGGCTATCCATCTCGCCATGTTTTGAATTTAATTCATGAAATTTTAGTTAATAAGTCTTTTAGTGGTTCTTGCGACATATATTTACGTTCGAAACAAACTAGCGCGCCATTTGATGTTAGTGAAAATAAAGTTGCTGCTAGTTTTAATTTGATACATTATGATTTGTGGGAACCTTATAACATGGCATCCTTATTAGGCGCGCGATATTTCCTAACCACAGTTGATGATCATAGCAAGAGGGACTTGGGTATTTTTAGTGAAAGAAAAATATGAAATATACAGGATACAAATAAAGTTCTATAATATGGTTAACACTCAATTTGGGCGCATAATTAAAATAATTAAATCGGATAATGGTCGAAAAATTGTCTCAGGTTAGATGCGACAGTTTTACTCAGATAAGGGAATAATATTTTTGGGACGAGTTTGTCTTAACGGTCGTTTATCTCATTATTTACATTTCGACATGGCTGTTGTCTGGGAAGACACGTTACGAGGTACTCTTCGGGTAAAAATCGAATTATGATCATATTCAAATTTTTTGGTCCGTATGTTTTGCTCATTGCAAGTCGCGGGTCCGCGATAAATTTCATGAAAGGGTTCAAAATTGTATCTTTTTTTATTAAAAAAGGATGATGGAAACTATACGACCTTGACACACGAAAACTTTTTGTCTCGAGAGATGTAGTTTTCAACGAAGAAAAATTTGCAAAATTTGAGATCGACAGTGAAGACAAGCCCGATTGTGCCATTGGTGTTTGGGGGGAAGCCGATGCAGTCAACCCCAGCCCACTGCCCAGCACACACATGAATGCTCGATCTCTATAGATGGGCTGGTAACTTAGCCATTCCCAGTTCCTCCAGTCAGCTCTAGTACAGCGAACTCAGTGAGGAACCTAACAGCTTGCAAGCCCAGTTCGAAGCAGGACCAAAAATGCAGGAGTGAGCGAGCCTCAAGCTTATGATGGCCTGAATTTGATAGACATCTAAGAATGCACGGCCTAGAAGGACCTACAAGACTATATGTGCCATGCCATCGAACCCAAAGACCACCCCTCGTGCATGACAACACTTCACTCCACAGCGACTTCAGGTATGGTCCATCCCATAAAAAAATTTATGACACCCTAATAATTTCATATCGGCTAGGAATGAAGTTGTGATTGGTATATAAGAGGCATTATTAGCATTAATAATAATAACTGGACTTAAACATTTTGCGTTGTAGTTTGGGCCCAACGAATTATTATTACTAGTGGACCGTGTCATTACATTTGGTATCAGAACCAATTACTGGCCGAAAGTGTGTGACGAGTACGTCATACCTAAACGGAAGGAGATCTCAATCTCACAAAATATTTATAGCGGCTTCGGATGAAAATATTGAGTCCAAAAATTACTCTCAATGAAAATATTGAGCCCAGAAATTACTCTCAATGAAAGATCCTAGAGCCCAGAAATTATTACTCTCAATGAAAGATCTTAGGTAGCCAGATGACAACTGTACATGAACTTTGGAAGATCTCCCACCAAATAAGAGAGATCCTAGAGCCCAGAAATTACTCTCAATGAAAGATCCTAGATAGCGAGATGACAATTAATGGTACATGAACTTTGGAAGATCTCCCACCAAATAAGAAATCCATCGAATGTAAATGAGTATACGAGGTGAAGCGCAGGGCCAATAGGAGTGTGGAGCATTATAAGGCTCGCCTCGTCGCAAAAGGGTTCAGTCAGATAGGGACTCGACTTTCATGAGACATTCGCACCAGTTGTTTGCAAAGTTCACTTCCTTGACTATGGGTTCATTGACCATTCATTATTTATATATGGTAAGGAGACCACTTTCATGGCCATCCCAGTCTATGTAGATGACTTAATAGCATGCAATAATTCAAGTCAATGTCAGATTTTCAAAGCTTATTTGGCCATCCGGTTTCATATCAAGGATCTTGGCCTTTTGAAATATTTTCTCGGCATTGAGATCGAGATTGCTTGTAGCTCATCAGGATTATTTTTGCCCCCAGTGTAAATACACTCAGGGCATATTAATCAAATGTGGCATGCTCGGAGACTCATTGTTTCCCATGGAACAACAACATCGTTTATCGACAAACTCCAATGATCCCATATCCTATCCAAGACAGTATCTACATATGGTGAGGCACTTGATTTATTTGACCATCACATAACTGGAACTCTTCTACTCAGTCCATATCCTATCTCAGTTCATGCAGAACCCCCTACAGTCACACTGGAATGCAGCGATGCGAGTCCTTCGATACCTCAAGCAAAGTCTGGGGCAGGGGATTCTCCTCAATGCGCTGACATCTTTGCAGTTGATCTCCTATTGTGACTCGGATTGGGCATGTTGTCCAATGATGCGGGTTCCGTCACCGGATATTTTGTTATGCTTAGTGGTTGTCCTATTTCCTGGAAGAGCAAGAAGCCGACCATTGTGTCCATTGTTGGATTTTATTTAAAATTTTTGGTGATTTAAAACTTATTTAAAAATTATTTAAAAGTTATTGGGCCGGGCGGCGGCGCGCGTGATCCGTTACCCGGTTCATATTATTTTTTCTTTTATTTAATTTTTATTTTTTAATTTGATTTATTCTTATCTTGCGGAGCAAGATATCGTGCCGTTAGAGCACGATCTCTTCGCTTACCTTGCGGAGGTGGGTATCTTTCCGTTGGCGCACGTTCGCTCATTTCGGGTGTTTAAAAGGAGGTTTTTCCGTACATTCTCCTTTCTCCTAATTCACGCCGCCATCTCCCCTAATCCCATATTCCAGATTTTACCCTAGTCACTTCGTGTTTTTCGATTTGCTGGATCTTTGAAAGCTTGCCAGGTTCACCTTGCGCCACCTTGAAATCGTGCCGACGGGGTGGAACGTGGACGTTCCTATATTCCAGATTTTACCCTAGTCACTTCGTGTTTTTCGATTTGCTGGATCTTTGAAAGCTTGCCACGTTCACCTTGCGCCACCTTGAAATCGTGCCGACGGGGTAGAACGTGGACGTTGTATCGCTGGAAGTGATTGCCGGGAAGCCTCGCACGCAGAGGGGCAATCTTGCTTCTAGGACAGTGCTCTGCACGCCTCAATCCACAGGCCTTCTCTAAACCTTTTATGTTACAGCATTCATTTATATTTCAATTTAAATTTACTGGATTTTAAATTATTTAATAGAATCAATTTGAAAAGATAAATATTTTACAACAATCTAGAAGCAAGATTAAAATTAATTTATCTTTTCATAATTGTTATCGTACTATGATTTACATACAATTTTTAATTAAATATTATTCTGCTAATTAAGTCGTACTTTCATTATTGTTCTCTGTTAGTATTTATATACATACATGTTAGTACGTACTGTGGGATTGTGATGAAGATAAATATTTAATTAATTTATTTAATTAAATAATTGATTTACTGTTATGCTAACATTGTGTTAGATTAATTAGATTGTGTTAATTCTGTTAGTACTACGAATTATTTTATTAACTAATTTGTTTGCTCTGTTAATATTTATATATATAGCTGTTGGTACGCATTATTGTTACATAACATTGATAGCACAATTGGTGTGCTGAGTTAATAATGAGGTCTTGAGTTTGAGTCTCTCTCACCCCTTTCATTTAATATATTCGAACACTGATGATCATTAGTGTTGTTGATGTGTATTAATTAATTTTTAATACTGTTATGTTGATGTGTATTAATTATTTTTTTTTTTTAATACTGTTAGTATTAATATTGTGTTAGTATAATTAATTAATCTACATTGTTGATTTATACAACTCTGTTAGTATTATTGACATATAATATTAATTGTTAATACAACATATTTAAATTGTTTAACTATTACACTGTCAATTAAAATCTTAATATAATTATTGTTAATTAAAATTTAATCCGTCAATTTGGATTAAACTGTTAAACTGTATTTAAATTTTTAACAATATTGTGACATTGCGGTAGGATTGTTTGTAAACAGATTTTTCTTTATGGACAATTTGGCAAAACCTTTCACGTTTGATGGTCGTAATTTTAGAAGGTGGCAGAACCAAATGAGGTTCTGGCTCACCACGCTTGGGCTGGTTTCTGCTATTTCGGATTCTACCGAAAATAGTAATGGCTCTGCACCTGAAGGTGCAATTCAGACTGAGGTCACTAGACCGTTTACCCGGAGTCAAGCCCAAGCAGGTTCCACTCCTCCCTCTGCTGATGCTGATACTACTACTACTTCTGCACCTAGACCTGTACCTCCTATTAACCCTGATATGATTAATTATCACTGCATGAACCGGATTCTTAGCACCCTATCAGATAAACTTTATGACATCTACTGTAGTATGAAAACTGCTAGGGAGCTTTGGACATCTTTAGAGAATAAGTACGGTCAGGTTGATCCTACCCAGAAGAGATACCAGGCGTCTGATTTGATTAAGTTTAAACTGGTAGATAATAAGTCAATGTCTGACCAGCTTCATGATTTTGAGCACATAGTTGAGCAACTTAGATCTAGTGGTGTAGATCTTGATGAGAATTTCTTAGTTGCTGCCCTTATAGATAAGTTGCCACCTTCTTGGAAGAGCCATGCAAACGATCTTAACCACAATCAAAGAGAGCTATCCCTGAATTTTGTCCTAAGATCCATTAGGATAGAAGAGTCGAACCAAGCTAGGGATAAGAAACTTAATGAGCCTACTACCCAAGCCAACCTAGTAGAGCACCCTAAAAATAAGGGTAGAAACTTTCAGTCTTATAGAAACTTTAAGAAGAAACCATTCCATCATAGAAAGTTTAACCCAAACTTTAAGAAGCCTAAACCTGAGGGAAGTGGAGGCAACTCTGGTTGCTTTGTGTGTGAAAAGACGAACCACTTTGCGAAGGATTGCTACTTTCGCAAGACTCGGCCTTCTGCGCCAATGAAGAAGAAGGGAGCTCCACCTGAGCGTCAGACGAATATGCTGACTGCCGGTTCTGTCACGCCCCGAGTTTAAAAACCAGCGTCTAAAATTTTTTTTTTTTTTTTTTTTTTTTGAAATCAGAGTTTAAAACCAGCCAGGGCGCAACAGACCGCCACATATATAGAAGAGTCCCAATCCCACTGGGGATTGAGCCCTTTTCTATATATGCACGGCTCACTTGGCATACAACCAGAGTACTAACTACGTACATCTACTAAGCAAGATTAAATTACAATATCAATAACTTCTCAATTACATTGCATTACATTTGATACAACAAATAATTAAATACTTGTTCTTATCGGATGTCCAGGGTCAAGCTCTATCTCGTGATCTCACCAACTCGTCCCGACATCTCAACACCCGCTCGACCTGAAAAACAGTCACCCGAGGGTGTGAGACACACCGGAGTGTATCCCAGTGGGCACGACGAGCCGAGAAATAGCAGATCGTACCTACTGGTATACAATGCTAGAGGATAGTAATAAATCAGGGGTTAGGGTAAAGCAGATATATAACTGGTGCTGTAAAGAAAGCAAAACTCATAATCTGGGTACAAGCATAGGAGATAATCTTAGCAGAATTTAAAATATGTATCAGGATAGTCAACACATCAAGGAGTTAGGACAATCAGCAAGATAACAATGGAACTATAATCAGAGGCATCACATAGAATCATATAAAGGTAGATAACTAGAAGCCAGATCAAAGAATCAAAGAATCATGTTAAAGCAACTTAACAACACATGCATCAAATAGATGAAAACGCAAAGACCCAATCACAAGCTACCATATTGGCCTTCACAAGACCTCAGGCGAGGCTGCCCACTTGGCACCACCTGGTTGACATTCCCCAAACTAGGGTCACGGGTTGCCTCAGCTAACCACTTTACCGGTAAAGAACATCGCTACGGGTAGCAAATCCGCTGATATTCGTGAAGTACAACGGTGCGGGCGAATCATATGCAAATGCTCAAGCTCACGGTCCACTGACCGGGTAATCGGCAATAAGCCGGGAAATCCCCACTGGGATGCAATGACAAGATCAACTGAAACTCAACACTTATGTAGGAACACTCCTCAATAAATCTCAACTCATATGCAAGATCAAGGCAAATATCTCTCAACAGAAGCTCACAGATAAACTCAACTCAACCACACAAACCAACCAAATGATACAAAACTTAAACACATATTTTAAGAAAACTGTTTTGAAAAGTCCAAACCTCGAAGAGCATTGCCCTTGTCCTATCAAACAAGAACAGACTCAGGCGACACTACGAAGCTTGGATTTAAGTCCAAACCTCGCAGAGCAGTGCCTTTATCCTATCAAACAAGAACAGACTCCGGCGACCCTACGAAGCGGGGTAAAACCTCAGTTAAATAAATCTATGTGCTCAGAGATGTATCATTTGATCAACAGAACAAACAGGCTCACTAATCAACCATGAAAATGTCCGAGTAAAAGTATGAATACTAGAGGTGCTATGGACAATCATGTAAGGCAAAATAGAACAGATAACAGGCATAGATCAGGCAGATAGCAGATATAATATAATCAAAGAAAGGCAGGCTCAAAGTAATGTTTAAGCTATCAAAAACAGGGGTCCAATCCAGTATCGCACCCCAGAGGGCCGAACTGATAAAACCCGGACCGAAGATAACCCACCTGTCAATGCGCAGGCAATTAATCTGTAATCCTCTAAATGCTCAACTCCAGGTGCAAACTGAATCAACCTGGATCAAAAATCATCAATCAGGGATCAATTCAGTCCCGCTAACTCTAACCTAAGCCCAGATCAATTTAAAACCTTCTTAGTTATTCTAACTGTAACCTAGACACCGTAAAATCGACGATTTTGCCGATTCTCGGACTGTCATCCGATTTCCGCTCAACGAAAGCCGATGGATTCCCAACGAAAAGCTTAGGAATCATTTAAATATTTTACTAACTAGTACACATTGTCTATTTTGCATTAAAACCCCTAAAGTTCCCAAAAATTACACTTTAGTGCCTTTTTAGCACTGTTTTCGCTCGTTCTTTCAACTGGAAAATCATTTTAACATTCCGTCACTTCCAGCAGGTTACTTATGTCTTGCTGAACACCGTGCTCACCAATTTGCAGCAGCACGGTGCCCGAGGAAAACTTCGGGTCATAAAAACCCTCTCTAACATAGCCCAAAATGAATTCTTGTTTCTCCGAGACTTCAAACACTGTTTCTAACGCGAGCATCGCGTTCAGTGACCCCAAATTAGCTAGGAATGCACTGTCGCGACTTCGCCAATACTTTAAAATAGGGTTTTGTTCCAACATTATTGTTTTATGTTGATTCTACTATATCTTTTAATTTAAACTTCAAACAAGAACATTTTGTATATCAAAGTTGGTCTGGGCACTGCCAAGACCTCAGTGCTCACCCTGGTTGAGGCCCAGGTGGGTTGGTTCAAGCAGAACCAAGGTTAGGCTTACCCTCTAGTTCACAATGCACCAAACTTTAATCCACTCAGAATCATTTTGATCTGAAGTGAGCACAGAGCTCAGGGTGCTGTTTGGAGCAAGTTTCATATACGAAGTTTTGTCAAATTCCATTTTATAGTTCTTTGAGGCATTTAATCAAACACTTGGCATGCATCTATCATATACACATTACATAACCAAAATTAAAGCTTGGTTCTCAGCAATTACTGGACCAAATCCAGAATTTCTTGAAGCAAAGTGCTCTGCTAAGTTCAGGGATCTTTTCTCATCAAGTTGAAACATGCCAAAAACCCCAGATTGGGCTCGGGCTCGAGGAGGAAGATGACCCCTTTAGTTGAAATTTGTGATAATTCAACAGGAGGTTCTGGGATCAAAATAAAAGCACAAGCAGGTGCTATTTACCTCACTGAGACTTCCCATGCATGTGGCTGGCCCCGGGGTGCGGCGGTGGCGGCTGGGGAGTGAGCTCGGTTTCGAGCTCCTCCACCTCTAATGGCGGAATTTTACAGAGGCAACATGGAGCTTCCAAACTTGCATGGTAAGTTCCTTGGGCCTACACGAAGCTTCCCGACCTTCCCACCCCGGCCGGAGATGGCCGGAACGCCGGCGGCCGAGTTTGAACCCATTTTCGGGTCATCCATGGCCGCACCACTTTGGTGCTGCATGGATGCCATGCAAATGCATGGGGGCACTCCTCTCATTCCCAGGAAGGCTTCTGGGTAGGTGGCCGGCGTCGGAAAAGCTCGCTGGCGCCTGAGTTGCATTCTCGGCCAAAGTGCAAAAATTTCAAAACTAGGGCTTCATTTTTCTTTCTCAATACTCCACCAACTTCAACCAAACTTTGCAGATTTAATCATCCTATCCTATAGTCCTGGAATACCAATTTTGGTGCGTTTATATTCAGTGGTTGCCGAGTTCTTTAGGGGCGGAGCTAGGTTAGGTTTCCGGCAACCCTTTGTGGCCGCCGGCCAACCGCTTTGCATGGGGGCTCGGGGTCTTGCAGGGAGGATGCTTAGGGCCTAAGGAGTAGACTGCAGGTGGCCTAAAGGGCTAACACTCATTGGTTTGAAGTCCTCACCTTGGCCGAGCTCGGGGAAGAAGGAGGAAGCCGGATTCTTGGTTCCCTCACTACGCGCGGCCCAGGCTTGCTCCAGCAGGGTCCTTCAAGCACCAGGAACTCCTCAGACACCTCCCAATCCAACCTTGAAGAGATCCAGTCCAACTTCACACCTCGTCGGAGAAAGGAAGAAAAAGGAAGGTGGCTGCGGCGGCGCTCGGCGGCGGCCGGGGTCGGGTACACCAGGGCTCGGTTGCGGCCTCTCAATGAAGCTCTCAGAGGAAGGTTGGCTAAATCTAAAGCTCTAGGTTGATCTCTCCTTCAACAACTCAAGAAAAAAAACCCCATTATATCTTCCTCACCTTAACTCCGGCGACCCGAACGGCCGGAGGTTACGGCAACCGAGGGGACGCGTCGGTTACAGCCTAAAGATGCTGGTGGAACTTCAGTTACTGAAGAGGAAGAGGCAGGGTACACTCCAACACGTGCGTTAGTTGCACATTTGCACAAAACCCCCCCTCAACTAACAGTATTTGGACATAAGTCCTTAACAAAAATTGGTCCTTTTACTGTTAAGTCCCTCATCTATAAGCTGCACATTTTTCGGAGCAGAAAATTACGGGTTTTTCTGCAAAATACTGCACTTTTCGCGCATTTCGAGGTAATCCGATCGCCGTTTTGCGAAACAGACTTCGCCACGACGTCCGGCTCGTCGAGACCTGTCAGGTAGCGCATTTGCTTAGTTTGTTCGACGCTCGGATTAAAAGTTGTTCCATAAAGTTCGACTCAATATAGCGCGTGGCACGCACTTCGATGCACCCGGGTCGCCAAACGCGAAATCCGTCAGTGCCATTGCGCTCAGAACGTCGAAATTAGCTAGGATCCATTACTCATACTCCTAAGTTAAAACTCTAGATAGTGGTTCGGCCATTAGTGAAAGCGAGGGATTAAAAACTCGAGGTTTACTATTCACTTAAGTCGCGGGGCCCGCTTTTTGATTTCTGATTTCTGGAAGATCCGACCGTCGGATCGAAAATATATGAATATGAAACTTCTATGTTTCGACGAGACGATCGCAATGGTGATCTCGGATTTTCCAGATCAGACCCTGATCAAAAGTCGATATCTCTGGGCCCACTATTGACCCACTATCTCTCCACTTTTGCCAAAATTGATAAATTTTAAATATTTAAAGGCAAACAGAGACTTTTAAATTCTAGATTTCTACAGGTTATGACCCTTCTGACTCCACTATCAGGTTAGAATCTAGTTTACCTGAGCTTAACCTTGTCCTTTGTTCTTCTGATTGGTGGATAGATACTGGAGCTAATGTCCATGCTTGTTCTGATCGGTCGTGGTTTTCCACTTATCAGGACGCATGTGGAGGATCGGTGAACATGAGGAATGCTGCCTCTTCTCGCGTGCTTGGGATAGATCGAGTGGATTTGAGGTTGACCTCTGGGAAGACCTTAACCTTGCACGGAGTCCATCATGTTCCCGATATTAGGAAGAATTTGATTAGTGATTCTCTTTTAGTTCAGCAAGGTTTTAAGTTAGTTTTTGAATGTAATAGGGAAGTGATAACAAAAGGTGTGAATTTTGTAGGGAAGGGTTTCTTGAGTGATGGTTTGTTTAAACTTTCTGTATCTTCATTTCCAATGAATAAAAGTGCTGTTGTTTTGAATGTTGTTTCTACTAATATTTGGCATGGAAGATTAGGACATGTGAATTTCAATACTATCAAAAGATTGATACATCTTGATTTGATTCCCAAATCTGATTTACCTGATCATAGATGTGAAATATGTGTACAAGCTAAGGAACCTAGAAAACCTTTTAAATCTGTGGATAGAGATAGTGATCTTTTAGAACATGTGCACAGTGATGTTTGTGATGGAAGTAGACTTAGTAGAGGTGGAAATAAGTATTTTGTGACTTTTATAGATGATCATTCGAAATTTTGTTATGTCTACTTGATTAAATCAAAAGATGAGGTTCTTAGCAGATTCAAAATTTATAAAGCTGAAGTAGAAAATCAGTTGGATAAGAAAATCAAAATGTTGAGATCTGATCGAGGTGGTGAATACACTTCAAATGAGATGACTAGTTTTTGTCGAGAATTTGGAATTGTACATCAAGTGACTGCTCCCTATACACCTCAATCTAATGGAGTTGCTGAACGTAAGAATAGGACTTTGATGGATATGATAAACTCGATGATTATTAGTTCAGGCGCACCTGAGAACTTGTGGGGGGGAAGCTTTGATTTCTGCATGTATGATTTTAAATAGGATTCCTCACAAGAATTCTGATGTATCTCCCTATGAGCTTTGGAAAGGCAGGAAGCCTAATTTGAATTATTTTAAAGTGTGGGGGTGCCTAGCTAAAGTGAAGATATCTGAGAATAAGAAAAGGAAGATTGGACCTAAGACCGTCGATACAATTTTTGTGGGTTATGCACAGGATAGTAATGCCAGCAGATTTCTAGTGGTGAATTCTGAAATTAGTGAGATTTCTAATAATACAATCATTGAGGCTAGAGATGCTGTGTACTTTGAGGATGTTTTTTCGTTTAAAACTAGAGTAGATAGATCTGTTCCTGCTGAACTCGTAGGTAGCTCTAGCAGACCTAGAGTCAGTGAACCGATAGAAGAGATCGAGCCTAAAAGAAGTAAGCGTCCTAGAGTAGAGAAGACTTTTGGAGATGATTTTTGTGTCCTACTTGTAGAAGACACCCCCCCATCTACCTTTGACCAAGCTATGACGTCTGTAGATGCATCGTTTTGGAAAGAGGCTATTAATCTTGAGATGCAGTCTATTCTACAGAATCATACTTGGGAGTTATCTGATTTACCTCTAGGATGTAAGCCTGTAGGCTGTAGGTGGATTTTTAAGAAGAAGTTGAAACCTGATGGATCTGTAGATAAGTATAAGGCTAGATTAGTGGCACAGGGTTTTGCACAGAAGCCTGGGGTAGATTATTTTGATGTTTATGCTCCTGTTGCTAGGATTACCTCTATTAGAGTGTTGATTGCTTTAGCCTCCATTCTTGATCTGATTGTTCATCAAATGGATGTTAAGACAGCCTTTCTAAATGGTGATTTAGATGAAGAGATCTATATGAAGCAACCTGAAGGATTTGTGGTTTCTAGACATGAGAACAAAGTGTGCAAATTGACTAGATCTTTATATGGATTAAAGCAAGCTCCTAAACAGTGGCATTTAAAATTTGATTCTTTGGTTGTTTCAAATGGTTTTCATGTGAACATGTCTGATGAGTGCGTATATTCGAAATAGTATGATGGACAGATTGCGATCTTATGTTTGTATGTTGATGATATTTTGATTTTTGGTACAAACATGAATGTGATAAATGATGTGAAGAAATTATTGAATAAGAATTTTGATATGAAAGATCTTGGACAAGCAGATGTGATTCTCAATATGAAGATCATTAGAAAGTCGAAAAAAATTATTATAAGCCAATCTCACTACAGTGAACAATTATTGAAGAAGTTTGGATATTCTGATATTAAACCTGTAGTGACACCTTATTATTTTAGCGTTCATCTTAAGAAGAATAGAGGAGATCCAATTGGCCAGAATAGATATTCACGGATTATCGGATCCTTAGGATATCTAGTGGATTACACTAGACCTGATTTAGCTTATGCTGTAAATCGATTGAGAAGATATACCCATAATCCGAACAGAGAGCATTGGAATGCTTTAGAAAGAGTGTTGAGATATTTGAAAAGGACTGTATCCTATGGATTGCATTATAGTGGTTTTCCTGCAGTATTAGAAGGTTATAGTGATGCGAATTGGATTAGTGATACAGCTGATGTGAAGTCTACTACAGGGTTTGTATTTCTCCTAGGAGGAGCAGCTGTTTCTTGGAAGTCAACTAAACAGTCTTTGATTTCTAGAAATACTATGGAATCTGAATTGATAGCTTTAGATACTACTGTAACAGAGGCTAAGTGGTTGAGAGAATTTCTTTATGATCTGCCACTGTTGGAGCAACCTTTAGCACCTGTGTCTATGTAGCACTCGAGAAATTCAAGGGTGTTTGCGGGCAAAGAAGCAGATCTAAACCTTAGTGAATTGCATACTGGTGCGCGAATTGCACAGTTTCCGATGCACAAATTCTGCCTTTCCGATCCGAGTCTGATCTCGAAAAATCTGAGGTCGCCGGTGCGACCGTCTCATCGAATCGAGTGGAAATGGTATAGACCGTTTGCTGATCCGACGGTCGGATCGTCCGGAAATCAGCAAAGAAGCAGACGGGACCCACGACTTAAGTGAATAGTAAAATGAATAGTAACCCGTGATCCCGGTCCCCTCTCGATCGGTCGTTGGCCATTTCACTGTCCAAAATCCAAACCTATCAGTATGAGTAGACGATTCTAGCTAATTTGGACATTCTGAGCGCAATGGCGCTGACGGAATTTCCGTTTTGACGACCCTAGAGTCTCGAAAAGCGTGATAAACTGTATAGTTAGACAGTAACTATGGACCGAGAATTTATCCGGGCGTTGCGTCGAAAAACAAAAATCGCTACCTGATAGGTTTTGTCGATCCGGACGACATGGTGAAATCCGTTTTTCGTTTCGACGACCGAAATGCCTCGAAAAGCGTGATATACGGTGAAAATTGTGGTATTGTGCGAAACAAACCCAATATTTTATGCTCCGAAAAGCGTGCCACTTACAGGTGAGGGACTAAAGTGTAAGTTGAAGTTTCTGTAAGGGACTTGGCACGAAATATTAAGTGTAGAGGGGTATATTGGCATTTTGTGCAATATACAACTAATATGCAAGCATCGGAGGTGTCCCCTTGGAAACCCTAAACCTAAGCCCCAACCCTTTGCCTCCCTCTCCTCTTCCAACCGACGCCTCACCACCTCCTCTAAGCGTTGCACCGAGCGCCGCCGCCGTTCCCGTCGCCGGAGAAGCCCAAGGAAAACAAGAAAAAGGGTTTTCTTCTCGGGTTGTTGGTGTGGGAGGCATAAAGAAAGGATTGGGTTGGTCCTAGCATCATCTGAGGGCTCCTCTGTGCGGTTGAAGTCGAGCCAAGGTGAACCCGATGTCTTGCTCTGCCGTGCGCCGCCACGGGAGAGCCTCCTTCTTCCTCAATTTTTCCGGCGAGGTAAGAGGTTGAAAGTTTTGAATTCTTTTGGCCCTTGGACCCTTGCATGCACATTTTGACATCGAGAGGACCTTACCTGTGAAGTTTGAGCCGTCGCCGTCGTCCCGGCTGCCGGCGGGAGCACCTTCTTGCCGGAAGTCCGTCTTCGGCTAAGTTCGTGCTCGAGCTTCGTCCAACCGTTGGATTCAAGATCAGACCGTTGAGACTGATCTTCTCGACATCTGCAAGCTTCCCTAGAAGTTTGGTAAAGATCGGGCCGGGATCCGAGTCGAACGGTTGAGCCCTAGAATCGGGCTATTTTGCACCTTCGCCGATCTTCGCCGTCCGGCGCCGCCGCTCACCACCGTCGCCGGCCACCACCTCAGCAAGCATCGTACGGCCAAGGGAAGGCTTTTGGTCCAAGTTACATCGGCTCAAAAGCCGCCGGCCGGAATCCGCCATTAGAGCCCCGAGCTTGGCCGAGCTCCGCCGCCGCGCGCCGCCGGCGTTTCCCGCCGCCAGTAAGCTGTCCAGTTGTGTTCTTCTTGATCATAGGAAGCTTCCCAAACCATTGCATGAAGGTTCTAACGTGTAGTTTCTTACCTCTGTTGTTGCACCATTAGAGCAACCCGAGGTTGAGCTCCGGCCGCCGCCGACGCCTCTGGGCTCCGGCCATCCACCCAGGTGAGTCGTTTGCACCTTATTAAAGGTTTCCATCAGGTTGTTTTAGATAAATAACCCCTGTGATTAAAGTTGGTCAAACTACACATTTAAATGGGTTTTGTGGGTGTTTCTCGGCCGCCGCCGTTGCCGGCCGCCGCCGTTGCCGGCCGCCGCCGCCGTGCCTGGCTTGGTCCGGACCTCTTCTGGGAACACTCTTGCACTGATGCTTGCCTCTGTTGGCCTTGTGATTTAGGTTTGGTCCAAGTTTGTGCAACCCGAGCCTTGTGCATTTGAGGGTGTTGCTCCGGGCAACTTTCCGGCCACTCTCCGGCAAGCCGCAGGTGAGCATCACCGTCCTTTGTCCTCACTAAGTGCCATGCTCCAGTTAGTTTACAATTTGATCAAGTGTATAGGTGAGTGTAGCATAGTTGTATTTGGACCCTAAATAATTATGGGCCAACTTTGTTGATGGGCCTTGTGCTGGCCTAAGCCTGTGAGCACGAGCTTCGTCTCGTCGAAACGGACGCGCTGAAACTTACAGCGTTGTCTTTGGTTTCCCAAATTTCGAGAACGGATCGTAATAATTATTCGAACTAGTGTTTTTATAGAATTTTAAAGTGTATTAAGGACCTAGACACAGTTGGGACACGCTGGCTGTCTTTAGACAGCATTTTCACACCTACTGGGCATTTTGTTAGAGTCCCGTGGGCTCTCGTTGAGCGGGAATTGGATCTTGTTCCGTAAATCGGCTAAGTTACCCCGTGTTAGCATTGTATTGCTGTAGTGTTGTCGGGATGGGTATGTGTGAGTCTATTACCGACTACAGTTTCTGTTCAGGGCCCAGCAGTCCAGCACCAGTCTAGTCTAGCGGGAGTTCGGGATCGGCCTACATTCAGGGGGTTCGTTCGACTGACTTCGAGGTGGGTTTTTATTTTGAGACTTAGTGTCGGGCTTCCGACGGTGGTAACTAACTCTATTTGTGCGTATAATTGTGGTATTGTTGATAGTCTCTATGGTTCTCGTTACTTGGTTATATGTGGTTGATAGTCTCTATGGTTCTCGCTACTTGATTATGTACGGTATTCTTGGTTACTATGCTCGAGGCTGCAGCACGCGCACCCGCGGTTTGGCCACCGCAAAGGGTGCGCTTTTCCGAAAAAGTGGTCTATGACCCGTGTAAACCCACGAGATGACGTAGTGGGGCCCCCGTAGTTGTGGGGTTTTGAGGCGCCAAGGTGTGAGCGGTGCGACCCGTCGACGTAGATGCTCGACGTGGTCAGGTGTTACAGGTGCTCGTGTTCTTACGAGCAGTGCGACCCGTCGACGTAGATGCTCGACGTGGTCTGGTGTTACAGGTGCTCGTGTTCTTATGAGCGGTGCGACCCGTCGATGTAGATGCTCGACGTGGTCAGGTTTTACAGGTGTTCGTGGTTCGTTTCCCTCTTGGGAGGGTGGTTGCTCCGGATCGTCTGACGGTTGGCTTTACTACTTTTTCCTGCTTTATTATTAGTATTATAGTGTCGCTGACTTCCCACTCCGTGACAGGTTCCTTCAGGGGTGAGAGCTAGACGACGGTGAGGCCGGGTCAGGAGCTTTCGGGTCCTGTGAGACCCCAGACTGTATTTTCCCTTTCTGTCGCATTTCATTTACTACTTGTAGACTATTGTGTGGTTCTCGATACCCTCGTGGGGTCGGTGTGGATGTCGGTACTCTACTCTTTGGTTATGTGGTTGTTGAGTTCTTATCTCTGTTTGGCCGTTTTTCAAAAGGAACAAAAGAAACAGAAAAAAAAAGAATTGCGAAAATCGTTTTCAAAACTTGGATGTCGTGTGGGCACCGTTTTCAAAACCCTGTGGATTTATGGATTTTAGAAAACGAATTTCAAAACCTGAGTGTCGTGTGGGCACTGTTTTAAAAAAAAACTCTGTGGATTTATGGTTTTCGAACTGTTTTAGAAATCTGGGTGCCGGGTGGGCACCGCTTTTAAAATTGTGGATTTATCCTTTCAAACTGGTCGGCCTTGAGAATGGTTCGGTTGTGTAAGTGTTGAGAACTGTTGTGATTAAATAAACTACTATGTTTGCATGTTGTATTAGCCGCGACGCCGTGCATATACAGATCGAGGAGACTCTGACCGTTTGCAGGGTGATTCTGTGTATGCGGCGGGGCGGGTCTGGGCACGCACCGGGGAAAAAGGAATTTCAAAAAAAATTGATACGCAAACCAAATCCCTTTTTCGTTGATTGTTTCCGCTGAATGAAACCCCCGGGGCGTGACAGTCTATTCATTGTGATTGTAGAGCTGCAATTGACAAATGTGCCCAAGAGAATGTGGAGACTAAGATGAACAGATTTATGAAATTGAGACAGAAGTTCATTCGACAGAATTTGAAAGAAAATGTGGTTGCATTGGAATTTGTGAGATCTGCAAGAAATTTGGCTGATCAGCTCACCAAGGGTTTGTCTAGGACCGTGATCCTAGAATCGTCGAGGGGGATGGGGCTTAGCCCACAATAGAAGTTACCGGCGATGGCAACCCAACCTGTTGCAGGTTCAATGGGTAGTAACAAGTCGAACAGGTAGCTTGTGGAGCACTGTTTTTGTATCCCCATCCCTATGGCGACAGTGCTCATTTCTGCAAGTGGATAGGAAGGGCTTTGGCCCTGAATGGTTCCAAGACCCATGAGGCAGGGTACGATCTTGCAGTTACCCTCTGAGAACCTACTATATGTGTGGAGTCGTGAGGCCGCGACTATGGAAAGCGGGCGATTTCCTAAAACACACATGAATCGATTCTAGCGCATGGCCATTATAGCGCTCACCCGCTTCGAACCTTAACGGCTGTACTATGTGTGCGGTTTGTGGAAATCCGATTCACCGGCCTTGGTTCAAGGCGTAGTCCACCATTGTGCCCTCGGATGTACATAGACAAGCACTAAGTGAAGGTTCAAACCCGAAAGGTACCTTCGCCGAATACGTGGTATAAGAGATCCAGCGTTCTTTTGTGTTGCTTTGAATCTCAGTCTTTATTTGAAGTTTTAAATCATGTGGGGGATTGTTGGATTTTATTTGGAATTTTTGGTGATTTAAAACTTATTTAAAAATTATTTAAAAGTTATTGGGCCGGGCGGCGGCGTGCGTGATCCGTTACCCGGTTCATATTATTTTTTCTTTTATTTAATTTTTATTTTTTAATTTGATTTATTCTTATCTTGCGGAGCAAGATATCGTGCCGTTAGAGCACGATCTCTTCGCTTACCTTGCGGAGGTGGGTATCTTCCCGTTGGCGCACGTTCGCTCATTTCGGGTGTTTAAGAGGAGGTTTTCCCGTACGTTCTCCTTTCTCCTAATTCACGCCGCCATCTCCCCTAATCCCATATTCCAGATTTTACCCTAGTCACTTCGTGTTTTTCGATTTGCTGGATCTTTGAAAGCTTGCCAGGTTCACCTTGCGCCACCTTGAAATCGTGCCGACGGGGTGGAACGTGGACGTTCCCATATTCCAGATTTTACCCTAGTCACTTCGTGTTTTTCGATTTGCTGGATCTTTGAAAGCTTGCCAGGTTCACCTTGCGACATCTTGAAATCGTGCCGACGGGGTGGAACGTGGACGTTGTATCGCTGGAAGTGATTGCCGGGAAGCCTCGCACGCAGAGGGGCAATCTTGCTTCTAGAACAGTGCTCTGCACGCCTCAATCCACAGGCCTTCTCTAAACCTTTTATGTTACAGCATTCATTTATATTTCAATTTGAATTTACTGAATTTTAAATTATTTAATAGAATCAATTTGAAAAGATAAATATTTTACAACATCCAGGTCATTAGTAGAAGCGGAGTATAAGTCCATGGCAGCTGCCACTAGTGAACTCTTATGGTTGTGCAACCTTTTACGATATCTCAAAATCAGTCATGCTCAGCCTATGCAGCTGTTTTGTGATAATCAAGCCGTGCTCCATATCATCGATAATCCCGTCTTCCATGAGCAAACGATGCACATCGAATTGCATTATCATTTCATACGAGATCACCTAAAGCTTCACGACTTCGTCACAACTTATGTAAACCAAACTCCAGTTGGCTGATATATTTACAAACGCCCTAAGACAGGACCGGTTCGTATTCTTACTCAGCAAGTTGGGCGTGATTGGCATCCACGCACCAACTTGAGGGGGAGTACTAGATGAGTTGTAAAGTAGTTGGATGTGAATTGGTTTTGTTTAGAAATTATACGTCGGTTGACGCTAATCATTAATTCTAAAAATTCGAGCTGTTAGAAAAATACAATTAATTTACGTAATCTATTTAGACGTTGGGTCTATAGTGGACCACAGTCTCACTCAATTTATTAGTTTTCTAGACCTATTGTCATGAAGCAGGAAGGTGGATATATGTTTAACTCATAAATAAATAGCCAACAATCCCCTCCCCCCTTCCTCCTCCCCCCAACACTTGTATCGTGTGAAAATCGAATCCATACTCACTAACTCTGATACTCACTAACTCTGCTACTACTTGTCGGATGCGTTAACTATTAATCCCAAAAACTCGTATTGTTAGAAATACCTAACTAATTCACTTAAAATGTACAGATTCAACACCCATAAATTTCGACCGGATTCAATCCATCTGGACGTTGAGTTTATTGTTGGGCCTGTTGCGGTTAGGTCTATTATGAACCGTAACTTCACTCAACTTATTAGGCTCACCCAATTCAACTTATTAGTTTTCTGAACCTATTGCCACAGAGCAGAAAGTTGAACATATTTTTAAATCATAAATAAATAGCCAACATTATAGATATTAGTTATGTTGAAAAATTATAAATTCTTTTATCTTATTTTGCTTTTATATATATATATATATATATATATATATATATATATATATATATATATATATATATATATATATATATATATATTGTACTTGATTAATAATAATTTTAAAAGAAGTTATTACGGTCATTACCAAATTTTGCAGTGTTAGATTTACTCTATACTTGCAACAGTATTGCGTGTTGGATATTTCTTAAATACCTGATAAAAAACTTGAAAAGGCATTAAAAGAACACAAAGAAAATCAAGTTGAGATCTTCTTATTTTTTATTATTATTTTTTTGTTCACCTTAATTTTTACACCACTTAATCTAATCTTCTTCTTTTTTACGTAATATCTAAATTATTATAAGTGTTGGGTGCTCCTAAAAGTATATGAATATTATTTACTACTTATTTTTTAGCTTTTGAATTTATAATAGCAGTACCAAAATAGTAAATATTAGACATACAAAAATTTAAAAAAATTAGAAATGTATTCTATACATGTGCTTTTAAGAGTATTCTAACCTTGCTATTATTATACAATAAAAATATATTAAATTTATCTGAACTATAGTTTATTTTTATTCAATTCTCTAATTTTTCAAAATTTTAATTTAAATATTCTTTCTTTTAATTTATTTACTTTACTGTGACCTCTAGGGCTCTTATATGGATGAAGTGCAGTACATCCTTTATTGTTTCTTACAGAATAGACTAACATCCATAGATTAAATTAATGCTAACTGATTAGTTGCCAAAATTCAAGGCTCAGTTTAGACGCCAAAATAGAAGCATTCGATAATAACTTATTTAGTATAAAATTTTATTTATTTATTTGTAAAATCCGAAATAGGGTTTAATTATTGACCTTTGAAAAATTTTATCATTTAAAATATGATAGAATAATATAGCTAAATTGCACGTTTGATTCTCAAAGTACGCGGCGGCACTTAATATTTTAATCTTCAGATTTTAATTTATTATAATTTTTAACTTAGAAGCTTCAGAACTTTGTTGTAATTAAATTCTATAACCCAATTTAGCTGATTAAATATTAGTAAATCATTAACCTAGAAGTGATGTTGTGATTAATTTAGCATACTACATTACTTTTATATTATTAATTTATTAATATTTAATCAACTAAACTGAATCATAAGATTTGATTGTATATAATAATTTAAAGCTTCAGAGCCAAAAATCATAACATATTAAAATTTGAAAACAGAAAAAAAAAAAGTGTCGCATGCCTCATAGTTTGAAGATCAAACGTGCAATTTGCCCAATAACATATTTCACCTACTAAATAATTTATTTTATTCTAAACAAATAATTTGAAGACTAAATATGATATCAGGTCTAGACATTTGATCAAACTGCTCATCAATCAAATATTATATATTTTTTTAAAAAAATCAAAAAAATATTTGGAATAAGATACTCATGCACCTGAATAAGATATAAAAATTTAGATAACAAATATAAAAATTTCTAAAATTTAGATAACTAGCTGTATGTAAATGGATAAGAAATTAGATATATATAGCTCTGATGCATCTGGAATGAATTTTTCATAGAAAAGAAGGCCGACCAAACACTTCAAGACAGGCAAATAGAACACCGAAATATTTGGCCAACTAAAAATGGCTTATATTATAATATGATTGTGTTACATGCACAGTTAGAGACTAGGCCAAAATTTTAGTTCAAGAGGAGAGCCAGCAATACATAATATATTTATACGAAACACAATTTTTATAAAACAAATTATAACAAAAATTTGATGTACAAAAATATTAAAAAAAAAAAAAAAAAAAAAAAAAAAAAAAAAAAAAAAATTATTTACTGGCTCAGAAGTCAAAACTAAATTATTAACAAATATATAAATTCTTATAATTCTTTAACCTATGGGAAAATTTCGTGACCTTCAAGTTGGCCCCGCGAAGCTAGACTTCCACTATGCGGCTATGCCTAATTAATTAGGGACTTATTTGTAATTTTAAAGTTTATGAGAGGGGCGTTGGTCAATGTGGGCCTCCATGTAGTGTAGTCCTTGAAAAAGAAGGAAAAAGAAGACTTGGAATTCTAAATTTTCATGAGATCTTACAGGATTTTCTTCTAGACCCCTGATGAATAATTTTATGAATTCCTTCATTTCCCTGGCTTTCTTATAGAAGTTATTTTAGCACAATATCGAAAATGGATACAGAAATAAATTGTTTGAATAAATACGATGAACTTTAGCTCTTTTATAAATAAATAATTTTACTTTTGACAATAAGACCATGCAAGCTTTATTAAAGAATTTAATAGAACCCCCCTCAGCAGGCGTGTAAGAAAAGTCATTTTGGTTGTATATTTTGTACATAATTTTGTAAGACTTGACAATTTAAAAACATTTATATTTTTTCTTCCAGTATTGATAATTAAGAATAAGAATTGAAGAATAGGGTTAGACCTATTTTTTATTTTTATTACATTTTTTTCATATTTTGGAATAGAAGAAATTTTTTTTTTTTGTGTTTTAAAACTTTATAAAATAATACACAAAGACATGCAACTGAAACAACTATATAATAAATAAGAAAAATACTAAATGTACACCCCATAAAGGTGCACATCTCACATCCCCACCCATCTAAAAGTAGGGTGTGATAAAAAATTACTGTAAAGTGACCCCTATATGGCATTCCCATCCTTAGATGGATAGGGATGGAGAATGTACACCCTTTTGGAATGTACATATAACATTCCTCAATAAATAACTATGATTGAGGAGAGGAATCTGTTGAACTATTTAATAAAATTGCTCAGGTCTAACTGTCACATCTTGAACTCGAAGATTTTATTGGGAAAAGTTGAGGGGGTCTTTTGTACAGTTACCTCAAATTGTTTAATAAAAAACAACATGAGGTTCAAAACAAGAAATCCTGTAGGGCTTTTCTACTTGCAAGAGCCATATATAACCTTTAGCATATCTTCTTCTTCTAAGTTGAACGGTTTAGAGAGAGAGAGAGAGAGAGAGAGAGAGAGAGAGAGAGAGAGCAACAAATTTAACAACTCACATTTTCTAGAATCACCAGCAAATTAGGCAGACTAGTCAAAGTCTTGAGGTCCAGCCACACCAAACTGAAAAGTTCAACAAAAAAGAAAAGAAAAAGTTATCTTCTCGCACTTACGCATTACACATATAGCAATGAAAAGGCTAAAGCATAAAAAAGAAGAAAAAAAAAAAAAAACATAAAAAATGAGCTGACTTTCAAAAAATGAGTTTGACTTAAAAAAAAACAGGTCTGACTTTTAATTGAAACTTTTAGGCTACTTTTTAATTTGACCTTTTCGATGTTATGCATGAATATAACCTATATTGGACAATTGTACCATTTTTAATATGGGTGGTTGCCTTTGTGCTTATGCGACATTAATTCTGAATTTTCTTCTTTTATTTTATTTTATATTTTGTTTTTGGGGACCAAGGACTGAAGTGCTGTTGCACTCATAAAAACCTAAACCGTTGGCTTTCATAATCGTTTTTTTTCTTAACATGCACTAAGAACAGAAATAAAATATAGGCGATACAGTTGAAATTCTGGAACAGATCTCTAACCTGGTGACCATGAAATCCTCAGGAAGCGCCGAGAACACGAACATCTCATCACATTATATTCTTGAAGTATCGCCACCAATGCCACACGTCGGCCGACTACGAATAGACCTAACCTGGATAAAAGAAGAAAGCAGACATAAGGGAAGAAAGTGAAGGCAACAGCAAGGAATTCTCTTCCGAAGATGTGGGTCTAACCCTGCGGTTGTCGAAAAATATTAGGGAAGAAGACCAGCTGACCACTAATGTCACGCCCCGAAATGAAAAAAAGGGTCTACTTTTTTTCTTCTTTTTTTTTAAAACTTAGAATTAAAAATATTTTGATCTCGGGACGTGAGCAGATCCACCACGTGCATAAAAAAATCACTATCCACACGGACAGAATCTTCTCTATACACGCACGGATAGACAATGTACAAAATATAATGATTGCACATCTCATAGCTACTAAATAAAAGATAATCACAATAAGCTAAATAACTATATCAACACCAACTATAATCTAGATAAACAAAATAACCAATACACAAACTAAACGAGATCAATAACCGAGACGGCTTTGTCAATCATAACAATCGTACTCACGACATCGTCTCCTAGCCCACTACCTGAAATACTTGAAAAAGATGCAACCACCAGGATGTGAGACACAACTGAATGTATCCCAGTGGGTACAACGAGCCGGAAATCAACAATTCATACCTACTAGTATACAATAAGCGATAAAGACGAGAAATAATCAGGTATAATCAGTAGGTGATATCAAGCAAAATCAACAATAATGACCGGATATGATCAATAAGTAACACATGAAATAATCAACCTACAGTGAAATCAACAGGTATATACAAGATAGTCATCAGCATACTAATGTATGTAATCAACAGATAGTGCATGGTAATAATCAGCAGCTATGAGCAAGAGTAAGCAACACGTATAACCAATGAATGACTACCAAAACCAGGAGATATGAATAAACAGGGTACAATCAGTAAAACTGAAATGCAAATAGTGACAATCCCAACTCATGTAGCATGAAAAGCTCAAACAAGAATAAGATACTACTCATATCATGCTATATATGAAAATTAGTTAGCATCATGGGATGCGAATACTGTAACAACCGAAGTACCAATATGTAACACTCTTGACGATCCGCAGCCGATCGATGAAGAGAATGCTCAGAGATCTGGCGGGGCGGTGAGGATGATAGCATGGACCGGACGATCCTTCACCCGATCAAGGATGAACTTGCTCTGAGATCGAGTGTTGGTGAGGATGATGGTAGTTCCAATTTGATCGGGATGATCAAATTGGAGCTCGGTTGGTTTGATTCTTTGGGAAATTGAGGAATGGGGTTTGAGTAGGAGACGAGGAACTGGGTTTGGAGGAGTTCGGAGAGTAGAGAGAGAAAGAGAGAGAAATTTTGGAGGGGAGTAAATGCTGTTTCAAATCTTTCATACCAATTACTGATTACAACTACTTATTTATACTGTTCTGTAATAAGGACTAAACTGTAATTAACTAATAGTAATGGTAGCTATTAGTAAAGAGTTGTAATATGTATGTGGGCCCAGTTGGGCTGAATCCTATGCATTATTGGGCCTCTGGGCCAAGCCGAGCTTAGCTACAGTGACAACATTCCATCCTTGTGGGGCGGTTGTGCTTCACCCTGTGCTGGTGCTGCCCGATCCGGTAGAAGCCTCCAGAACCGGGTTTCCCTGCTTCGTGCTACCCGACCCGAAGAAGCCTCCAGAGCTTCTGGCGCCTGTCGCTTCTCACCTACTCTGGTACGATACCCTAACCCTCTTTTCGTCTCCTCTCTGGTTAGTTTCCTCCCCTTCCTCTATTCTCTAAGGCTCCTCCTCCATCTCCTACCACCTCCTGCACCCTCCTCCTTCGGCAGATGCTTACGCTTGTTACATTCCATCCCCCATTAAGACATCCTTGTCCTCAAGGATTAAGTTGGGATACTTGGCCTTGACTTCATCATAGTCTTCCCATGTCGCCTTCTCGTCTCCAAGATTGCTCCATCTAACAAGAACCTGTGTGACAGCTCGACTTCCTCTCTTCAACAACCTTCTGTCTAATACCTGCACCGGTTGAGTGGATAACTGGCCATCTTCTTCTTCCTCAAGCCTCACCTCAGGATGCTGCTCCGTTGGAGGTATTCCTCTCTTAAGCTGGGAAACATGGAAGGTGGGGTGTACCTTTGAGCCATCTGGTAACTTCAGTGTATAGGCCACCTGACCCACTCTCCGAAGTATCTCATACGGCCCAAAATACCTTGAGGTAAGCTTCAGATTCTTGCGCACAGCCATGCTACTCTGCCGGTAAGGTTGGAGCTTAAGGTATACTCTCTCCCCTACCTGATACTCCTTGTCCACTCTTCCCTTATCTGCATTTTGTTTCATGCGGTGCTGAGCCACCATCAGTCTTTCTTTAAGAACTCGTAGCATATGATCTCTATCTCTCTTCCATTCCTTGACCGTGGGACTGGTTACCTCTGTTAGCTGAGTTATAGTGGTTGCTGGCGGTTGGTACCCATAGAGAGCTTCAAAGGGTGTCATCCCTATGGAGGAGTGGTAGCTGGTGTTATACCACCACTCAGCCAGGGATAACCACCTTGACCACTTACTCGGTTGTTCAGAGCACATGCACCTCAGATATGTCTCCAAACATCTATTCACCCTCTCAGTCTGTCCGTCGGTTTGAGGGTGGTAGGCTGTGCTCATGTGTAACTTCACCCCTGCGAGCTTAAATAGATCCTGCCAAAACTCACTGGTAAAAACCTTATCTCTGTCCGAGATAATCTCTTTAGGCATACCATGTAGTTTGTAGATAGTATTGAGGAAAGCTTTGGCAACAGTTAAGGCAGTGTAAGGATGGGTTAAGGGAATGAAATGAGCATATTTAGTTAGCTTGTCAACTACCACAAGTATTGAATCTCGATTTTCAGACTTGGGCAAACCCTCAATGAAGTCCATACTTACTACTTGCCACGCTTGCGTGGGAATGGGAAGGGATTGCAATAGGCCAGCATAGGGGGTTCCATCAACCTTGTTTTTTATGCATACTTCACAAGATTTCACCCTGTTTTCCACCTCCAATTTCAATCCCGGCCAGAAAAAATGTTGTTTGATTCGTCTGTAAGTGTTGTCAATTCCTGAGTGGCCCCCAAGAGCTGAAGAGTGTAGTTGTTCCACCAAGGTAGCCCTCATTGGTCCATTGTTGCCTATATAAAGTCTTCCCTTGTATCTTAATAACCCCTGCTTCTGGGTGTATCTTCCCTGGGAGTTAGGTTGTACCAATGTCTCCACCAATAACTGCTGAGCTCTCGAATCATTCTCATAACTCCCAATCACCTCATCAACCCAGGATGGGATTGATGCTGTTAGTGCTAGGCTGCTTCCCACTTCTGGAACTGCCCTAGACAAGGCATCTGCAGCTAAGTTTTCTTTCCCCTTCCTATACTTAATGGTGTATTCCAAACCCATTAGTTTGAGCATGCCTCTCTGTTGGGTGGCTGTAGTGATCCTTTGCTCCAGCAAATATTTCAAACTTTGGTGGTCAGTTTGAATTATGAATGGCTGAGAACTTAAGTAATGTTTCCACTTACTTACAGCCAGTAAGATGGCTAAAAATTCTTTCTCATAAGTTGAGAGGCCTCTATTTCTGGGGCTAATGGACTTGCTGATAAAAGCCAATGGTCTCCCTTCTTGGGATAGCACACCCCCCATTCCTGTATCACAGGCATCTACCTCCACCACAAAAGTTTTATTAAAATCTGGCATAGCTAGGACTGGGGCAGTGGACATAGCTATTTTCAGTGCCTCAAATCCCCTCTGAGCTTCTTCTGTCCACTTGAAGTTATCCTTTTTTAAAAGCTCAGTCAAAGGTTTACTAATACCCCCATAGCCTTTGATGAACTTACGGTAGTAACTAGTTAGCCCTAAGAATCCTCTCAAACTCTTAATGTTGGTTGGCCGGGGCCATTCCACCATCGCTGTGATCTTACTTGGGTCAATAGCCACACCTTTAGATGAAATAACATGGCCTAAGTACTCCACAGAGTCCTGCCCAAAGGAGCACTTGCTCCTCTTAGCCAAAAGTAGATTTTTTTCCAACAGTTTAAGCACTATCTCCAAATGATTAGCATGATCATCCAAAGTCCTACTATAGATTAGGATATCATCGAAGAAAACAAGCACAAACTTCCTGAGATATGGTTGGAAGATATCGTTCATAACTGCTTGGAAAGTGGCTGGGGCATTGGTTAGGCCAAAAGGCATAACCAAAAATTCATAGTGCCCGGCGTGAGTTCTGAAGGCTGTCTTCTCTATATCACTGTCATGCATCCTTATTTGGTGGTAGCCTGATCTTAGATCAATTTTAGAAAACCATTTTGATTCCCCAAGCTCATCCAATAGATCATCAATTATGGGTATAGGATACTTATTCTTTATAGTGGCTTGGTTTAACTGCCTGTAATCCATGCACATTCTCCAACTTTGATCTTTTTTTTTCACTAAGAGCACTGGGGATGCATATGGACTGGTGCTTTTTCTGATAAAGTGAGAATTTAGTAGATCATTCACTTGCTTCTCTACCTCCCATTTTTGTTCATAGCTGTGTCTATAGGGCCTTGTATTGATGGGTTGTGTTCCAGGCTGCAATGGGATCTTATGATCATGTTCCCTCCTTGGGGGTAAATTTTTTGGTTCTTGAAATACATTTGCATACTGGTCCAACACCTTTTGAATCAGTCCTGGTATGGACTCTTCACAGCTCTTGACATCCACCTTGAATTGAGCTATGGCACAACAATGGCCTTGCAATCCTGCCTTAACCCACTGCTTAGCTCCTATAGCTTTGAGTTTAGCTCCCTCAGTAATGCCTTCAATAGTAACTGATTTTCCATCCTTGCTAAAAGTGATTGAATGGTTTGAATAGTCAAAAGTCACTCTTCCATATTGTCTGAGCCAGTCTATGCCCAAAATCATGCTAGAACCATCTAATCTTATGACTCTAAGATCAGTCTGGTAAGGTTCTCCATGCATCAACCATTGAAATCCAGAACACTTTAGTTTGCTCAGCACCTTGTGGCCATTTGCCACTGTAACCAAGAGGGGTGTGGCTGCAGTCATACTAGCTTTCATCTCCTTAGCCACTTGATAATCTATGAAGCTGTGGGTGCTTCCCGTGTCAATGAGGATTACTAATGGTTTATTTCCACACTCCCCCTGCACCTTGATAGTTTCCTGGGGCACTTCACCACTAAGAGCATGTACAGAGATACCCTTCTCATCTGGTTCAGATTGCTCTTCTTCTTCTTCTTGGAGCATTCCCTCATCAAATACTTCTTCTATCTCAGTCTCCCCTTCAATCTGATTCAATGCCTTGCCCTGACACAGATGTCCCTGGAAATATTTATCACCACACTTGAAGCACAACCCAGCTGCTCTTCTTTGTTCTATTAGCTGCCTATTAGCGCCAGGTTGCCATGCTGAATTCTTGTAATTAACTGTTTTGTGCCCCTCAGCCCCTTTTAAGTTGTCCTTCTGATTGAAAGATCTAAGGGTTGGATACCCAGGGTTTGGCCCACTGCCTGCTTTATACAGTCCTTTGTTTTCTCCACATCATGGAAAGGGCTTGTTCATGTAATTTAGCTTGTTCAAACACTTCTTCCAGTGTGGTTGGATTAGAGAGATCTATAAAGGGAATTAGCTCCTCCTTGAGCCCACTAATATAACTCTGAATAAAGTGCTCTTCATTCAATGTAGGATTCAAATACAACATCCTAGCTCTCAAGTCCTCAAACTTTTCTTGGTATGCCTCCACACTGGTGGTTTGCTCCAATTTTTTAAATTCCCTGACCAGTTTCTTCGCAGATGCTCCCTCAAACCTCCTGCAGATGGCATCTGCCAACTCTGCCCACTCCAACTCTGGTTTGTCAATGGTGTATCTCTCCTTCCATCTATGTGCCTTCCCCACGAAATGCATAGTCGCTATTTCCACCCACTGCTCCTCAGGAATTTGATACAATTTAAAAAATTGCTCACTCCTGCCTAGCCACTCTCTTGGCTCATCACCACAAAAAGTTGGGTAGTCCAGCTTGGGATAAGGAATATAGTGATGCTGCCTGTGATTGGGCTGAGGCATCAGCTGCTCTGCTCCCAAATGGGGGGTAGGCAGTACTCCCTTGCCTTTATCACCTCGGTAAGTATATTTGGTACTGCTCCCTGGTATTTCCGGGCCCCCAACTCTTCCTTCTTTGATCTGAACTGAAGGCATGGGTTCAGCCAAGGAATCAAGTGCCGCCCGTGCCGGGCCGGCACGGGCGGCACGTACCGTGCCCCTCAAAGAGGGGCACGGTACAGGGGGGGTCTCGCACCCCCCCATGTCTCGAGCGATACCCCAGGGTATCGCTCGAGACGGAGCGATACCCTGAGGGGTATCGCGAGCCGTGCCGGCCCGTGTCGGCCGGCACGGCCCGTTTTCTTTTTTTTTTTTTTTTTTTTGTTTTTTTTTTTTGTTTTTTCTTTAGATTTTTTTCTGTATTTTTTAAAACAGGCATAGTTCTGTTCTGTACAATCGCTCGATCTCACTCTAGGGCAAATAAAAGAGAAATTAGGGTTTTTCCTTAGCGGATCTGATCCGTACCGCGGGGGGCTCCGCCCCCCGCACCCCCCGTCCCCTTCTCTTCCACCACAGACATCCAGAAAATTTCGAAGTCGCACCGCGAAGCCGTCGGCGAACCTGAATCATAATATCGAAGCGATTCTGATTTTGAGTCACAACTAACAAGTATGTTAATTGGTGAGTGTAGTAAGCTATATATAGTCAATATTCATAATTTTTATTCTCTATGAGATATAGTTATTTCTATTCTCTATGAGATATAGTTATTTCTATTTAGAATTTATTTATTATATTGTTATTTCTATTCTCTATGAGATATAGTTGTACTTTATATATTAAAAACAATTATCAGTATGTCAATTGGTAAGTGTAGTAAGCTATATATAGTCAATATTCATAATTTTTTGACTAAACAGTTCAAAATAATATTATAAGAGCTTATTGGGAACAAAAAAAACAAAAAAAAGCCGTGCCAGAGCATGCCACTGGGAGGTCATGCGTATCCATCGGCACGCAAGCGTGCCACGTGTCGGCACGGGAGCGTGCCGGTACCGTACCGTGCCAGGCGGCGAGCGGCATGCCCCCGTGCCACGGCACTTCGAACCTTGGGTTCAGCCTTGTGGGAATTGGACTGTGCTACCATAAGCTTCATCAGTTGCTCATGCCTCTGCTGGCCTGACAATTGGATTTCATCCAATTGATGCCCAAGGGTGCCCAACTTCTGATTATATTCAACTCCAAACTGCTGCAACTTTTTTTCAACAATGGTATGACACTCAGTGGATATTGAATGTAGCTTCTCCTCAAGGTTTTTGATCTGATCATTCATTTCCTTGAGTCTAGTTCCTTCAGCCATCTCAACAATGTATGGTTCTTTTGGATTATATTGAAATCTATTGTGTTTAGATTTCCCTATCTTGAGTAATGCTTACTGATATTTCTTCCTTCTTCTTTTCTCAGATTCAATCGTGGCAACAATATAATGAAAATGAATCCAAGCAATTGTTGGGGAAAAGGTCTTGATACCTCTCAATCAGCGGAATACTGATTGTTTGTGTTCGATTGTGGGTAAATTGCTTGATTCCGATGCTTGTTAGTCTCCAATTGCCGTGTTGCTCAGATCTGTGGCGGATCACTTTGGTAATTGCTTGTGGCCTCAAATTGTTGCTGAGATCTGTTGCTTGTTGCCTCGATTGTTGCTTATTGCCTCGAATTTGTTGCTAGTTGCCTCGATTGTTGCTTGTTGCCTCGATTGTTGCTTGTCGCCTCACGATCCCTGGGATCGAGATGGCTCTGATACCAATTTGTAACACTCTTGACGATCCGCAGCCGATCGATGAAGAGAATGCTCAGAGATCTGGCGGGGCGGTGAGGATTATAGCATGGACCGGACGATCCTTCACCCGATCAAGGATGAACTTGCTCTGAGATCGGGTGTTGGTGAGGATGATGGTAGTTCCAATTTGATCGGGATGATCAAATTGGAGCTCGGTTGGTTTGATTCTTTGGGAAATTGAGGAATGGGGTTTGAGTAGGAGACGAGGAACTGGGTTTGGAGGAGTTCGGAGAGTAGAGAGAGAAAGAGAGAAATTTTGGAGGGGAGTAAATGCTGTTTCAAATCTTTCATACCAATTACTGATTACAACTACTTATTTATACTGTTCTGTAATAAGGACTAAACTGTAATTAACTAATAGTAATGGTAGCTATTAGTAAAGAGTTGTAATATGTATGTGGGCCCAGTTGGGCTGAATCCTATGCATTATTGGGCCTCTGGGCCAAGCCGAGCTTAGCTACAGTGACAACATTCCATCCTTGTGGGGCGGTTGTGCTTCACCCTGTGCTGGTGCTGCCCGATCCGGTAGAAGCCTCCAGAACCGGGTTTCCCCGCTTCGTGCTACCCGACCCGAAGAAGCCTCCAGAGCTTCTGGCGCCTGTCGCTTCTCACCTACTCTGGTACGATACCCTAACCCTCTTTTCGTCTCCTCTCTGGTTAGTTTCCTCCCCTTCCTCTACTCTCTAAGGCTCCTCCTCCATCTCCTACCACCTCCTGCACCCTCCTCCTTCGGCAGATGCTTACGCTTGTTACACAATACAATGCATTAATTACTAAAAACCAAAGTATCCAATCTGTGCCACTATTGGTCACGAGGACCTCAGGTTAATCCCACTATCTGGCACCCATCGGTTGACATATAACCCTGCACCCACTCGGTGCTATCTGGGCTCACGGGTCGGACAGACCACTCTACCGGTAAAAAAGGCCAATGTGGGGGATCAATCCATAGGCGTACGTGACATGTGCAGCTAGTGCTGTGGCGATCATAATACTGATGCTCAAGCTCACGGTCTAGAGACCGGATAAACGACAATAAGCCAAGAAACACCCAATCAGAATCACAAGAACTATGCACATATATCAAGGCTCGCGATTTAACGATCAACAATCGGCACAAGGCACAAAGACTCTCCACCAGGGTCATCATAACTCACTATGGAAATACAACCCAAAAGGATAAACCGAGACAACATCTCTGAAAGTCACAAACACCTACTCTACGAGTCATGCAATGACAATCAAACCAAAATGAACAAGAGTCAGTCGATAATGTCATGAGCAGGTGATATCGATCAAACACAAGGTGACGTAAGTACATGAACAAGTTTATATATATGATGATGAATACATGTGGCGAGATCACGATATCATGCAAGCAGTCAGGTATAGGATCAAATATCACGGGTAAGCAAAAAATATGTAGGGATGCTGAGACATAAGTATATAATCAAAATTGCAGACAAGATATGGTTATACTGATGTATAGCTAAGCTCAAGTATCATGATAAGCATAGGAACACACAGATCAGGGCAGTAATCAAGCATGATCGATACCTCAGTAGTAAAAGATATAACTATCCAAATATAAGGACGAGCCAAGTGAAGATCAAGGGTCCAATCGAATATGATACCCAGTGAGGTTTTACAATGCTAATATCCGAATCGAAATACCCACCTGTATGATGACAGTCCGAGTCCACGACTCTGCTAAAGCCTCTAGGCGCCAAGGGAACCTAGGCATAATACATCACATAACCTGTGTCAGTAAGTCCCTCACGAGTCAACTAGACTAACCTACACGCCTACCATTGTACTATAGTGCAATATGAAACACCGGAAGCGTCGGTCCCGTAACCGACCACTAACAACTCAACCATCCAACGAGCCAACTCATTTAGAGTCCAACAGGCTCCCACAACGACCGACATCACTCTACGACCCTAAGTTGCCTACAATACAATCCGAACCACAATCGAAACATTAGTTATCTTAACTGATTTCCGAACTATGCAATCAGCATCGCTAAGGCCACCAAGACTCAACAAACTCTTTGGAATGTAACTCGACATGCCACAAGTCTCAGTGGGCCTTTCGTTGTCCCAAAACATCGATGATTTCAACATTCGGCCAGCCGTACCACAAACGCACCACGATGGACCACTTAGGTCCCAAAATTCGCCAATTTGGTTCCCGGGATGCCCATTTCAGCCCTGGAGCCACCCGCAGCCTTCTCGCTGCGACCAGAGATGTCAAACCTCATAAAGTGACTAGCAAATGAAGCCTATCTACTGCTGCGTACAGCAGCAACTAGCGCAACACGAATCTGAGTCCGGTATTGCTCGGAATGTCGTTTTTGAGTCCGGTTCAACCCAAAAGTGTTCCGAAATGTTTCAGATATCTTTCAATTGTCCCTGCTGTCCCAAGACATTTCTTTTTTGAGTGTCAGGACAGCCACATGCCAAGTGGCGCAAGTCGGGCGCGTAAAAAGTACAAAACTAGCTCCGCCGAGTACCCGAAAAGTGTCGATTTGTCATCGGGAACCACTGTAAGCCTACGGCTCATCACTGAACATCATGGGGATGACTGAAACTCAGTCAAAGACAGATCTAGATCCTCCGTGAAGTTCGCACGATTCCTAAACAAATCGTGTAGATAAATTGCCGAAAATTGCACCGAAAACTCAAATCTAGCTCCGCTAAAAGCAACTAGACCTTAGACGATCAGTCAAAAGGCCATTTACTGCCTGTGCACGCTACCCGAGGTAGCACAATTGATCTAGTACATGCAAGCCCCCCACAATACACTGATATTGCATGATAAATGCTAAAACAGGATTTTATCGATTTATTACCTTCGACTCCGCGTTTTGAATCGAACTAACACTACCAGGTCGAAGGTCTCAACATCTTGAATCCTATGCTCGCTGTTCGGAGCGACTCCGTGTATCGTAGAGCGCGTCGAGTCATCTTCCATTATTGATTTCAATGCTTTCGGATCGACAATGCATCGACAATGAACGGGTACCCATTCGATCGGAACGAAGTGGAGCATGACTCTGCTCAAGCCCTCAGATCACTAGTGCTCACCACTGAGAAGGTCGCCGGCATTCAGGTTGGCCGGAACAGAAACTTCGACAAGGATGCTCACCAACAACTCAACCATATTGGACCTCCTTTTTCCATCTCTGCCCTAAGTCCTCGGGAAAGGTGTTCACTGGCCAGGCAGGGTTGGGACCGATGAGGCGAAGCCAAAGAAGGCGATGGCCGGCGATCGGAGGCAGCGGCGGCGACGGAAGAAGCCCCCACAGCCCGCTAGGACATCCTCGAGCCCAACTTGGGCCCTAGCCCTAGCAGCGGCTTTGGGGCCCAAAGGCGGCTTTGGCGGGGTCCACAGGGTCCCCGAATGTGGCCGGCGACGACAGGGAGGCGGCGGTGGCCGTGGCGGCGCTGGTTCCAAGTGGCGACCTCAGCTTACTCCCTACTCCCTGCAGCTGCACGGCTGCAGTCTGGTCGAGGGAGGGAAAGGAAAGCACAGCGGCACTAGGGCTGATCGAAGGTGGTCATCGGAGGTGGCCTGAGGTGGCAGGGTGCGTTGAAGACTCCGACCAATGATTTGCGGCCATGATCTGTTCGTTCTTGTTGCAGGTTGGCCAAGAGTGGAAGCAATGGACATGGTGGCGTTGCGGCCTTGCCGGAGGGGGTCACTAGGCCTCTGCGATGTCCGTGGTAGTGCCAGAAGGCAGCGCGACCACCATGCTTACCTCAGGTCCAAACTAACCCGAGAAGGAGAGAGAGATGTGAGAAAGGGTTGTTGCTGGTTTTCCGACAGCCGGAGGAGATCACTAGAGAAGGAGTAGCGCCGGCAATGTTGGGGAGGGTGGGTGCTGGCGGCTGAGGTGAAGAGGAGAGAAGAACTAGGGTTTTTCTAAACCTAGTCTCAACACGCGCGCGCGCACACGCACACGCACACGCGCACACACACACACACACACATATATATATATATATATATAGAGAGAGAGAAAGAGAGAGAGAGAGAGAGAGAGCGCTAGGCTGAAATGCTATTAATAGCACCAAGTCATTGGTGCTATTAAATTTTTAATCGTTGAATTAAAAGATGTGTGGTTGAGATGATAGTGGACCCCTTGGGTTTAATGGGTGGTTGTAAAAATAGTAAAATTTCACGAGTGAAAATAATCAAAGGGGTTGATCTAAGAGTAGAAAACTAGATAGCACCAAATCAATAGATAGCACAAATAGGGGTTGATATATATATATATATATATATATATATATATATATATATATATATATATATATATATATATATATATATATAGAGAGAGAGAGAGAGAGAGAGAGAGAGAGTCCGACTACTATGCTATCGATAGCACAAATCACTTGGTGCTACCAAGTTTTCCACCATTAGATCTACCCCTTGGATTATTTCCACTCTTTAGATCATACTATTTCCCCAATCACCTACTAAACACAGGCCCACTATCATCCTAACCACACATCTCCTCATCCAAGGATAAAAAATCTAATAGCACCAAAGACTTGGTGCTATCGATAGCATAGTAGCCTAGTTCTATATATATATATATATATATATATATATATATATATATATATATATATATATATATATATATATATATATATATATATATATATATATATGTTGGCCAAATCGCGCATAAGTCCCTATCCTCTCATTATTTTTAATTGAGACCCCCACCACAAGTGTATTTTGCGACTTATTACCCTCCTGTCAAGTTTCACGCAATTCGGCGCATAAAATATCACGTTTTTTCCATAAAAACAGCTGAAAATCTCTCATTTCGCGTTTTTCTGTGCTTTCACTTCGTCGAAACTGAAGTCGGACTCCACCATGACGTTCAGCTCGATGAAACTGATCAGCTAGCGATTTTACTTCGTCGGGATCGGGTCTCGTTTCGTCACATTAGTCGTTTCATTGCGAAAACCCCTTAAATATTCGAATTTTCGAATTAAAAGTTTCCATAAATTATATTTTTCAAGTTTTTAAACATTTAAATTTTCACAATTACTACAACTAAGAAAACAACAAAATCAGACCTTAGGAAGGCCTGGGAGCCAAAACACGAGAGGAAAGCTTGTATATAGAAAAAGGGAAGGAGAATTATTAATAACCATATTGTAAGGATATAAACATGCTCTCAATGTGCCCTTTATTATAGTTCAGGATTATATATAGTCATGCAAAGACATGGAGTTCTAGCAAACCCCAAGATACTACCATTCATGTACTCATTCATGTGTACACTCATTAGCATACTAAAAGGTTTTTCATTCTGAAATATATGACCCAAGTTTCACACTACTTGAAATTACAAATCAACACATCATAGGAATAGATTTCTTATAGCCAAATTTTCAACATAGTATATCGAACAATATATTGAACAATATTTTAACATATTGGTGAGTTATAAACTGTCCTGAAAATAGAAATTGCAGTTTAATGCCTGTTATTGGATGCATACCTTATATCTTCTGTTTCTCCAATGGCTCATAGAAACGTGCTTGGAATTGCTCCGACATGAAACGTGAGTAACAAACGGATAGAATAACCTTGATGAGTTGAAAACCACTTTCTACAGCTCTGCTAGAATCTATTGAAAGAGAATTAGCAAATCTTCTGAAAGTTCCTCAGTCTGTTAGATTACATACAACAAATCCATTGAAAGAAAAGAGAGTAAGCTCTCTTGATGGTCAAATTTAGATTTACTTAAGGAAAACTATAAAAATGGGCAGACACAAGCATGACTTCATAAATATTGACAATTCATGGCTAAGAAAACAACAAATGAAAATACTATAGTTGTTGACTTACTTTAAGCAATTTGTTCTGTTCATCAAAACAATGGTGTTCAACATTATTACAAAATTTGTAAAGGAAAGTAAAACCAAACCAAGAAAATATTTGAAAAGGATGTGGAAGTACTTTGGAAGTAAAAAACTAGAGAGTATAGGCAACAAGTGCATATATAGTTAGCATGGTTTCACCCAATCAGCAAACTACCAAAATCAAAGCAATTCCAGTAACTATACTTTCTAGATCTATGAAAAAGAAACACAGATTTATGTAATGATCGTCCAATACATGTGACAGAAACAAAACAGTAAGTACTTGAAACAAAAGCCAAAGTACATCACTAGAAAGCATCTATTAAAGCAAATATTGAAACCACAAGTTGGTAGCCAAATAAGACAGATAGAATATCGATAAAAATTTCAGAGACATAAAAATATAACAAAGCTAGATCTCATGATAGACAAGATCATGCAAATGGCAAAGCAAAACCCATCGTTCTTTGATGTAATACGGACATAAATACAGCTTAAATTTGCAGTTAACCGAATTGACCTAATATTGCTATCCATGAACGACATGAGCATCCTTTACTTTTTTTGTAGTAATTTCATGATTGGGCAAGATTTGTCAAAATGGCGCATTAATTTATTTAGACAATTCTTTTTTAGTGATAGTATTGTTTGTTGCATATTCTTTAAATACCTTGTAGACAAACTGAAGACACATTGCGTGATTACAAAGAGAATACTGGAGACATTTGTTAACTTTCTAGTCGACAGCACAATGATTCACTAAATCCCATGCTACCTATATTTCCTTTGTATCATGTAGCCACATGTGGATGGACAATTAATCTGAATCCACCTCAGTTATAATTTATCTGCATTAGTTTCATTATCTGACATGCTACACAATCATGAAAAGCAAAAACAATCTTTTTACAAGCATGCATATACAAATATGTGAGGTAATTTCTTAACTTATCATTCTTTTCCTGTTCTCGACTCCGATCTTCTGTCATCAGCTGTTCTTGCTAACGTCTTCAAATTTAAGAAAACAAAAGTAAACGAGTAAAAATATCTTGAAAAAACAACCACAACTTCAAATTCAAGAATTTGATATTAGAAATTTATGATGGAGATATATCTCAACTAACTCAATGCCTCCACTAACTCAAATGTACCTTATTCTGATTTATTTCTGAAATTTAAGGATCTGAGCAACAGACTTGTGAGTTGGGAGTTGTGTCTTGTGACCGTATAGAAGTAAATGAGATCCAAATGATTAACAAGTAGCTAGAATATTAAATAGTTACCATCCTGGAAGCAAATTGCTGTTAGTTGTCCTGCGACTCAAATGTAACTACAATGTAAGAAAATCAGGAGTTCCACAAAGGCAGCCAAATACATTTTCGAAAAGCAACATCTCACTAATCGTAATTCATAAGATGTAAATAAAAGAATGTGTATATGTCTATGCTAATACCGATACATCGTATGTATGAGATTCAGCACAGTTTATTCCTACTTTTGCTCGCTCATCTTACTGGCAAGTTCAGATTTCGCAAGGTGTATTAAGAATATAATAGCAAAAGAAATTGAAACAATCAACATGAAAAATACACTATTCCATCCCCTAGTTGAAATATAGCCAGTAAGTAGGGGTCCCAGAGCTGCACCGATAGAGCCAGTACCATCAATAATGGCAGTCACAGTAGCTAATGCACGGGAATTCCCTTTAATCATGTCTTGAGTACCGAGATCAGCGGCAACTGCAGTGGTAATAAGAGAATAGGGGCCATTCACAAAATAACCAGAGAGAAGCATTAAGCCTAAGTTAAGGTGCATCGACATGCTTCCATATGTTCAATACAGAATAAGTGAAGGGATTGACAACAAAAGGAACAAAACTGAAGTGATGGCACGAGCAGAAATTTTATCAGAGATGAATCCTGCTGAAATTCCACCAAAAACACCTCCAACATCGAATATTGTTGAAAGAATTCCAGCAGTTTTATGTGACACGAGCTTGCCAGCAACACCTATAAGGGTAAGGACTTTGGCATAAATAAAAATTTCACATTCTGAAGAGTCACGTCATCTTATGGTGAAACATAACTCACTCCAACGACTATTAAATAAAAATAATAATAACAAAAGAGTATTAAATAAAAGAAACAATAACAGCTCAAGATCAGTAGAGACAAATGGATTTATCAGGAATATTTAAAAACAAAAACTTTTAAAAAGTTACATCAGCAATGGATATAATTACATAAATAATAGCAGCGATTGATTGAAAAAAACTATATTCATCCAAAAAATAAGAAATCTCAAGAAATTGTAATAGGTGCTGTCATTAACTTACTATCAAAGCAAGGAATATTTCGATTTAATTGATAGATGAAATTATATAGAAGCTGAATTACTAAACTAATACATGAAACAAAGATTCACTAATTACGAACTAATATGTGAAACAAAGATTCACCAACTAGCCACTGGCAGAAGATGACAGATAACTCTGTTACTGAGCTCTTATCATGTTATCCTTTTCAGACAGGCACTTCTAAATGGCCCTCGCTACACTCAACTCCTTTCCTTACCTCAAGCATGACTAGCCATGGTGATTATAAAAATCCTATTAATTTAAACACTTGCAAAGGACAGCATTACTGATGATACTACAGTGCAAAAGGTTCCTACAGGATAAGTTGAATTAGCTGAGCAAGCAGTTCATCTCACACAGTTGCTCATAAACTTGGCTATTGGGCACTCAAACATCAACCTAATGAGCCTTAGGAGTCCATAACTACCTTCCCTGGTATTATCAAACACAACTGCCTGTTAGTATTCTCTCTCAGAAAATTAGAATTTAAAATAAAATAGAAAGTTACAGGTAGCCTGCATTCTAACATGTGAAAAGCAGTGCTAGTTCCTCCAGATGTAGTGATCACATGAAGTTCTAAACCGAAACCTCAGAATATGCAATCTTTACCGGATAGTAGACCCAAGCTTGTAACTCGGAGATACAGTAGCGGTGCGACATGGATTGTACGTGGGCACAAGGAACTGGAAGTAAATCGCTTATGCATAAGAAAATTGTAGCGAGCTTAATCACAATATGCAATCTTTTTGCTAGTTGAAGGCCATGTACTCTAAGATAGCAAAATAGTATAACTTGAGTGGGTTCACATATCCAGTACATTAAGCAGATGATAAGCAAGCATTATTACTACAGATTCCAAGTTAAAGTTCATGCAAATTTTGCTTTTCAATGATTTCTGAAGTCCTATCAGGCTATCAGCCAACAATATAGAGTTCCATAATGAATATGTAGCGAGTCCCATTACTTTTTATGCAGCAGTGAAATGTCTGATCCTCTTGTATGCTAATGTAGAGCAAATCAAACAGGAAGAACAATAGAAAACTCCACTAACAACATTGATATTTAAATAATAGATACGCACCATTGTGTCGAATGTAAAATGGCAACCAATAGAGGAAAGTGTACGCGACGAGCTTGGAGAAGAAGAGGCAGAAGGCATAGGGAGCAACCCCAGGCAACCTCCACGCCTCCAAGAAACCAATTGCTTCTGCGGAGCCCGAATCGGACAACTTCTCCGGTCCGAGAAGCCCAATCTCTTCCCCATCAAAATTCTCCACCGCTCCATTCCCAGCATCATTCATCTCGACCTCCGCGGTGGCCGGAACCTCAAACCCTAGATCTCTCGGATCTACAACCAAGAACGCCCACACGAGCACTCCGACGACGGCGACAAGAAGCCCCGGTAAGACGAACGACCACCCCCAGCCGAACTCCAGCACCGAGGAGGCGACGACGGAGCCGAGGATATTCCCGACGGAGGTGTGCGAGTTCCAGACCCCGAAAATGAGCCCGCGCTCCCGCGACTTGCCGAACCAGTTGCCGACGACGTCGACGACGCAGGGCCAGCCGATGGACTGGGCGGCGCCGCCGGCGATCTGGACGGCGAGGAAGAAGGCGAGGCTGTGGAGGTCCCACCAGAAGGCGAGGCCGAAGAGAGCGGTGGCGGCGCCGCTGGCGAGCATGCCGAGGGCGAGGAAGCGGCGGAGGTCGGCGCGGTCGGCGAGGTGGCCGGAGGCGTACATGGCGAGGGCGTAGGAGGAGAGGAAGGCGAGGTCGAGCTCGCCGAGGCGGTGGGGGCCGTGGGGGCCGGCGAAGGGGGCCCATCCGCCATTAATGGCGGCGGCGGCGTCGGAGGCGGAGGAGGAGGGGGAGAGGACGCTCTTGACGATGCTGGGGGGATTGCGGGAGGCGTGGAAGGAGGCGTAGGCGGTGAAGGTGAGGAGGAGGACGGAGATCTGGTGGAAGGGAAGGGTCCGGCGAGGACGACGATGATCGGTGGCTAGGGTTTCCATCTCCATGGGAGGAGAGAGGAAACCCTAGTCGAGACTCGAGACAAATGAATGAATCGAGATCCAGAGCAGAAGAAGAGGGAGCTTCAGTCCACTCCCCTCCAAGCAACGGTCGGTAGCGACGGGAGCCAATCGGAGGCGGGCAAGAGACAATATCTATATGCGAGACAAATGTGATTTCTCTACGATTTCATTCTGGTTTGTTTGGAGAATTAATTTTTATTTTGCCGGACTCTAATAAAAAATCAAAATTTTAAAATAATTTTACAAAATTATTTAATAAGTTTTAAAAATAAAATATAAATTTTAAATTTTAAATTTTCAAACTTTAAATTTAAGTTCAAAACCACAACCCAATTTTAAGTAACAAATTTTATAAATTTCTAATTTTAGGGTTTCAAAGATCAAAAAATCTAATTTTAAAAATAAAAATCAGAATTTGAAAAACAAATTAACAAATGCTCTATTAAAGCAAAATATCATTTTCCACTATAAAATTATTTTTTCAAAATTTAGATTAAACATCCTTTATATCTACCATCCCAAAATGGTAGGAATCTTGCAATCTAGTTCTAGGATTGTGCTAATCCGTTTTAAATTTTAGGCTAAATTACAGAAAACCTCCGTGTCATATCTCGCTTTTCCATTTTACCCCTGTCATTAAAAAGTCGACAATCTGCCCCCTCGTAATTACCGAATTGTTTTTAGGGGGCAACGACGTTAACCGAAATGGTAAATTGACGAAAATGCCCTCTTTTTTTTTTCTTTTCTATTCTGAAGTTTTTTTTTTTTTCTTTTTTTTGAATTTTTTTTTTCGAAATCTTTTTTTTTTTTTTTAAGGAATATTTTCTAAGGGTATTTTGGGTATATGAAATTATATTTTCAAAAAAACTGATGGTCAACTAACGGTCAACTGACGGCGGGGGTTATTGCACAATTCGGTAATTACGAATGGGCAGATTGTCGACTTTTTAATGACAGAGGGTAAAGTGGAAAAGCGGGATATGACAGGGAAGTTTTCTATAATTTAGCCTAAATTTTAATATGTAAAATTTTTGTGATGCTCCATTGTTAGGTATTCTATTATGTTGTTGATACAACTTTAAAGAATCAGGATTTAACATTTAGAACGTAATAATATTGATGAGGATTTAATAATAAAAATGTTTGGAGTTTATTAATTAATAGTTAGAGTGTTATAATGACACCAGCATATTCTAAATAACATTATAGAATAATATTGTATAAAAAATAATAACAATAAAATAGTAATATGACTAAGGTATACGATATCACTACAACAAAAACGGTATATAGCGACACTTTTAAGTGATGGTATATGTCAAAAAAAGTGCTGCTGGCTAACTTACCAACACTTTTAAAAAGTGTTGCTATATGTGGGGTCGCTAGATATATAGCGACCGTTTTTAAGAGTGTCGGTATAACCTAAAATGAGTGCTGCTAAATTACCGACACTTGTTTAAACTTTTAGCAGCACATAAATTTAAAATGAGTGCTGTTAAATTACCGACACTTGTTTAAGCTTTTAGCAGCACATAAAAATGCTACAAAATTATAATCTAGCAACACTTTTTTTTTTTTTTTTCAGTGACACTTAATAAATGTCTCATTTTTAAAAAAATTATTCTATTTTTTCTTGATACGTAATATTTTTTAAAATATAATACCACTATGATAACTTATTATCATTAAGCATACTTAGCATATCTTTAATTTGATTTGTCTTGATTTTAATTAACAAAAGAAAATATAAAAGAAATTTTACGGTTATACTAATTAACACCAAAATGTCTCAAAGTACTATATGCATATCTTTAAATGAGTATTTAGTCACTAAATCACAGTACTAACAAATGCAAGTTTTTTAATCCAGGAGAAAGACAAATGATAACAAAAAGTAAAAATATCATGAGCTTCGCAATTAAGATGTTGAACCTGCAAATTCAATAATACTCAAGTTAATAATAGATTAGTCAAATAATCTTTTAACATAAAAATTAATTAAGATAAGTTTAATGTTTACCAGATGGGCAATGAGATTGTGGATGAATATTATGAGCGCTAGATGCGTCTGAAACCTAAAATAATATATTTTCTATATTGAGAACAGAATAACAGGGACAGTTTGAGATAATATGGACATTCAGAACTTAAAGATGAAAGCTGATTGGCCCGGAAGAGCCAGACACACATTTGGAATTCAATACTAACAAAAGCAAGTTAGCCACATACATAAAATCTAGAGACTTAAATTTGTCAAAAACTTTCAGTGTATGAAATGAAATAGGCAATGATCGCGTAATGTTCACTTCAATGTGCATCAGCTTGATATTCTGAGCACAAATGGAAAAAAATCAAACTTGAGTTCAAGAGGTTAGCACGATCTACGACATTGGTTAAAAAGCTTTAGCTCTGTGGTTTCATTTTTTTAAATCTAAGTAATAACAAGACAGTTTCAAACACAAGAAGTACATGGGCAATTCTCACTACCCAATGTCAGTTCTAATAAATTTCATCCAATTTCCCAGTTCCCATTTGACAATAATAACCTACACTTCAGCTCGTCCTATATAGCTAAACTCAAGGTCTCAAGCAAGCATCTACCTTGATTTAAACCAGGCATATGCTTGAATAAAATAACGAATAATATATCTGAGTAATAAATATCCTCTTAACCAAGAAATATAAATCTGATTAAGAAATTTGATCGAGTACATGAACAACGGACAAAGTAGGATATAAGGAGAATGATGTTGTGCAGGTTATAGCAATTAATTACACAATACATCAATGCATGATAGTATGATATACCTGCAAGAGCTAACATGATTATATTACTGTAAATAAATACAAGTTCGATATGAAATTAGAGGCCATCAACATATGAAGCAGAAACATATTTGCAAATGCAAGAATTGGATAAATTTACCAAAGCTAGTTATCACAGTGAACCAAAAAGACGATAAATGCAACAAAATAATTGACAGCAGATCAAATTAAGAGATTCTTCATCATATATACTCGATCACTAATTTCAAACCCTTAGTTTCAAACCCATTACCTTGCAAGCTAATTGGTTTAAAGTACTGCAGTTTCCTATATCACCAAGCAGAAGAACCAAGATCCATAATATGAAGTATATAACAACATGATATGGATTCAAAACTAGTTAATGGGCATCCATTCAAGATGGTTTAGCTAGCCTGATCCCAGAATAATTTTAATTGCGCTACACAAATAACAAGCAAAGAAGTTCTATTTTAATAGATTAGGCATTAAGTTCTATTTTAATAGAATTTGCTGCAACCATTCTGAAGAAACCTTATTCTTATGTATTTATGATCCCTCTTCCTGCAACATAAATTACCCATCAGTGAACTACTTGTGTACATAAATATCTAATCAGAGGAAACATGAAATAATGATTTGAGTACCCATATCATGCTTCAGTTTCTACTCTTAGAGGTTGAGTCTCGTTCTGCTGGTTGTCTAGGGGCATGTACTGGGACATTATTGCCATGATCTCAGAGTCCATGTATGACTGTTAAAAAGGAGCATTAGTAGGTTTTCCCACATGGTAATACTATTTTTGTTGATACAAGTAGAGGAAAATTATGTTGACTTAAAGTTTACCCTCAGTCTGTATTTGTAGAATATGTATCCTGCTATTCCGGCGCCGGCAAGACATGCTAAAACCAATACAGTCAAAAACCAACCGAGACCCGACGCATTTTTAGCTGCATTACAAAAGCAAAAAAAAAACTAAACAATAATTGATGTGCAAGGATAAAGAATACGGGTTCTTAAAAATGTGTAAATAATCTGACTAATGGTAAAAGAAATACTGAACTGCATAATTATGTAATATATATGCTTTTTTATTAACAATATTTGAGGGGGGTAGTAATATGCATAGTTAAGAAAATTATAATAAAAACATTAGATGTTCAGCAGCTTTCCTGCAAATAATAATGCATCCACATGTTGCCACAAACTCTTACCTATGCATGTGTCTTGCCCTTTTATGTACAGAAGATCACCCTTGCACTTGCATTCATACCCTTCCCATTCATTCTTGCACGAACATTCTGGGCAGTTGCATGCAAGCTTTTTCGTACATTCATTCAGATCTGAAACATTAGCGTGCAGCTTATCGTCATCATGGATCTTATTCATTCGCATTGAAAAAGCAATATATATAAATATATATGAAGGTAAACAAGAATAATGTTTAAGAGAGAAACACAACTAATACCTTCGCATTTGTAACCATCGCCATAGAACCCCGCAGGGCACTTGCATCCATTAAACTCTAAGTCCTATGAGCATAAAGAACAAAAAGCTTTAGATAAAGTGCAAAAGAGCGAGGAAAAAATAAATAAATAAATAAAATGTTTTTGATAGAAAGAGTGGATCACAGTACTGTGCAAGCTGAAAATGTTTGTCCATCTCTAGTTTCTGACCAACAACCTCCATTGTTCATTGCACATCGCCCCGGTCCCACGGCTGTAAATTCAATGGAAATATGAACAAAAGTATTTTATTGTAAACTATAATAAATTCCAAGTGCTGTATGAAAATAAAAACATATGTGTTGTAACTTGAAGATTTAGTTTAGCTAATTAGTAGTAAAAAATGTCATACAACATATAGTATTACTTTGACAAGAAGTGTAGCCATTTCCCTGATACTGAACACCATTTACAGTGGGCCATTCGCACACTCTTCCCCTAAAAGTGTCCTAGTGAGAGAGATTGAGAGTATTATCACCAGGTTATTGAAATCAAATGTTCAAGTTACTCCATATTGAGAGTATTACCACCAGGCTAAAGTGAGAGTCCACTAAAGCAATTGGGACTTTTAATATAACCAGCATATTCATATGATCACCAATCACAACTCAAATAAGCCAAAAGTGATATCAAAACAATAGAATAGAACAAAATAAAGAAATACACAAATTACTCCATGTGTTTGTAAGATGTACATCTGGGAATTAAGTTGGTATTACTGTGATGACCCGGATCTCCGCAGAGCCGTTGCAGTGCGTTGGGTGGCTTCTGGAGGCCTACGTGGGGTGTCGGTGGTGTTTGTGCACGATTTGGACACAAGTGTTCGACTTCGGGCTTGATATGGGTCACGTGAGTGATCGGTGGACCCCGTTGGATGTTAGGAGTAGTTTCGCGCGAAGCGGATATTAAAAATGGACTCAGCGCGAAATTTGGATCAAGAAACATCTTTCCGGATGCCTTCGGCAAATTTTAGGAGTGGAATTTGGAAAATCGGATGGCGGATTAGGATTCAGCGCGCGAAAACGGTAAAGATGGACTATTTACTTGTATTTTTTGGAGTCCGGATGCGAAAACTCGCATTTCGAGGTGTGGGGTTACTGTTCGGGCAACCGGAGAGGCGCCGGCGGTGGCGGTGGCGGCGGGCGGCGGAGCGCGGCGGCGGGCTGAGGAGTAGCCGGTCGGTCGTCCACCGCGGGAGGCGTGCACCAGGCGCGGGCCATGTGGCAGCGTCCGATTGGCCGGCGCAACAGGCGCGGTCCACAGACTTGGCGGGGTGCACGGTGGACCGAGGGATGGCCACGTGTCGCCTTGTGGTTGGCTGGCCTTGGTGCGCGCGGTCCACGCAGCGGCAGGGGCAGGTGACCGTACGCGGGCAGGTGCGGGGCAGGTGGGCGACGTGGGGGCGCCACGTGGCGCCCCGCGGTTGGTGGGGCGCAGCCGCGCACGTCCGCGTGTCGAGACACGCGGCGTTGCGCGGTTCGCGGGCGCATGTGCGCCGGGCGCGGGGGAGGGCCGCGAGGCCACGTGGCGCGTTCTCGTGGATTCGGGCGCGCACAGTGTTGGGTCGGGCCCAACACTGTAGCCGCCCGAAACCAGCGGGCGCCCGGAAATTCGGCCCAAAAGTCCAATTTCTGATTTTTCGGGCTGGGCCTATAAATAGGCACTTTGCTTGGGCTTTTTGCCCCTTTTCCCGAGCTCCCCTGCCCTTGGACCCTTCAGCAAAGTTGGAGATCTTCGTGTTGCACATCTTTTGGCAGAGGCCCGGATTTTTTGGAGGCCGCGGCGTCGACGATTTCGGTATCGTAGCGCAGAGCGACGCTTTACTGTTGGAGGCCCATTTTCGCCGCATTTCAGTCTGGGAGGTCCACAGAGCTACTCCGATTGTATTTTTGGACGATTTCTGCGGCGTTGGATTCATGAGAGGTACCTCTTCGACTTTCATGTTGATCATCTTGCTGTATTCAGAGTTTATGGCATAATTTTCGAGACATTTCTAAGCCACTATTTTGCTGGTGGAGTTTTTGGACAGCAGCTCCTTGCCGGAATTTTATCTTCACACACGAGCGTCAGACGGAAACGTGCTTGTACAAGTTTTTCATCTACAGATCACAAGGAATGCGCTTGTATTTTTCTTGGATTTTTCTGAGATTTTATTGGAGGTGAAAATCCCCGTTTCCCTGTGTTCAGTGCTATAGTTTTTGGTACAGAAATTGTTTGAGTAGGCCACCTTGCCGAATTTGTATCTTCACCTACGGGGCTCCGTTTTGGACGTACAGGTACCCGTTTCGAAGGTATCGACGTGAGGATCGCTGTGATATTTTTATTGGAATTTTTTCAGGCAGATCTCACAGGTGAAAAAGGCAGAACATTGGACTGTTGTATTTTGGGACAGATTTTATTGAAACTTGATATATTAATTGTGATTGTTCTTTTGGGGATTGCTGTGCAGCGTTGTGGAGAATTGTTTGGACCGGGCGTGGACTTCACTATTTGGACTTGGAATTAGCGATCGAGGTGGGTGGTTGCTATATCCCTCATTTTTCTGACATACCCACTAGGAATATTGCAGAGATGTTATTGGAACATTATGATCGTTAATTGCTAATCTTATGAGCCTATCATGTGAGACATATCATGTCGGGAATGCTTTTAGGAAACTGCTATGTTGGAATCATGATTGTATTTGGAACTTAAACCGGTTGGCATGGATTTAATAGTAGTACATAATCTTACATGTGGTAGTTAGTGGCATGTTTGGACAATATGTATTATCCTGTTGGTAGGTACTACTTGGGGCCTTTTGGACATGTATAGGCGGATGATTTTTGTGAGGGCAGTCAGTGGATTTCTTTTTAGACATGTGCAATTATTTAATGACTTTAGCATGATGGTTATATCTATGCGGAATTATTACTTAGTACACATGTGGGACTATTAGTTGTTATACTCCTTTCTATTTGCATGAGGACAATTGCATGCCTGTGTGGAATCATGTATTGCTATATTAGCACTTAACCTTGCATGTGGAATTGTTTATTATATCTGGTCAAGATGATTTATCCTATTAGTGGTATTACTTGAGGATAGGTGACATGCATAGGTGGATACTGTTAATGACCAATGACTTGATTTATGTTTCCTTGAGAACACTTGCATGCTTGTATGGACATCTAGGTAGGCCATCTTTTATCGCTACACTTTCATGCTGGAACTTGACTTAGGAGAAACCATGTTTGTTTCTTTCCTCATTTTCGTTAGTCAGGTGATATTGGTTGCTCGGGCTTGAGCAGTGGTTCGGGATAGTGTAGCCGGGGCCTGGATTGTGGATTGTGGGTTTTGCGGCGACCGCGGATATTGGGCGGTTGACCGGATGTCGGTTATAGGACATCGGTGATAGGGCATGTTTATGGACTAGAGGTATTGCGGCGATCGCGGATTTTGGGCGATTGACCGGATGTTCATTTGTGCATCAGATTGGGGATCAGTTTTCTTTTAGTGGAGGGGTGTGTTCCACTAGGGCTTTATAGTTGTGATCCAGTCCTGCTTTTGACACTTATTGCACCGGCGCGGTTATTGCCCGGTGATGCTTTCCTCGTGTGGGTCGCTCCCCTCGAGTTCCCCTCCGGAGGCCGGAGCCAGACAGTTATTGACAGTTTTGCTATCACATCGGCGCGGCTTATTTGCCCGATGATCAGGGCGGCAGCAGGAGTTTTGCTATCACATCGGCGCGGCTTACTTGCCCGATGATGAGGGCGGTACAGATTGGGTTCATCTGGGACGGTTGGTTACTGTTGCATACGGTTGTTCCAGTCTAGGACTGCATTTTTAGAGGCATAGTAGTGGTAGTTTTTCCTTTGCAGTAGTCTTTTACTTACCACTCTTCTTCCCCTTTTTGCCTCTGATAGACCTAGTGGGTGTGTTTAGGGCGTGAGGCTTTACCCACTAGGGGAGGCTACTGGTTCACTAGTAGTTCTCACCCCCATTCTTCTTTTTCTTTTCTTCTCCTTTGTTTTGCAGAGCCTTCTGCGGGTGCTGCTGGACATACAGCGGCGGGTCGAGGAGAGAGGAAGGCTGAGTAGCTAGACCGTGGGCCTGACAGTGAGTAGCTAGACTGGTACCTCTTATGTATCCTATCTCAGACAGTTGTACTTTTACTTTTGGGGTCTGGCTTTAGCCAGCTGGTTGTATATTTGTGGTGAGCTGGGAGAGAGACTTGTACTTTATTTTGCAGTCATTTTGTAATTTTACTTCCAGTTCAGTCTGAGATGTAGTATTTTCAGTTCAGCTCTGTTTTATTGCTCGATTATTGTATCTGTTTGATTTGAGCAGGTTACCGGCGCTTCGTGCATGCGGAAAATTCCGTGTGCACGGCGGATCTGTAGACGAGCCCGAGTTCTGGTTTACACTCGGGGCGTGACAATTACTATGTCAGAAAAAACATGCATTGTGGCTTGAAAGGGAGATGCACATGCATGGCTCTTTAAGTTTGATAAATTGCTGTACTAACCATAAAAAATTTGCTTATGCGGCGATAAATGACAGAAAAGATCAGATCGTCACAAATCAAGTTTGTAAGTTATGTACAAATAATAGCAGTGAATTTCCAAATCACAAATTCTAGCACTAATCTGTACATGCATGGCTAGCTACTACTCCAATCACTCATGTAATTAAGTAGGACACCTCAAAATGAAATGCAGTATGCTAGAACAAAAGCTAGCTATCTGTTTTTTTTTTCTTTTTTTTTCCACCTTTGACAGGTAAATAAATTTCCCCAAGTTAAAATTAATTTGCTATCTCTCCTCCCACCAAAATGAAATGCTAGCTCTCGTCACACAAATAATATACTTATTTTTTGCCCACATTATGTGTGCAAATGTGATCCATTCTAGTTATCAGTAGTGAATTTTGATGAGAGAGAGAGAGAGCTCACTTTGCGATCTCGAGGCGATGGCGGAGACGATTAGCCCTGGGCGAGGATCGATCTGTAGATCTCCACGAGTCTCGAGGCGATGGCGGAGACGATTGGGCCCTGGGCGAGGATCGATCTGTAGATCTCCACGAGCACCTTCTCGCCGTACTTCTTCCGTCGCGGCTGCGATCTCACTTTCTCCTCGTACTCCTCTCGCAGAGCAAAAGGTTGGATTCAGTGAGAATTTATTTTTTATGTGTGGTACAATAGTAAACCTTTATTAAGGTAGTAAAATTCAATTCAGCTCTAATTAATTCCACACAAAAAAGAAGAAGAAAGAAAGACAACTAAATTTTGATTGAATTGAAACATGTTGAATTGTACATGGATTTTGATTTGGGAAAAGGAGAGTGGTGGTAGTTTACTTTGCCGAAGATCTAGCCCGAGATGAGGGTGAAGAGCTTGAGATTGCTCTCCAGATCGGCTGCAGGAGTCAGCTCCGCGCATTCATCCCATCATCTTCGATTACACTATAACCAAAACAAAGGAACCGAGAATTCATTCTTCGAACTAGAACTAGACATAATTCCCAACAATTCCCAGCAGAATTTCTAAAAGCGTAACCAGCACGAGTAAGGGATTCAAAATCTTTTAACCACAACATCACAATTGCAAAAAATACACATACACAAAAAAATCTAAACTGCACAATAGTATATCTGCATCATAACGGTTGAATCCTTAGGGTTTTTACCAATTATATAGCAAACATCATAGTCATAAAATAGAAATCGCCTCAAATGTATAGAAAACGAACAATGTGGCGAACTAATTAGGGTTAAACGAATCCTAGATCGATTCCGAAATCACCAAAACCACGCTCACCTCAAAGATCGAGGATCCTCCCCCACCGCCGGGAGATCTTGGAAAGCCTAGCGACCCTCATGACGATGACGATGACGACGACGAGGACTCTCAACCTTCGACGGGACCGAAGAAGAAGAAGAGGAGGGGAGGCAAGGGGAGAGCGAGAGAGAGAGAGAGCGAGAGAGAGAGAGAGAGAGAGAGAAGGGGATAGGCTAGCTCGATATTTTTTTTTTTTTTTTTTTTTTTTTTTTTTTTTTTTTTTTCTGGCCTCTATTGAGTGAGGGGTCAGACATGGGCTGGGTTTTTTAGTTGGCTAAATTATGGAGGAGATTTTTTTTTTTGGACCAAATTTTAAAAGTATGCTTAAATTTTAATATGATATAAAATTTTAATAAAAATATAATTAAATTTATCGATGAATTATTATTTAAAGTTAGAATAAGTTTGATATTAACAAATTTATATGGAACAAAATTTATTTTTATATTCATTTTTTCTTTTATATATATATTTAGATGCCAAAGCAGTAGGATTAGGATCCTTTTTGGATTATAATTCAAGCATTGCTCAGATAGTAATGAAAAATACTTTTTTGTACATTTGAGATATATATTTTATATTTTATATTTTATTTTTATTAGAATAAAAAAAATTTACTAGTCATTTAAAAATAATTAATTAATAAATTTTTATTTTCAGATGGATGGGTATATATCGCACATCTAATTTTAAATATACAGATAACTGTAAAAATGGGCAAATTGCACTACAATCCCTAGACTTTGGTACTTAAATTTTTTATTTTAATAATCTTTTAAAAGAAAAGCTCCATAGCATTTTATTAATTAAGTAAAATGTAAACCTTAAATTATTATCTTGTTGTGGTTTAGTTTATTTTTATTTTTTTATTCTGTAGTTTAAAAAATTATAATTTATCACTAAGTGACTTAATTTTTATTTTATCAAAAATTTTATATCAAATAAAACAGCAAAATAATTTTTTTTAAAAAAGTCATCGAATGAGAGAGTACATAATATGCTAAACGATAAGGGTTAGAGTGCAACTTTGTAAATCACACAAGTGCAATGTGAAAATGAGCTAAACCATAAGAGGGAATTTGAATGTATTATATAGTTTTGAATAGGTAAATGCTAAGTGTATATTTAAAATTGAGTGTACATCTTATTTCCTATTCATTTTAGAATAAAATAAATTTTATTTTTTATTTTAAAATAATGGGTGGAGAAGATTCTATTCTTAGATGAGTGAAATGTAAAATCTACACCTAATTTTGAATGCAGAGATCTAGAAATAGCATCTCTCGAATAGAAAGAGAATTATAGAATGACCACCTAAATCTAATTAAAAATAAAAGGGAAAAGATATATATATATAGCTGGCCTGCAAATTCAATCAATAAATAAATTCAAACTTATTGCTTACATCTAATTCATCAGTATATTTGTACACAAAATTTATTATTTTTATCCATTTCATGATTTTTAATTGAACAGTCCAATTTTATGATTGAAATATGAAAGGAAAAAAAAGAAAGGTTGGTAAGTGCATGGTATACATACACAGATGCATTGGTAATACTTTATAATTTGCTTTCTAATAATAAATAAATGTGAGGACTAAACTTCAAAGTCTTTTAAGAGTTAAGGATCTAATTTGAAATTTCGAGGATGAAAATGACATAGCTGGAAGTTTAGAAACCGGTGGTACAACTTACCCCATAAAGATGGTTCAATTGATCAGTAATTACTAAATCGAAAAATTGATAATCAGGTTAGGAGTTGAAAATAGATTGGGATGTGTGAAAGTTTTCTGTAGTAACCATAATATTTAAAATCCAAATTTAAGTTAAAATAATTTTCAGAATTATTTAAATAGCAAAAATGGGTAATTAGTGGGTCAATAGTGGCCCAAAAATGTCGACTTTTGATCGGGGTCTGATCTGGAAAATCCGAGATCACCATTGCGATCGTCTCGTCGAAACATAGAAGTTTCATATTCATATGTTTTCGATCCGACGGTCGGATCTTCCCGAAATCAGAAATCAAAAACGGGCCCCGCGACTTAAGTGTGAATAGTAACTCGCGATTTTCGACCCTTCGCGAGCGACAGTTGGCCGAACCACTGTCTAAAACCCTGACATAGGGGTATGAGTAGTGGATCCTAACTAATTTCGACGTTCTGAGCGCAATGGCACTGACGGTTTCCGCGTTTGGCGATCCGTGTGCATCGAAGTGCGTGTGTCGGGTTGCGACATACAGAACAGAATGGCCCGAGAATTCATTTGAGCACCAAATCAAGCAAATGAATAGCCTATCTTGAAGGTCTCGACGAGCCGGACGTCGTGGCGAAGTCCATTTCGCATTTCGTCGAGCAAATTTTCTCGAAATACGTGAAAGTGCCAAATTATCGTTTTTTCTTCAAGCATCTTGGGTATTCTTGGGCCAAAGCTCTTGGGATCTTGTTCATTGGGCCTCTGCCAACCTAAGAAGCCCACGAAGGTTGCTGTGCAGAGCTCGGAGCCTAGTGTTGTGTGTGAACCCGGTTTGAAGAGAATAATGCAAAGAATCTTGCATTAAAGAGGAGTTGGCTTTTGGGCTTCCTCGTGGGTGGTTACACGAGGAAGGCTCTTGGGATTTCTAACTCCCAAGAGTTAATCCTCATAAGGTCTTGGTGTAGGGTGGCCGAGGAGTCACAACCCATTGTTGTGAACTCGGGGAAGAGAGAGAAGGAGGAGCTTGGAAGCAACCTCTTCCCAGTCTTGATCTGGTGGCCCTGAGGAGTTCCTGGCGCAAGGAGGACCTTGCTGGAGAGTGCCCAAGGCCGCGCATGAAGAAGGACCCGAGAACCGGCTTCTTCCTCCTTCACCAACTCCGGCCAAGGTGAGAGCACCCTAACCACTGGTTCCTAGCACCCTATACCCTTGGCAGTAGACTCCCCATGTCCTAAGGATGCTTACTGCACAAGCTCAAGTCCCCATGCAGTTTGGTTGGCCGGCGGGAGCAAGGTCTCGCCGGAAACCTAACCTAGCTCCGCCTCGGAAGAACGCGGCAACCGTTTGGCCAAAATGGCTCAAACTCGGGGTGCTTGGACTGTAGGAGGAGGGGACCAACTCCACCAAATTTGGTGGAGTATGGTCAACTCGGTGAATTGCAGTTTGATGCCCTAGATTTTTGGAAATGTGCATAATGGCCGAGCCGTTGGCTCCGGCGCCGGCGACGCATCCCGGGGCCGGCCACCTGCAGGGGAAGCATGCGGGGAGTGAGTGGATCACGTCCATGTGCTTGCATGGCTCCCATGCAAGCTTCGGGTGGCGCGGCCATGCCCAACCCGAAGTGGGTTCTTGTAACCCTCGCCGGCGCTCCGGCCGTCTCCGGCAATTCGGGGATGGGTCGGGAAGCTTAGTATGGGTATTGGAAGCCTACCCTGCAAGTTTGAGGGACTCCCATGGACTCAGATAAAATCCGCCATTAGAGGCATTAAGCTCAAAATGGAGCTTCATGCCCGGCCGGCGCCGCCTCACTCCGTTGACCAGGCATGGACCTGGAGAGCATCAGGGAAATGAGATGCACCTGCTGGTGCATTTTGATGAAGCCCAGAAGTCCTGGGTTGGTCATCACGAATTTCAAGGTTGAGGAAGTCATCTTCTTCCTCGGGCCCGGCCGGTTTGGGGGGAATTGGTTGCTCCAAGATGATGAGAACAACACCTGGGATCTAGTGGAGTATTTTGATCCAAGTGGTAGGCCCCCAGGTGCTGTGAATGCTGAGAACCAACTCGGGGGAGTTGTTGTGAAGCTTTGTATATATGGTGCATGCCAAGTGTTTGAGGAAATGCCTCAAAGAACTTCAAGGCAGAATTAAGCTTCAAGTTGTATATCAAAGTTACTCAGGAAGGTCCCCTGAGCTTGATGCTCACTTCAGATCAACTTGGATCTGTGTGGACAAGTGTATGGTGCATTGTGAGTGTGTGTGAGAGCAAGAATGTGGTTCTGGTTGAACCAGCAGGAATGGGCTGCCAAGATGGTGAGCCCCAGTGTCCTTACAATATTTAAAGGCATGTGTATATACAAAGTTTTGATATATGAGGTATAGAAGCAAAGTTGCATCAAAATCAAGCCTAAATACAATAAATTCTTAATAACAGTATTAGGGTTGTTTAAAATATTGCAACAGTGTACTCCTGGCTAATTTGGGGTCACTGAACGCGATGCTCGCGTTTATTTTGGGTTTTGGTGAGCCGAAGAAGCGAAAATGCGTTTTGGCTAGGTTAGGGAGTAATTCATGGCCCGAAGTTTTCCTCGGACATCGTGCTGCCACAAATGGGTGAGCACGGCGTTCAGCAAGTCGAATGTCATCTACTGGAGGTGACGGCTCGTAAAAATGATTTACCGTTTGAGTGAACGAGCCAAAACAGTGGTTATTTATCGTATAAAATTCATTCTGAGTAAACTCGAGGGCCTTGCTGCAATTGTAGCAGTATAGAAAAGCTAGATAAATGTTCTAAAACAGTATTAATCTTTCAGTGGGTTTCTCGGGGGTTCTTGAAAAGCTAAATTGCTTATTATTGCGTTAATCGACGAAATAGTCAATTCGCGCTAGTTGCACTTTGAGGATTGATAGATCCTGAGTTGTCACCCGGTATTATTGTAGGGCCCAGTCGTCAGGAGCCAGCCGTGATCCGTCTTGTGGTTATCGTGACCGTCTACCTTCTGGTGGAGTCGTTGTTCCTCCTATATACAGGTGGGTTATCTTCGGTCCGCGTTTTATCAGGTTGGCCCTATTGGGTGCCGTGGTAGGTTGGACCCCTGTTCTTGGTGTAACCCTGAACCTATGCTTTAGCCTTACTATATGCTTTCATTCCAGCATTCAGTTATTTCAGCTATATTGCCTGATTATACATATGAGCCTTTCGTGATACTCTATTCTTCACTGCATGTTTAGAATAGGAGTTCTAGTCTCAGTACTTGGCATGAATTGCATCAGTATCGATATCCTAGTGGGGATTTCCTCGGCTTCTCGCCGTCTGTCCGGTCTACCGACCGTGGACTGAGATTTAGCAGTATGATTGCTATTGAGTTTATACCTGTTCTTATTACTTGCTTATCTACCAGCAGTTGCTTGATTACCCTACTGAGACATATCATGCTTATATTCCAGCAGTTGCTTGTTTACCATATTGAGATATATCATGCTTACATTCCAGCAGTTGCTTGTCATATCGTGCTTACATTCCAGCAGTTACTTGTGTATCATGTGGAGTTATATTATGATTCCTTCAGCAGTTGTTATGCATTTCCTGGACACATGCCATGCTTGATTGGTCACTAGCATAGTTCTATACCTGTCTCTATTCTTCACTGCATATTTAGAATAGGAGATACTACTTCAGCATGTGGCATGTTATACTAGTATCCCAGTGGGGATTTTCCTCGGCTTCTTGCCGTCTATGTGGTCAGTGGACCATGGTTTGAGCATCAGCATTATGATCGCCGTCGAGCCAAGCTTTTCGTCACGCACACCGACGGTTTGGCCACCGTGTGGGTGTTCTTTACCGGTAGAGAGGTCTGATCGACCCGTGAGCCTAGTGGGGTTATGATAGCTTGATTGTGTGACCAAAAGTGGTTTAGCCTGAGGTCATATGCTCCATGGCAGTTTAGCCTGAGGCCCTTGTGGCCAACAGTGGCATTCGATTGGGTATATTTGTGGTGACACCTTTGACGCATGATATTTGTTATTTCCTGCTTGTCAGATTATCAGTTATAGCATGATCATTTATTGCTCGCCAGATTATCAGTGATAGTATGACTATTTCCTGTTTGTCAGCTATAACATATTCATTCCTACTTGTCAGATTATCAGTTATAGCATGATCAGCTTTATATTTGATTGCACTGCTCTGTTGATTAATCCATGATTAATGGTGCATATTTGAATTATACCTTTTAGTTGCTGTATATCCTACTTTTGCTATCCGCTTATTATTGTATCCAGTAGGTACGGCTTGCTATTTCCCGGCCCGTCGTGCCCACTGGGATACACTCCGGTGTGTCTCACACCCTCGGGTGACTGTTTTTCAGGTCCTTCGGGTGGGGGGACTTTTGGACGCTCTGTGTGAGGACGTGAGATAGACTGACCCTGGTAGGATGTACCTCTTTTGGTTTTAGTAAAACTTATAACTGATATTTCCATTTTGAGAAACTGGATGTAATAGAGTAGAACTTAATTAGTATATCTATCTTGTATCTACTCTGATTGACTGTATCTGTTAGCCGAGCACATATAGGGAAGACTCTGTTGGAGATACAGAGACTTTTCTATATGTGTGGCGGTCTGTTCACGCCTTGGAGAAAATAAGTTTAAACTCTGATTTAAAAAAAAAATAATTTTAGACCCACTTTCGAATCTCGGGGCGTGACATTTTCGGTCAAGGTTAAATAGGAAACCGTCAATGTCACGCCTCGAATTTGAAACTGCGATTCGGACTCGCCAACAAATCCGAGGTCCATACGAAAAATCTTGCATAGACGAAACGTCTAACCTGCAAAAGATAATATTGAGTAACTATACATATATGAGAGCTTGTTGGGTTATGATATAATATGGATCTAAATAGGGAAAGAAACACCTAGAGGGGGGGTGAATAGGTGTAAACGTTAAACACTCAAAAATCTTTGCGTAATAAAACCCAATGCGGAAATGGAAAATAACACGCAAGATTTTTACGTGGAAAACTCCAAAACCAGGAGTAAAAAACCACGGGACCGATAACACGGTGAAATCCACTAGAATTATAACACGTACAAAGGTGATATAACGCACTCACAGACGACTCAACCTTTTTCCATACGCTCCTAGTTGATCTTCTCCGCTCGCTCCGCAACGCGCCTCGAATCCACGATTAGCGTCCAACGCCGAATCCACAGCGTCCAACGTCGAGTCCACGACGTCTGACCGAATCCACGGTCTTCACCCAGTAGCACGCCTCGAATCCACGAACGTACCTCGCTCCGAATCCACGAGAGCGGTAGCACCTTGAATCCACAAGGCCACGCGAATCCACGCGCCGATTTTGGGAAAATCGTTGTTTTTGGGTGGTGATGATCCGCCGAATACTTAGATCAAAGATAGATCGGAAATACCATCTAAGTATTTATTAATTTGATTCTACTCAAAATCTGAGTATGAAAACCTAGAATCAAATTAATTAATATAGATGAAGAAACATAGAATTAAATCTAGTTATTTCCTTTCTTCTATATAGGTGGATTTCTCTTTTTCGACCGTATTTTGGATTACCCTAAAAAATGAATCGTAGGGTTTATTTATAGGTTAGAAACCATTGGAAGAGGATAAGAATAAAAAACTAACCTAATCTGGAATTTTTCAGGACGGCGGTCCGGACTGGATTACTGCGGTCCGGACTCTCATAGCTAAACAGACTATTTCCAGAAAAACACACGTTCGGGGTCCGGAACGAAATGCCACGGTCCGGACTGTTCATACATTTTCAGCAAAACCCACGTTCGGGGTCCGGAATAGAACAAGGTGTGTTCCGGACTGAATTGCGCATGAACTACCCTATGTTCGGGGTCCGGACTGTAGTTCCCTGTTCCGGATCCTGAACATATAACATGTCAAGTTTTTGATATTTATGCGATTAAAAATTCATCCAAGTGTTTCTACACTATAAGAAGTATTCGGATCACCAAAATTATTTAGTTAAACGTACCTGATCTTTTTGAATTCTTCTTTCTTGAGATTGAGGTATATGATCCAAACTTCTTCATCTTCAATCTTCAAGACTTAATCACTTTCACGAAATACGCCAAAATAAATTCCTTAACAATCTCCCCCTTTGGCGGTTTCGTGACAAAACAGAGATCCACTTAAGAAAATTCAAAAAGGTATTTTTGTTGCTATCACTATACAACAAAAATTTACATTTGAGATCCAAATAAAAATGAATACATGAGATAAACTCCTAAAACAGACTCTAGACTTAAACATCTGTACTCTCTGCAAAAAGAAATAATTCTTGACAAAAGAGATCGTTAGATACCTCAAGAATATTTAGCATTCAAAACCAAACAGAGATAGAGTTTATACTCACCATGACATTCATGAACTCAGATATGTATTAGGATACTAATCAGAATTAAACATATCTTCTAAGCATTAAAAAGCCGAATGTCATAAGTTTGTTAGTCAACAACAACTTGTTAGTTATATTACATGCCCAAATAGTTAGTCGAATAGTTAGTCGAGGCATGCATTCAACCACAATATAAAACCAAAGTTGAGTTGTTGTATACTTACCTTCCAGGTTTCAGTATCCAAAAGTTCTCACAAACTTGTCTAACATTGTCAAATTGTCAAAACATTGTCACCATTGTTCATATCTTCTCTCCCCCTTTTTGTCACAAAAATAGCCAAAATTACAAAATAAAGGGAGTTAACAAGTTCAAAAACTAAAAGAAATGTAAGAACTAAAACTAAAAACCTACAAAACAAAGTTAGAAAGAATCAATCGTCGGACTCAGAATCCTCAGAGCTACTGCAGCCCATCTTTGAAAACATCTTCTTGACCAACTTAGTCATTGACGTGAACTTCTTTGTCAAGGTGATCTGGGCTGCTGTAATGAGTTCAAGTTCATCAGAAATTCGCTTCTGCTCTTTAGTTATTTGCTCTTGTTCAAACGATAAACGTTGTTGCTCCTTATAGATCGAAGTAACAGACGCTTCATCATCCGACATAGGTACTTGTCGTGAAGGTGACGCAGAAGTGCCGACGGAGGGTTTCGTCGCGCGCGGAGGAGTTGGGGTGGCATGAGGCAGTTTATGCAAAGACTTAACAACTGTTGACTCATTGATCATATTTAAACAGTGTTGATAAGTTGTCGAACTGATATCAACCTGAAATTTCTTCAAAATCCTCATTATGATCAATGGAAATGGGAGTCTTTCCGTGGGGTGAGGATGCTGAACATATCTTGTCATCCTATTCCAAATGAGGTATGGAATATTGATATTTAACCCCACTGCCTCTGACGGATGTCCTAAGAGATATAAGAACAACATTCGATCCCATCTTAAGACCTTCGTCTGCATGTTTGGAAGGATATTGTAACATGTGATGAAGTTGAGGAATCGGTACTCAAGTCGAAGTTCTTTGGACTTGACACATTTGCCCGTTGATTGAGTTCCCTCCAAACATATTTCCCTTACAACAGTTTGCCACAATATGTTCGTTAAACTCCTTCCTTTCAAGTAGTTTATCCCTGACCTGCTAGCTTGCATTCCTAGGACTTCGCCAATTAGTTGTGGAGTTATTTTAAGTCTTGTTCCTTGGACGTTCGTGTAAAACTGCATTGGACCGTCTTCATTTTCTTGAAGGTGCCGTGCGTTTGTGTAGAAGGTCTTTATCCGATGCAAACAATATCCAAGCATTTCTGGGAATCTGCACACTTGAAGAAGATTGGCTTGTTCAATCAAAATACCAAACTCCGGGGAATGGTCTCGAAGAGCACCAATGTTAACATGTCTTTCGCCGATGCATTCTCGATTTTCAAAAGCCCTTAGACGATCTGTATTCACGGACACTTGTTCCTCACGAGGTGGAGAATCAGGAGCTATTGGTTCGTCAATTTCAACTCCTCGTGCTCGTCCTAGCCGTCGAGCTAGTCTCTTTCTTTTCATCGAGATAGATGATGATGGCATTGGTGCTTTGCCTTTGTCCACAGCAGAAGGTGCTGTCTTTCCATTTGGTGAACCAGGGGACTTTCCTTTTGACTTAATAGGTGTTGTTTCGTCGTCCATCAATTCGTCCCAGTTCACATCTTCCTTATCTGATTCCGTCTCTGAGTCCTTGACGAGGACGAACTCACCCCTTCGTTGAGTTTTCTTTGCTTTTTTCAATTTGTTCGTTGCTCTAGTGTGAACCATAGCAGTCAGAAGAACGATTATCCAAGTGAACACCATCTCTGCTATTTCCTGTGAACGATAGAGTCCTGCGAGCAACAACTCAAGAAACACGAAAAAATTATTTATTTTCAAAAATTTGAAAAATTGTACCTAAACAATCATTATCATGTAGAGAGACTAGGAATCAAATTAGTTTTGCAAAAAGAATTTTAAAAATAGATCAATTCCATGATTTTCAAAAATTCTCATTATATGCCCTAAAACTGAATTTTTAGAAATCGAAGCCTAAAAATCCGTTAATCAAGAGAATACCTAGCATATAATCAAAACTAATCTACTCAGAGTTCTTATTTCAAAAGAAATTTGACCAAAAACCAATCTCTAACGAAGAAGTTACAAGATTTCCTTCACGTTTTGAGCAAAATAGAGAAAAACTGTGAAAAACTGAGGTTTTGATCATGAAAACTCACTTTGATTCGAAGAACTCTAGTTGGAAAGGCTCCAAATTGGATGATTTCTAGAGAGAGAAACTCTGGAGACTTGGAAACAAAAGATTGTTGTAAAAAGAAATCAAAACCCTTTTGTTTCTTATAAAACCCTAGCCGCGGTCCGGAACGCCCTATGAATGCAGTCCGGATCGGCTACCTGCAGAGATTTCTGCGTTCGGGATCCGGAACGGATATTCCGGTCCGGATCGGCTCCAAACCTTTTCTTCAGAAAAATTTAGGAAAATTCCAGAAAATCCAGAAAAAGTATGTAAGCACTTTTGCATGTCAACTTTAAACAAAAGTCATCATTTCACATCAAAAGAAATAGATTATGTTAAATCTATCAATAATATCCAAGTAATGAAATGAGAATTTATAAAAATTAAATCCCTTAAAGTTGAACAAGTTCAATGACATCTATCATGATCTTATGAGTAATGCGTTTATCAAATCATTAATCTTGCAAAGAAAATGAAGTACCAAGATCAATAGATGTTTGAAATCCCAAATATGTTAGATAATATATCTAATTAATTTATTATAAGGAGTGGCTCTTTGAGCATCTTTCAATAAAATTCCCACCTTATACCAACCTTGGAATTTGACGAAGTCAAGTATTCCAAAAAGCATTTTATCTAATCAACTCGAAAAACCATGCTTGGTATTCATGTGGTAGCTGCACACAGTACTCGGACGACCGAGGTGGTAGCTCTTTCCTCCATGTGGTGGTAGTTTTCACACTCCTCATTGGGATGTAACTCTTTCCACATCTTATGAGCATAAATATTTTAACAAACTCTCCCTCAATTGGTTATCAATTATTTAAGATATAAGGTATTCAACCAAAAATTGATCTCGAGTTTCATACTTAACTCAATTTTCAAATATGATAAAAACTATACCAAGAGATCATATGAGAGAGAAATTGACTTTGATCAATTAAAGATGACTTAATTGATATAAATGATCATTGCATCAAATGAATTATTATGATATCCAAAGCATAATAAATTTCTAAATATATGAAAGGATGCCAGTAAAGTCAATTACATATGCTCAATTAATATTCTATGTACAGACATAGACAATGAACAAAAACACAAAACAAAACCTAACCTAAGCAATGATTTCAAAAAGTGTTATTTCAAAGAAAGCATTCCAATTGCTTTACGTAAATGAATAAACCATTTTTGATCCAAAGGTTTTGTTAAAATGTCAGCTAATTGATCATTAGTTGAAATATAGGAAATTTGAAGTAAATTTGATTCAACTAGCTCTCTTAGAAAATGATACCTAAGTTCAATGTGTTTTGTTCTCGAGTGCAACACAGGATTTTTAGAAATATTTATAGCACTTGTGTTGTCACAAAGAATAGTTACCGAAGTTGCTGAAATTCGGAAGTCGCTCAACATGCTTTTCATCCAAATGAGTTGAGTTGAACAACTACCTGCTGAGATATATTCCGCTTCGGCAGTCGAGAGTGCTATGCAGTTTTGCTTTTTACTATGCCATGCAACAAGGCAATGGCCAAGATAAAAACATGCACCACTCGTACTTTTCCGATCATCCACAGATCCTGCCCAATCGGCATCTGAATATCCTATAATGTCAAGCGTTGTTCCCATAGGATACCAAATTCCGAAGTTCTGTGTTTCTTTAACGTACCGGATGATCCTTTTCACCGCTTTCAGGTGAACCTCCTTTGGTGCTGATTGATATCTCGCACAGATTCCAACACTAAAGGATATATCCGGGTGACTAGCCGTGAGGTAGAGTAGACTTCCAATCATGCTACGATAAAGCTTCTCGTCTACACTTTCACTAAGAGATTCACTTCCTAATCCCTTATTGCTAGTTCCCATCTGAGTCGGAAAATCTTTAGAATTTTCTAAATCGAATTTCTTCACCAACTCCCTTGCATACTTGGATTGGCACAAATGGATGCCTTCTTCATTTTGTTTCACTTGCAATCCAAGAAAATATGTTAGTTCGCCCATCATAGACATCTCAAATTCGCTTTCCATGGTTTCTGCGAATTTAGAAACATCATTGTCTCTAGTTGCACCAAATACAATGTCATCGACATAGATTTGTGCCACAATGAAATTATCCTGATAATGCTTCACAAAGAGAGTCCTGTCTGCTCCCCCTCGAGTATAGCCCTTTTCCAATAGGTGCTTTGTTAACCTTTCGTACCACGCTCGCGGTGCTTGTTTTAGACCGTAAAGAGCCTTTTTCAAACGAAAAACATGGTTAGGTTGTTTATAGTCTACAAAACCTTTCGGTTGAGCCACATAAACTTCCTCGTTCAAAAATCCATTTAAAAACGCGCTCTTAACGTCCATTTGAAAGAGTTTGATTTTAAAATGACAAGCAATCGCTAACAAAATACGAATCGACTCGAGTCGAGCAACTGGGGCGAACGTCTCATCAAAGTCTATACCTTCTATTTGTGAGTAGCCTTGAGCAACTAGGCGTGCTTTGTTCCTGATGATGGTACCATCCTCGTTTTTCTTATTCTTGAAAATCCATTTAGTACCAATCACATTGTGTTGCTTCGGAGGCTTCGTTAATTCCCAGACTTTGTTTCGTTCGAACTGATGGAGCTCTTCCTGTATTGCTTCAATCCAGTAGTCATCCTGAAGAGCTTCATCGATGTTCTTTGGTTCTATCATGGAGACGTAACATGCGACTCCACAAACCAACTGTCTCCGAGTCCTGACTCCTTCTTGTGGGTCTCCAATAATGTTAGATTCCGGATGATCCTTGGAGATGCGTAACGTTTGCGGTAACGGAGTACTCGGAGGTACACGTGATGATTCCTGCACATCAGATAAACTAGAAGAACCATTAGATGCATCAACTTTATCAAAAGAGTTATTATGAGAAGATGCATTTACAGGAGTATCATCATCTAGAGACATATCAGGGGTAGATTTATCAGATGCAAAATGGAAAGCTTCATCTACCTTAACATTAATAGATTCTACCATCGTTTTAGATTCCAAGTTAAATTCCCGATATGCTCTACTGTTTGTAGAATAACCCATGAAAATCCCTTCGTCACTTCGAGAGTCGAATTTACCAAGATTTTCGCGATCACGCAAAATATAACAACGACTCCCAAAGATACGAAAATATTTGATATTCGGTTTTCTACAAAACCACAGCTCATATGGTGTATTTAAAGTTTCCGGGCGCAAATAAACTCGATTAATTACATAGACGGCGGTGTTCACAGCTTCAGCCCAAAAATGTAACGGGAGTTTTCGGCTATGAAGCATCACACGCGCCATCTCTTGAACAACCTTGTTTTTGCGCTCAACTACACCATTCTGCTGAGGTGTATAGGGTGCTGAGAATTCATGTTTTATGCCGTTGGAAGTGCAAAAATCAATGAATTTAGAATTAATGAATTCTCCACCTCTATCACTTCGAACACGAACGATCTTTTCATTTCTGTCAATCATAATACAATGACAAACCTCATGAAAAGAGTCGAAAGTATCCGCTTTCTCTTTTAAAAATATTACCCATGAATATCTAGAGAAATCATCAACCAAAAGAAAAATATACCATTTACCTCCCAAAGATGGTTGACGAGTCGGCCCCATTAAGTCCATATGCAGTAATTCTAAGGGCCGATTGGTACCAACGTGGTTCAACTTCTTGTGTGCTACCCTTGATTGTTTTTCCTTTTGACAACCTCCACACACAATGTTATTTTTAAATGAAGGTTTAGGAACCCCCTTAACCACGTCTTTATTTGAAATCCTTACTAGTTCTTTAAAATTTATGTGACCTAGTCTTTCATGCCAAAGAGTTTCGTTATCCAAAGAAACTAGGTTACAATTTTCAGAAATTTTGTTTGAAACAACATAGCAATTATTTTCTGACCTAACCCATTTCAAAAAGAATACATGGTCCTTATCAGTTACAATACATTCTATAGAAGAAAAATTAACTGAGAAACCATTGTCACAAAGTTGACTTATACTAATGAGGTTAGTCTTTAGGCCTTCAACAAATAAGACATTGTTCAAAACCGGGCCTTCTGGAATAGCGATTGTTCATTTTCCAACAATTTTGGAATAACGACCGTCTCCGAAAACAACATGTCCTCCGGAGATTTTCTCTAAAGTTTGAAAACTGTTTTTGTCACCGGTCATGTGACGGGAACATCCACTATCCAGATACCAAGACGAGTTGTCATAAGCATGTAAAGAAGTATGAACAACAAGACAAGGGAAGATTTCACCTTTGCGCACCCAAACCTTTTTGGATTGTGTTGGCAATGAATGTGAAGTTATTCTCATCGGTGAAAGCGTCTTGTTTGATTGATCGCTTTTCCTTAATGTCGTCGTCTTGTTTGATGTACTACCAATGTTCTTTTCTTTTGAAAAATCCTTCTTTGATTTCCGGGGAGTGAACTCATTGGTAGTAGTTGCAAGAAGTGCTTGATGTGATCTTTTCGCTCCAATCTTGCAATTTCTTCTTATGTGCCCTGCATAACCACAACGAAAACATACCTTGAACTTGAAGAAACCGAAGTAGGTGAAGTAAGGTTGTTGTCGTTGTATGCAGTGATTTCCGTTTTCGGAGGAGGAGATACCGACTGGGGCACAAAAATTGTCTGACTCGAACTAGGACTGTCTCCAGTTCGACTGTATCCGAGGCCGAAACGGTTTGTTTGACCAAGACCAAGCATCTTATCTAACTTACTCCTTCCAGAAGAAAATTGCTTTAAATCATCCTTGAGTTGGAAAATAGTCTTCGTCATTTCCATTTTTTCCTGTCGAGCCTCGGAATAGAGCTTTAAGAAGTAACTTGCTTTATCTACCATTTTTACGTGTTCCTTCTCAAAATGCTCATTTTTCTCTTGAAGTGAAACATTTGCTTTTATCAGGTTATCCCTTTCCACTTCAGGACCGGTTGAGAGAGAAGTTGCCCTTTTTACTTCTTCTTCGAGATCCTGCAATCTCCCTCTCAACCCCTTGTTTTGCTTTGCCAGTTTCTTTGAATCCCTTAAAAGTTTGTGGTAGGCAAGAGCAAAATCTTCACCTTCGGAATTACTCGATTCATCATCCGTTGCAGTTTTTTCAACCTGGGAGGAGTTGGACAATGAATCGGATGTACTTGCCATTAAGCATACGAAGGGTGAAGATGTGAACGCGTGGAACGCCGTTGCGTTGTTTTCTTCATCACTTAAAGATGACTCATTTGATGATGAGGTGTCATCCCAAGTGACGGCTTGCATCGCTTTCTTCTTAGACGGATTCTTATTAGGACACTCCGTTGAGATATGGCCGTATCCTCGGCACTTGAAACATTGGACTTGTCCCTCCGAGCTTTTCTTATCCTTAGAAAAATTGTCTTTCTTTCTTGACTTGTAGCTTGAAGAACCTTTGCCTTTCTTCGACTTTACGAAGGATGAAGTTTTATCAGAATTACCCCTTCGAAAGTTTCGGCGAAATTTTTTTGTCAAGAGAGCACGCTGCTTCTCGAAATCCTCCATAGATAGGTTCTCGTCGTCGTCTGAGGAGGATGAATCCGTGTCTTCTTCTTTTGTTGTTTTCAACGCAAAACCTGAAGACTTAGAAGAGGATGCCTTTCCCGAAGAATAGTTAGTAGAAAATGTCATTTCATATGTTTATAATGAACCAACTAATTCTTCTACACGGATTTCGTTCGGGTGTTTAATAGTTTCAATGGCCGTAACCTTGGAACGAAATCTTTCAGGAAGAGTCCTTAAAATCTTTCTTACAATTTTAAACTCTGAAATTTTCTCTCCCAAGTTAGCACATGTGTTCACGATGTCTTGCAATCGTGTATAGTAATCTGTAAAAGATACATTTTCTGCCATGAAAATAGAGTCAAATTTGCTCGTAAGCATTTGTAGCTTTTGAATCTTCACAAGGTTAGTTCCCTCATGTGTAACTTGAAGAACATCCCAGATTTCTTTCGCAGTCTCACATGCCGAGACGCGAGAGAATTCAGTTTGTGAAAGGCATTAAATAAAGCGTTAATTCCTTTGCCATTGTAAGAAGATGAGTCAATCTCTTCCTTGGTCCATTTCGACCTAGGTTTAATGGTGTGAACATCAACAATAATTTCAGTTGGATTTGACCATCCTAACTCGATAGATTGCCACACCCGTTCGTCGATGGAAATTAAAAAGGCTTTCATCCGTACTTTCCAGTAGGCATAGTTTGTTCCATCGAAGAACGGGGGTCTGTTGATGTTTTCACCTTCAACCATTGTTTACAACCCTATTCCCGCTCTGATACCAATTGTTGGGTTATGATATAATATGGATCTAAATAGGAGAAGAAACACCTAGAGGGGGGGTGAATAGGTGTAAACGTTAAACACTCAAAAATCTTTGCGTAATAAAACCCAATGCGGAAATGAAAAATAACACGCAAGATTTTTACGTGGAAAACTCCAAAACCAAGAGTAAAAAACCATGGGACCGATAACACGGTGAAATCCACTAGAATTATAACATGTACAAAGGTGATATAACGCACTCACAGACGACTCAACCTTTTTCCATACGCTCCTAGTTGATCTTCTCCGCTCGCTCCGCAACGCGTCTCGAATCCACGATTAGCGTCCAACGCCGAATCCACAGCGTCCAACGTCGAGTCCACGACGTCTGACCGAATCCACGGTCTTCACCCAGTAGCACGTCTCGAATCTACGAACGTACCTCGCTCCGAATCCACGAGAGCGGTAGCACCTTGAATCCACAAGGCCACGCGAATCCACGCGCCGATTTTGAGACAATCGTTGTTTTTGGGTGGTGATGATCCGCCGAATACTTAGATCAAAGATAGATCGGAAATACCATCTAAGTATTCATTAATTTGATTCTACTCAAAATCTGAGTATGAAAACCTAGAATCAAATTAATTAATATAGATGAAGAAACATAGAATTAAATCTAGTTATTTCCTTTCTTCTCTATAGGTGGATTTCTCTTTTTCGACCGTATTTTGGATTACCCTAAAAAATGAATCGTAGGGTTTATTTATAGGTTAGAAACCATTGGAAGAGGATAAGAATAAAAAACTAACCTAATCTGAAATTTTTCAGGACGGCGGTCCGGACTGGATTACTGCGGTCCGGACTGTCATAGCTAAACAGACTATTTCCAAAAAAACACACGTTCGGGGTCCGGAACGAAATGCCACGGTCCGGACTGTTCATACATTTTCAGCAAAACCCACGTTCGGGGTCCGGAATAGAACAAGGTGTGTTCCGGACTGAATTGCGCATGAACTACCCTATGTTCGGGGTCCGGACTGTAGTTCCCTGTTCCGGATCCTGAACATATAACATGTCCAGTTTTTGATATTTATGCGATTAAAAATCCATCTAAGTGTTTCTACACTATAAGAAGTATTCGGATCACCAAAATTATTTAGTTAAACGTACCTGATCCTTTTGAATTCTTCTTTCTTGAGATTGAGGTATATGATCCAAACTTCTTCATCTTCAATCTTCAAGACTTAATCACTTTCACAAAATACGCCAAAATAAATTCCTTAACAGAGCTGAAAATAAAAACTGCTAAATAAAAAATCTAATCCGCTGTACAACTGAAAATAAGGTACAAGATTCATCTCCCAAAAAGAATAATACATGATCTGATCGACTGTATCATAGTACAATCAAAATCCTTGGATACAATACTTATGAACCCAAAAGAGAGGTAAACTAAAACAATAATGATACATCAGTGTACAGGATAAACCCATAATTCGGATTGGTACATCTATTTCACCAAAATAAGCGACACTGGTAGGGATCTAACTCGCAACTCCCTGTCATTGATCCGTCAACCCAGCTGGAGCAGAAACGGAAGGAAAAGCCTCCGTAAAAATTGCCACCAATAGAGAGTGTGAGAACTACGTCAATCAGTAGTTCTCAGTGGGTACCGTCTCCAATCCCAACGGTCTACCCACTAAGTCTACTAGAGACATAAGATAATAGAAATACTGTAATAAAGAAAGGATAAACTGGAAAGAAATCTACAGCTATCATGTGTCACGCCCCGGGTGTAAACCAGAACCCGGGCCCGTCTACAGATCCGCCGTGCACACGGAATTTTTCCGCGTACACGAAGCGCCAGTAACCTGCTCAGATATAAGAGATAATAATAAAGAGCAATAAAAACAGAGCTGAACTAAAACTACTACATCTCAGACTGAAGCTGGAAATAAAATACAGTACATCTGTATAAAATGATACATCTGTCTCTCCCAGCTCACCAAAATAAATACAACATACTGGCAAAAGCCAGTCCCAAAAGTAAAAGTACAACCGTCAGAAGAAACATGGGTACACCAACAGTCCAGCTAACTCGCTCATCCTGCCTCGAGATCTATCTACTCAGCCGTCCTCTCTCCTCGACACGCCGCTGAAAGCCCAGCAGCACCCGCAGAAGACACTGCAAAACAAGGGAGAAGAAAAAGAGGAAAGAAGGATGGGGGTGAGAACTACTAGTAAACCAGTAGCCTCCCCTAGTGGGTAAATCCTCAAACTCTGACACACCCACTAGGTCTACCAGAGGCAAAAGGGAAAGAAGTGTGGTAAGCAATAATGACTGCTGAAGAAAGGAACTACCACTACTATGCCTCTAAATGCAGTCATAGACTGGAATAACCGTATGCAACAATAACCAACCGTCCCAGATGAACCCAATCTGTACCGCCCTCATCATCGGGCAAGCAAGCTGCGCCGATGTGATAGCAAAACTCCTACTGCCGCCCTCATAATCGGGCAAGTATGCCGCGCCGATGTGATAGCAAAACTCAATGCCTGTCCGGCAACTAGCTGGTGCCCCGCGCGCTCCGGAGTGGCACTCGAGGGAAGCGACCCACACGAGGAAAATAGCCATGTCACAAGTATCATAAAAGCAGGACTGGATCCCAACTATACTCAAGTCGAACAAAACCCTCCACTAAAAGAAACCCCGATCCCTAATCTGATGCATAAGTAACCATCTGGTCGACCGCCCAATATCCGCAGTCGCCGCGATACCCACTGTCAACAATCAAGTCCAACAACCGACAACCGGTCAACCGCCCAATATCTGCGGTCACCGAAATAACCCACAATCACAATCACGTCCCACATCCGACATCCGGTCAACCGCCTACTATCCGCGGTAGCCGCAATAACCCCCAATCCAAAATCGGGTGAAATAATCTGTATCCGGTCAACCGCCTACTATCTGCGGTAGCCGCAATACCCCACAACCCATAATCAAATACCACCTGTCCCCGACCCCAAGGTCCCGGCTACACTATCCCGTACCCCTGCTCAAACCCAAGCAACAATAACCACCTGACTAAAGAATAAGGAGAACAGAAGCAAAGAAGGTTTCTCCTAAGTCAAGTTTCAGCATGAAAGTGTAGCGATAAAAGATGGCCTATCTAGATGTCCATACAAGCATGCAAGTGTTCTCAAGGAAAATTAATTAAGTCATTGATCATTAACAGTATCCACCTATGCATGTCACCTATCCTCAAGTAATACCACTAACAGGATAAATCATCTTGACCCAATATAATAAACAATTCCACATGCAAGGTTAAGTACTAACACAGAAATCTATATACCGACACGAGCATGCAAATATTCCACCATTAAGGTAAATTACTTGGCCTCAATATTATAATCAAATCCACATGCAAGGTTTAACGCTAACATAGCAATCCATGATTCCACACAAGCATGCATAAGTTCCAATTACAATTATGTTTCCCACATAGTGATTCTCTAATAACATTTCCAACATGATGTGTCTCACATGACAAACTCATAAGAATAGTAATCACCGATCATAGATGTCCCAAAAATGATCTCTCTAATACTCCTAGTGGGTAAGTCATAAAAGAGGGATATAGCAACCACCCACCTGGAAATGCGCAATCCACAGCTGTAAAAACCTCCTCGCTGTCCAATGACCTTAATCCACGCCGAAACACCCAAAACTGCAAGGATAACCAATCGGTGCACAATTAAACCAAATAACATACAACATGCCGCTGTCCACACAACCAGCACTGAAGATGGCTAAACCTCACCTACAAAATAATCTCGAAAAAATTCGGAAAAATAATCACTGCGTTCGTCGCGTCGAGCCGATCGAAACGAGTACCTGCACATCTCAATCCGAGTTTCGTACATCAAGATAAAAATCTGACAAGGTGACCCTCTCAAAACAATCCTGTACAAAAATCTGTAGCACTTAGCTCTGGAAAAAGGGATTTTTCACCTTCGGGGAGAACTCAGAAAAATCCAGAAAAATTCGAGGACGTTTCTTGCGATGTGTAGATACAAAACGACTATAGGCACACCTCCATCCGATGCCTGAGTGCAAAGTTATCGCTGAAATACCGGTGTGCTTTCCAAAACTCCGCCCCAGAGAAAGAGGTCACAAAATGCTCCGAAAAACCAAAGAGAACCTCGGAATGACAAGAAAAAGCGATCACGGGAAACATAGCCCTACCTGTCGTGAAGACGATGGCACAAGAATCACCGAAAAATACTGCCGGAGTAGCCCGGGGGAATCCGCGCACCGAAACGCGACGGGATGGGTCGTCGGAGAAGGAGCGTCGATGTGCGCCGCAAAATCGAAAACGTCGATGTAGCCAGCTCCAAAAATCCTAAAACTCCATCAAAGGGTGGAGGAGAGGGAAAGGTAGAACTCCACTGTAGAAATCCCCCAGAGAAACAGCTCAGAAAAGGGAGAAGAGGGAGCTGGAAGGGCCTTTTTATAGGCCCAACCCGAAAAGCAAATTTCGGCCTTGGGCCGAATTCGGGCCCAACAATTCGGGCGCTCGAATAGATTGGCCGCACCAATCTGCGCCCGAAGCCGCCGTCCGACCCGCACCCGGAGCCCACCCGCGCTTGACGCGTGTCCCGAACACGGGACACGCGTGCAAGCGCGCCCGGGCGCGCCGCGTGGCCGCGCCAGTCAACGCGGGTGGTTGGCGCCCGCGTATCAGCGGGCGCCACGTGGCCCGCCCTGACAGGCAGCCCGACCGCCCATGTGTCGCCGCCTGCCACCACCTGCCGCGCACAGAACCCGAGGCGCTCCTGTGCGCTTTGGTGGACCCTGCCTGCGTGAGCCCGCCAACCGGAGTCCGCCACGTGTCCAGCCCGGTCCATGCACCACACTGCGCTGCTCCGTGGACCGCGCCCCCCGCGCCACCCAACCGCACGCCACCACATGTCCAACGCGCTCCCGTGCACCGCGCGTGTCACGCCCCGGGGTCGAAGCTGCGACCCGGGCTCGCCAACAGATCCGCCACCTATTCAAAATCCCGCATAGGCGAAGCGTCTAACCTGTAAAAGATAGTACTATAGCTACGCAAATATCAGAGCGAAAATAAAATGCTGTAAAATAAAATCCAATCACTATACAACACAAAATAAAGTACAACGTCCATCTCCTCAAATACAGATAATCATCATACAATGTCCTCAGTACAGCATCTCTCAAACTCCAAAAAGGAAGATAAACTAAAACTATAGTACATCAGCCTCTCCAAATACAAAAGATCCCTCTCTAAGTAAACAATAAAAACCAGCTGACAGCTACAAGGAATCTCCAACCAGGGGATAGATACAGCTACACTCCTCAGGCGGTATGGATCTAGCTCGTGACTCCCTCGCCTCGATCAACGACCGAAAGATCAGCAACTCCCGCAGGAGACTCTGCAAAACAGGAGGAAGAAAAGAGGGAAACAACAATGGGGGTGAGAACCACTAGTAAACCAGTAGCCTCCCCCTGTGGGTAAAGCCTCAAACTCCGGCGTACCCACTAAGTCTACTAGAGGCAAGAAAAAGGTGAAGTGGTAAGGTAAATAAGCTGCCGACCAGGAAAACTACCACTAGTATGCCTCTAAATGCTGTGCCGAAAGGAATGACTGTATGTATGCATCAGTATCTAACATGTCTGCCTGAATAAACCCAATCAACGAACCAGTAAGAACTGGTACTGCCTGCTGTGCCTTGCCGTATCGGGTATGTTGGCCGACGCATAACACCGATGAAAAGAAGGAGTCTCAAGGACTCAAAGCCTGTCTGTCGCACACTCCGGAGTGGCACTCGAGGGGAGCGACCCACACGAGTAAAGTATCTCAGTAATAAGTATCATAAGTGCCATAAAACAGCAGGACTGGATCACGACTCTGATCAAAGTGGGAAACTCCGTCCACTAATGAAACCCCGATCTGATGCAATAGTACTCAATAAGTGGGAAACTCCATCCACTAGCAAAAAGCCCGATACCCAATCTGATGCAAAAGTAAACATCCGGTCAACCGCCCAATGTCCGCGGTCGCCGCAACACCCCACAAGACCAAAATCTGATAAAGTAATCAACATCTGGCTAACCGCCTAATGTCCGCGGTTACCACAATAACCCACAATCCACAATCGGGTAAAATAGTCAATATCCGATTAACCGCCTACTGTCCGCGGTTGCCGCAATAACCCACAAATCCAACATCAAGTACACCCTGTCTCCGACCCTAAGGTCCCGACTACACTATCTCAAACCCCTGCTCGAACCCGAGCAACATGACTCAAAAGTCTAAATAAGAAGAAGAAAGGAAACAATCATGGTTTCTCCTAAGTCAAATCCCAATATGATAGTGTAGCAATAAATAGTGGCCTATCTAGATGTCCATACAAGCATGCAAGAGTCCTCATGCAAGATGAAAAAGAGAATACCAAATAACAGTTCCACATGTGTATCAAATAGTAAATCCACATAGATATAACCATCATGCTAAAATCATCAGCCGACTATACATGTATATAATTCCTGATCCATAATAAATCCCAAAGTGGCACCCGCACATAGATATGTCATAATGTCCCAATAGTTAATCCATTTAACCAACTTTCATAAAATCTATGTGCTAACATGGCATGTTAATTATCACTATTAAAAATGTCCCCGCAATCATGTTTCCACAACAATATTATCCCAATAATATTCCCAACATGCTAAATCCACAAAATTAATCTCAAATGATAGGCTCACATTGATATCATTTAATCATACATGGTAATCAATCAATATGTCCAATAGAGGGCTTCTCTAATAAACTTAGTGAGCAAGTCAGAAGTAGAGGTATGCAACAACCACCCACCTCGAAAAGCAAAATCCACAGCTGTAAAAGTCTCCTCGCTGTCCAACCTCCCATTTCCTCGCAAAACACTAAAAACAGCAAACCACTGTACAAAAGTCACTTCCGGTATACAAATCAACTCCCCAAAAACAGCACCTTGCTGTTTTGTAAAACAGCAGTGAAAAACAAGGATTTTCACCTCTCTGCAGTCCTCTGCAAAATCCAGAAAATTCACCGTTGCGATCCTCGCGACGAGTAGATCCAAAACGAGTATTTGCACGTCTCGTTCCGATACCTGTAGGCCAAGATAAAAATAAAACACTGCGGTAAGCCGCAACGCCACACAACAAAAATCCTGTGGCAAACAGTCCAGGGAAAGCTTAATTATCACCTTCGAATCATCCTCAGAAAAATCCGATAAAAATACGGTCGCGTTCCTTGCGACGATTAGATCAAAATCAAGTATTTATACACCTTGATCCGATGCTCCTAGGCCGAGATATAAATCGAACGAGTCGGTGCTGTCCAGAATTCATCACAGAAAAAGGGGGGTCAAAGGTGCCTCGGGAACCATGCCAAAAGTGCGAAACAGAGCAAAGCTATCAACACAAAAATCGAAGCCTTACCTCTTAGCAACATGTTGCCACAGAAATCGCCCAAAAATTCCTTATGGGTGGCGCTCGGGAAAATTTTCACTGAACTGCGACGGAAACGGGCCAGAAAATGGAAATCGTCGAAGCACGCCGCATCGCAGAGAACTCGCTGTCGGAAACTCCACAAATTCTGAAACTTCCTGGAGAGATGTAGGACAGAGAGGGGAACAAGTTCACTTCAGGCCACTCCCTCAGTTTCTCTCTCTAAAACTCGGGAAAAACCAGAAAAAGGGGAGGAAAAATATTGAGCTTAGTTCAAAATCTCCGGCTGTGCACAAGTTCTTCAAAGATGGCTAATAAACTCCAAGAAATATTCAAATCTAGGTAAAGTGATACATACCAAAGTTGTAGATCTTCGAGTCCTGAAAATTTTCCCACAAATATCATCTCAAAATTCCATTCCTACTGTCCAGGGGAGGGAAACAACTGAGCACTGTCCGAAATCCCAGGCTGTGCACAAAGGTCCCAAAGATGGCTTAAAAACATCAATAATACTCAAGATCTAGCTAAAGTGTTGAATACCAAAGTTGTATATCTACCTCTTATGAAGATGCAGAACCATAAATTAGGCCAAAATTCTAAGGGATGAGCTCTGTGAAGCTCCTGCACTGAAATGCGACGAAAATGGTTGAAATCAGCTTCAAAGGGTTCATCCACCACTTGCACAGCTACGGGCACCCACAGCACACCCCAAATCCGAAAACTGGTGAAGGAGAAGAAGAAGGAGATGGGGATGCTCTGGAAAAATCAGGGAATTTGGCCAGAATGGAAAAATCTAAAATTGGTGGAGAATGGGCTATTTATAGGCCAAAAGTCCCTCTGCCAAAAGGGTTCTGGGGACAACTTGGGGTACCCACAGCTGGCGGCCGAGAGAGAGCGGCAGCGCAGGACACGCGGCAGCAATTGCGAGCGCATGCCCGCGATCCGCCGCCCCGCGTTGCGCCACGTGGCGCAACGCGGTTGGCCGCGCGCGCGCCAATCGCGCGGCGGCGCGTGGCCGCCCGCCCGCGAGCGCACGCGGGCTGCCCAACTAGCGCGCCCCACGCGCCCGTGTCGGGCCAATCGCGGCCCGACACGTGGCGGGGCAAAAGTTGCCTGCGCCCGGTGCACCTGCTTGGTCCCGTGGACCGGCCCACTTAAAATAGGCCTGTTTTGGGCGTCCGGACTCAGAAACATACAAGTAAATAGCCGTTTTTCATCGTTTTTCCGCGCTGAATCCAAATACGGCCTCCGTTTTGCACTAAGCTCCTTCCAAAATTCGACGGGGGTATCCGAATACACTCGGGATCCATTCAACGCACTGAGTCTATTTCTTGAGTCCGATACACACACAAACACTCCCATCTCCCAAGATAGTCCTCCAGAAGCCACTGATCAAGCCATAATCCCCAAATAAAGATCCGGGTCATCACAGCGCGCCTGCCCGCGCGCCTGGCCGCGCCCGCGCGCCCGCGCCCCGGCCCGCGCCCGCACCCTGCCCGCGGCCGCTCAGCCGCCTGCCCGAGCCCGTGCCGCCACTCTCCGCCGCCGCCGCCGCTGCCCGCCGCCGCCGGAACAGTGCCAAGTGCCTCGAAAACCGTGTTTTCGTATCCGGGCTTCGAAAAATACAAATAAATAGTCCATTTTCAACGTTTTCGCGCGCTGAGTCCAAATCCGCTGTCCGATTTGCCAAATTCTAACTCCAAAATTTGCCGAATCCATCCAGACAAGTGTTTTTAACCCAAATTTTGCACTGAGTCCAATTCTAAGGTCTGTTTCATGCGAAACCCCTTCTAAACATCCGACGGGATCATCTGATTACCCTCGTGATCCATTTAATCCCTGAGTCCAACACTTGTGTCCAATTTATGCGCAAACACCTCCAATACACAGTACAGGCCCCCAGAAGCTGCAAAACACACTGCAGAAGCTCTGTTGATCCAACAGTAATCCTCTTGCGGAAATTCGGGTCCTCACATCCTCCCCCACTAAAAGAAAGTTTCGTCCTCGAAACTAAGGTCATTCCTCAAGCCGGAACCTCGACCAAGTAGGAGGGTAGATATCCAATCATCCACCACTCAAGCTCCCAAGGCTGTCTAATACCTCCTCTAGAGACGCGATGCAATCCTCGGGTCTCTAACTAGAACAAAATAAAGGCGGACACTCCAGGAAACCGCACCACCTCCTCCAAGTACAGCTGGCTAACCGCTCGAATGACCAAGTAGCCTGCATCGGCAAAAGCATCCGCTCCTCCCAGGCCCCCCCCCAGTAAACCAACCACGAGTCCATCGGCACAAAAGCTCGATCCAAATACCTCCATACTCCCGAGGTATCCAAAATAAAGTCCCTCGACTGATCACTCGGACTTTGATCTCAAATCCTTAAGCCGCCGGGATGCATAAGCAATTTCCACGCTCCCTGAATCCACACGCATCCAAATAAGGTCGAACAATCCAGTTCATCAAATCCATTACCGCGGCAGGGCACTGGCCAATCCATAAGGCATGACTGTGAACTCACATTGCCCGTACTGTCCTAAAAGCTGTATTCGGGGAAATCCTCAGCCTTCACCTTCAATTGGTGACAACCAAATTGCAACTCAATCTTCGAGAAAGTACAAAACCCTTGCAGCTGGTCAAACATATCCTCCATGCTCAGCAAAGGGTACTTGTTCCTGATGGTCACCTCATCCAAGTACCGGTATTCCTCGCAAAGCCGAAGTGAACCATCCAAAGTAACACAATCCAAGTGATCCCGCAGCTGAGTCAAGACCATCCGGTCTACCGGCACTATCCTGGACCCTATCTACACCGGGCAGGACCAACAACATTCCTCCACGTGCAACGTGTGATCGGAAATATGAACCTCCCGTGCACGTAGCATCCATCCTACCCCTAACTCATGCTGCTGAAATACAATCATACCTGCCGTAACCAGATCCTCTGCCGTGGCGCCCCACAACCGGGCGGCACAGACCCATCCACTCGATGCAGGTGGTCGTCGCTCAGTCTGCCTACAAGATCACAACCAACCACACAAAGGGAGTACGACCTCTGCCTCTGCTCACACCGGGCAACAAAAGTGGCCCTCCGTAGGTAACACTTCCATGCCACCACTGCTGCCGATACTGATGCTGATACTGCCATCGGGGTTCGCCCGACATCTGGCGTCTCAAAAATCCACCATCCTGGGAAAAGAAATCGGGAATGCTTCTTCCGACTGATCTGTCCTCCATCACCCGGCGCCAAGCGCCTTAATCAGAACTCGCCTCTGGCGGCAGGTCCAAACTCAAAGGAGCTGCAGCGCCACGCTCCATACCCGACGCCTACTCCGTTGAGACGTCCAAACTCCGAAATGGAGGGACCCAACGAGCTAAAAGGTATCCTGGCGCAACCCACTCTCAGACACACATATCCGATGCGCCTCGTCCCTCTACACATAGAGCACGTCGTTCCGCAACTGTGTTAACTCTTGACACAAAAGGCTTCTAAGTACTCTCTATCCCCCACCGAACACGACCCTGCCTCCAAAGGCTCCATACTCAATCCCACGAATCGGAATGACTCATCCGCCAAAACTGGCTCACTCGATCGATGTTGTCCCACAGCTTATCCATTGTCCACTGTCCACCCTGCCTCGGTGCCCCAGCACTAAATGTTGGCACAGAGGGGGCTACCCGCTGCTCCTGACAACTATGCCACTGCGCTACTCCGACAACTGTGTCACTGATCCGACAACTATGTCACTGCGCTACTCCGACAACTGTGTCACTGATCCGACAACTATGTCACTGCGCCACTGATCTGCCCCCCAACACTCCTACCCTTCGGGTCCGGAGCTCTTAGACTCCAATCTGGGTATCCGGGCCGAAACAACCAGCTCAGACCCAACTGCTGCACCAAGGTGCACCCGGGTCAGGGCCCAGCGTCGGGGAGACACCGCTCGCCACGACAAAACCGCAAATCAACACACCCCAAACACACGACCCAATCTAGCGAAAGTCAAAGACATCCCCATATTTTTGTAACTTTATGTTGTCTGCAGCCAACATAACTGTCCCACAAAAATAGGATATGTCGATCCCTCTTCACTAACAGGAAGAGTCAAATAAACAAATCACCGACTTTCGCAAAATGTCGCGTCTCTCACGCCCTAACATCCTAGGGTCTGCCAAAAGCCTAGGGTTTCCTAAGTCCCAACTGACTTATCCCTAAGCTCTGATACCAACTAATCTGTCACGCCCCGGGTGTAAACCAGAACCCAGGCCCGTCTACAGATCCGCCGTGCACACGGAATTTTTCCGCGTACACGAAGTGCCAGTAACCTGCTCAGATATAAGAGATAATAATAAAGAGAAATAAAAACAGAGCTGAACTAAAACTACTACATCTCAGACTGAAGCTGGAAATAAAATACAGTACATCTGTATAAATGATACATCTGTCTCTCCCAGCTTACCAAAATAAATACAACCTGCTGGCGAAAGCCAGTCCCAAAAGTAAAAGTACAACCGTCTGAGGAAACATGGGTACACCAATAATCCAGCTAACTCGCTCATCCTGCCTCGAGATCTATCTACTCAGCCGTCCTCTCTCCTCGACCCGACGCTGAAAGCCCAGCAGCACCCGCAGAAGACACTGCAAAACAAGGGAGAAGAAAAAGAGGAAAGAAGGATTGGGGTGAGAACTACTAGTGAACCAGTAGCCTCCCCTAGTGGGTAAATACTCAAACTCTGACACACCCACTAGGTCTACCTGAGGCAAAAGGGAAAGAAGTGTGGTAAGCAATAATGACTGCTGAAGAAAGGAACTACCACTACTATGCCTCTAAATGCAGTCATAGACTGGAATAACCGTATGCAACAATAACCAACCATCCCAGATGAACCCAATCTGTACCGCCCTCATCATCGGGCAAGTAAGCTGTGCCGATGTGATAGCAAAACTCCTGCTGCCGCCCTCATCATCGGGCAAGTATGCCGCGCCGATGTGATAGCAAAACTCAATGCCTGTCCGGCACCTAGCTGGTGCCCCGCGCGCTCCGGAGTGGCACTCGAGGGGAGCGACCCACACGAGGAAAATAGCCATGTCACAAGTATCATAAAAGCAGGACTGGATCCCAACTATACTCAAGTGGAACAAAACCCTCCACTAAAAGAAACCCCGATCCCCAATATGATGCATAAGTAACCATCTGGTAGACCGCCCAATATCCGCGGTCGCCGCGATACCCACTGTCAACAATCAAGCCCAACAACCGACAACCGGTCAACCGCCCAATATCCGCGGTCACCGAAATAACCCACAATCACAATCACGTCCCACATCCGACATCCGGTCAACCGCCTACTATCCGCGGTAGCCGCAATAACCCCCAATCCAAAATCGGGTGAAATAATCTGTATCCGGTCAACCGCCTACTATCCGCGGTAGCCGCAATACCCCACAACCCATAATCAAATACCACCTGTCCCCGACCCCAAGGTCCCGGCTACACTATCCCGTACTCCTGCTCAAACCCGAGCAACAATAACCACCTGACTAAAGAATAAGAAGAACAGAAGCAAAGAAAGTTTCTCCTAAGTCAAGTTCCAGCATGAAAGTGTAGCGATAAAAGATGGCCCATCTAGATGTCCATACAAGCATGCAAGTGTTCTCAAGGAAAATTAATTAAGTCATTGATCATTAACAGTATCCACCTATGCATGTCACCAATCCTCAAGTAATACCACTAACAGGATAAATCATCTTGACCCAATATAATAAACAATTCCGATCACCGATCATAGATGTCCCAAAAATGATCTCTCTAATACTCCTAGTGGGTAAGTCAGAAAAGAGGGATATAGCAACCACCCACCTGGAAATGCGCAATCCACAGCTATAAAAACCTCCTCGCTGTCCAATAACCTTAATCCACGCCGAAACACCCAAAACTGTAAGGATAACCAATCGGCGCACAATTAAACCAAATAACATACAACATGCCACTGTCCACACAACCAGCACTGAAGATGGCTAAATCTCACCTGCAAAATAATCTCGGAAAAATCCGGAAAAATAACCGCTACGTTCGCCGCATCGTGCCGATCGAAACGAGTACCTGCACGTCTCAATCCGAGTTTCGTACATCAAGATAAAAATCCGACAAGGTGACCCTCTCAAAACAATCCTGTACAAAAATCTGTAGCACTTAGCACTGGAAAAAGGGATTTTTCACCTTCGGCGAGAACTCAGAAAAATCCAGGAAAATTCGAGGACGTTCCTTGCGATGTATAGATGCAAAACTACTATAGGCACGCCTCCATCCGATGTCTGAGCGCAAAGTTATCGCCGAAATACCGGTGTGCTGTCCAAAACTCCGCCCCAGAAAAAGAGCTCACAAAATGCTCCGAAAAACCAAAGAGAACCTCGGAATGAGAAGAAACAGTGATCACGGGAAACATAGCCCTACCTGTTGTGAAGACGATGGCGCAAGAATCGCCGAAAAATACTGCCGGAGTAGCCCGGGGGAGTCCGCGCACCGAAACGCGATGGGATGGGTCTTTGGAGAAGGAGCGTCGATGTGCGCCGCAAAATCGAAAACGTCGATGTAGCCAGCTCCAAAAATCCTAAAACTCCATCAAAGGGCGGAGGAGAGGGAACGGTAGAACTCCACTGTAGAAATCCCACAGAGAAACAGCTCAGAAAAGGGAGAAGAGGGAGTTGGAAGGGCCTTTTTATAGGCCCAACCCGAAAAGCAAATTTCAGCCTTGGGCCGAATTCGGGCCCAACAATTCGGGCGCCCGAATAGATTGGCCGCACCAATCTGCGCCCGAAGCCGCCGTCCGACCCGCACTCGGAGCCCACCCGCGCTTGACGCGTGTCCCGAACACGGGACACGCGTGCAAGCGCGCCCGGGCGCGCCGCGTGGCCGCGCCAGTCAACGCGGGTGGTTGGCTCCCGCGTATCAGCGGGCGCCACGTGGCCCGCCCTGACAGGCCGTCCGACCGCCCATGTGCCGCCGCCTGCCACCACCTACCGCGCACGGAACTCGAGGCGCCCCTGTGCGCTTCGGTGGACCCTGCCTGCGCGAGCCCGCCAACCGGAGTCCGCCACATGTCCAGCCCGGTCCATGCACTACACTGCGCTGCTCCGTGGACCGCGCCCCCCGCGCCACCCAACCGCACGCCGCCATGTGTCCAACGCGCTCCCGTGCACCGCGCGCCTGCCTGCGCGCCCGCGCGCCTTCCCGCGCGCTTGCCCGCGCCCGCGCGCTGCCCGCGGCTTCTCAGCCGCCTGCCCGAGCCCGTGCCGCCGCTCTCCGCCGCTGCCCGCCACTGCCGGAACAGTGCCAAGTGCCTCGAAACCGTGTTTTCGCATCCGTGCTCCGAAAAATACAAATAAATAGTCCATTTTCACCGTTTTCGCGCGCTGAGTCCAAATCCGCTGTCCGATTTGCCAAATTCTAACTCCAAAATTTGACGAATGCATCCAGACAAGTGTTTTTAACCCAAATTTTGCACTGAGTCCAATTCTAAGGTCTGTTTCACGCGAAACCCCTTCTAAACATCCGACGGGATCATCCGATTACCCTCGTGATCCATTTAATCCCTGAGTCCAACACTTGTGTCCAATTTATGCACAAACACCTCCAATACACAGTACAGGGCCCCAGAAGCTGCAAAACACACTGCAGAAGCTCTGTTGATCCAACAATAATCCTCTTGCGGAAATTCGGGTCCTCACATCATGCCTCTATCTAGATGCTCAAAGGGTGAAACAGATGATAATATTCAAACACTCGAACTCGAGGTGCCCAATCGACCCAATCGTAATGACTGTCACATAGGGCCCAGTCAAACGTGCACCTACCTACTACCACACATCCACACCGGGACGGGAATTACGTAGGGCGTCCCACAAGGACTACATCGACAAGTCGTGAAAGCAAAGTAATAGGCCCAGCTCCAGAGCGGCACTCGAGAGGAGCGACCCCACTGAGAAAATTCGCGCATCTCTGTCGAGCTCAATATAGCTCATGTAGGCCATAGTCTAAATTCACGATCAATCAGATTGGCAAAACTCAACTCACAACACTAACTCGCTGGCCGGAGGTACTCAACAGCCGGGACCACCGTCAAACCGAACGGCTCCCAAAACAGGACACCCAACTCACTACACTAAACTCACTGGCCGAAGGTACTCAACAGCCAACAACAACGAAGGGTCCGAAAATTCTGAGAGACTAGCGCCTACAACCCCAATCAAGCAAGAACAGATTTCAGGCACAGCCTCCCGTAGCTTTTGACCCAAAAGTGAAAACAACCCATAGAACCCAGATCACTCGAACCCTTTTTGGGTGAGGAGGTTTATATGAAAAGATGATATTTATTCCTTAAAACCATTTTCACTCGAACCCTCTCAGGGTGAGGACAAAAGGTAGCTCATTTTTAGAAAACATCTTGAATTGAGGAAACCTATTCTAATAAATTTTAGTTCTTAAGAAAATCAGTTAAAAACAAATCTTATATCCCAAACCCCTAAGGGCTAGTGCCTTCACCTTAATCAAACAAGAATAGGTTCCGGAAACCCTTCGAAATTCGAAAGAAAAATATTATTTTACTGAAATCATGTGTCACGCCCCGGGGTCGAAACTGCGACCCGGGCTCGCCAACAGATCCGCCACCTATGCCAAACCCTGCATAGGCGAAGCGTCCTACCTGCAAGAAAAGTACTATAACTAAACAGATATCAGAGCTATACCATAAAAGTGCGGTAAAATTAAAACCATCCATCTGTACAACTGGAATAATAACAATGTCCATCTCCCAAAATGATAATCATACAATATCCTCAAATACAAAACCCAAAACTCAACAGGGAGGTATCTCAAATAAAACATCAGTGTACATGCTCTCAATACAAGTAATTACCTCACTACAATAATCTCTCAAAAGCAGAAATAAACAGATCTACTGACTGTACTCAGGATCTCCAATGTAGGGGTACCGCTACTCTCCACAGACGGGTAGGGATCTAGCACGCGACTCCCTCGCCTCGCACAGCAACCGTAGAATCAGCAATACCCGCTAAGACTCCGCAAAATAAAGGAGAGAAAGAAATGGGAGGGGGAAAACCCCCAATGGGTGTGAGAACTACACCAAAAGGGAGTTCTCAGTGGGTACCACCGCCAGGCCCGACGATCTGCCCACTAAGTCCACTAGAGGCATAAGATAACCAATGCAGTAAACTGAACAAGAAAGCTGGAGACACTCAACAGCTACCATGCCTATGTCTAAATGCTCAAATGGGGAAACTCTGATAAGGATATGCAACACTCGCACACGAGGTGCTCAATCGACCCAATCGAGCTGACTGCCACATCGGGTCCAGTCAAACCTGCGCCCACCTACAACCACCTCCCACTGCCAGGCAGGAATTACGTAGGGTGTCCAAACGGACTAACTCGCAATCGAGTAGTGGCTCATGCAGGCTATAGTCGAAATCCACGCTCTCTCACAGAACGGATAGACTCAAGATGCTCAACCTCTCACACCAAGGTCAAAGTACTCACAACAACCTCGGGACCACCGTCGACCCCAAACGGTTCCCAACCACACTAGCACTGGTCTAAACACAGCTACTAGACTCCACCCAGCCCCCTGACACGAGTGCAATAATAAAGTACCTGCCTGTAATAAACCCAATCCAACCACCAGGCAACACTGGTACTGCCTGCTCTGCCTGCCGCATCGGGTATGCCAGCCTACGCATAACACCGATGCAAAGGAGTCTCAAAGACTCAAAGCATGTCTGACGCACACTCCGGAGTGGCACTCGAGGGGAGCGACCCACACGAATAAAGTATCTCAGTAACCAGTAACATAAGTATCATAAAACAGCAGGACTGGATCACGATTCTGATCAAAGTGGGAAAAGTCCATCCACTAAAGAGAAACCCGATCCCAAATCTGATGCAACGGTAAACAATAAGTGGGAAAACTCCATCCACTAAAGAAAACCCCGGTCCTCAAACAGATGTCAAAGTACTCAATAAGTGGGAGACCCCGTCCACTAGAGAAAACTGATACCCAATCTGATGCATAAGTAAATATCCGGTCAACCGCCCAATATCCGCAGTTGCCGTAATGCCCCACAACCCACCACCTAGTGCAACAACCCATGCCCAGCCAACCGCCCAATATCCGCGGTCGCCGAAAACCCTGCCTACCACAATCCGGTACAACCTGTCCCCGACACCAAGATCCCAGCTACACTATCCCAAATCCCTGCTCGAACCCGAGCAACATGAACCGTACGACTGACAGAAAAGGAGAAAAGAACCAAAGAAAGCAAAGATGGTTTCTCCTAAGTGAAGTCCCAATATGAAAGTGTAGCAGTAAAAGATGGCCTGTCTAGATGTCCATACAAGCATGCATTTGTCCTCAAGAAAGATAAAAGGAAGTATAATCGATAGTAGCTTCACATAAATATAAACTCATGCCAAAATCATCTATGGACTACACCTGCCCAAAATCCAAGATCCATAATCCATAATAACTCCTCAGAGTAAAACCCGCTACTACCAAAATGTCAAACCCACATGAATAGGTCAATGATTAAATAACATATACAATAATTAGATAAGCATTAATCCACAAGATCTAGGCCACTTTCCATGCTTACATCTCAATATTATTTGTTGTACATTTAATCATGCATGCATTCTAACATATAGAATTAGAGAACCGTCCACCGGTTCTGGGGATGAAGCAACCCACCTGAAACGCTTTCCGCAGGCAAAGCCGAAGTCGGTGAAGTGCGTAGTCACATGCTAACCAAAATCTGCCAAAACCGCACCCTCGGTATTCAGCCGCACAGTCTCTGTTCCAACCAACAACATCACCAACAATCAATAACCAACACCACAATGTCCCCAAAACAGCACATGCTGTTTTTACAAACCAGCAGAGAGGAGGGGGATTTTCACCTGCATACAGTCATCTAAAAATCCTAGAAAAATCACGGTTGCGATCCTCGCGATGAGTAGCCCCAAAACGAGTATTTATACACCTCATTCCGACACCTGTAGGCTTAGAAACAATTAGAACAACATTGGAAGCCACTTCCTCAAGAACACAATCCTGCTGGAAAAACAGCAGCAAAGAAGCTTAATTCTTACCCTCGAAACGACCTCATAAAAATCCAATAAAAATACGGGTGCGTTCCTCTCGAAGAGTAGATATCAATCGAGTCCTTATACGCCTCATTCCGATGCTCAAGCATAGAGATAAAAATCCGACAAGTCTCCGCTGTCCAAAAATCCACCAGCAAAACAGTGGCTCAGAGATGCCTTGTAAACCATGCCAAGAACTCAAATCGAGACGAAGTGATCAATACGAAAATCGAAGGCGTACCTCTCGTGAACGCGCTGCCGTAAAAATCAGCTCAAAATACCATCGAAGTGATCTAGGGTGTCTCGCGGACTGAAAAGTGACGGGGGGAAGCCAAAATCCAAGAAACGTCGCAGTGCGCCGCGTCGCAGAAAGCGCGGAAGTCGAGACCTCCAAAAAATCTGAAAGTTCATCGAAGGGTGGAGGAGAGAGAGGAACATTTTTCCTTCAAGGCTCAAAGGGAGAAAAGCTCGGGAAAACCTTCAAATCGTAGGCCAAAGAGGGGATTTTATAGCCAAAAACTGAACAAATCAATTAATACCAAATGGGTCCCAACTTTCGGGCGCCCGAATTGATTCGGGCGCGCACAGTGCGCCCGAATCTGGCCGTCCATCAGCGCCCGAATCCACCAGATGCTGCCACGTCACCCCAAAACAGCAAACAGCAAGGACCGCCAACCGCGCTGCGCCACGTCGCCCGCGCCCGAACAGTAAACAGCGGCGCCAGCCACCCCGGCCGCGCCGCGTGGCACCCCTGCGCCTGCCCCGCGCACGTCGCCCGGCTGACCCGCGCGTACGGCCACCTGCCCGCCGGTACGGCCACCTACTCCGCTCCTTGCATAGACCGCGCGCACAACACCGCTCCAACCACAAGCTGCCACGTGTCCCTCCCCTAGTGCACGCCTCGCCCGTGGACCGCGCGCCCGCGCGCCTGGCCGCGGCCGCTCCGCCGCCTGCCCGAGCCCGCGCCACCGCGCTCCGCCTCTGCCCGCCGCCGCCGGCGATGCCCGGCCGGCCGGAACAGTAACCCAAGCCTCGAAAAACGTGCCGGATCATTCGTGCTCTAAAAATACAAGTAAATAGTCCATTTTCACCGTTTTCGCGCGCTAAATCCAAATCCGCTGTTCGTTTTGTCAAATTCAAATTCCAAAATTTGTCGAAGGCATCCAGATAAGGTGTTCTTACTCCAAATTTTCATGCTGAGTCCAATTTTAATATCCGTTTCATGCGAAACCACTTCTAAACATTCGACGGGGTCATCCGACTACCCACGTGATCCATTTAACACCCGAAGTCCATCACATGTGTCCAAATTGGTGCAGAAATACCGCCGACACGCCACATAGGCCTCCAGAAGCTACTGGTCACACTGTAGAAGCCCTGCAGAGATCTGGGTCACCACATCATGTGTGTCAAAAAATATTCTGGGTTCAAGGTCCTGCTATTACAAGCTCAACATCGCCACGAACTCAGTGGCAACGAAACCGGTCAGAGAATACTCGACGACCCGGGACCACCGTCTACCCAGACGGCTCCCGACACTAGCACAGAACTAGCCTCATCTACCAAACTCCACTCAGCTCCCAAGCACGAGCGAAATATGTGTCCTACACTGTCCCGACCTGTTAAGGATTTTGTATTGGCGTATTTCGTGAAGTGATATAAGTCTTGAAGATTGAAGATGGAGAATTGTGGATCAACTACATCAATCTCAAGAAGAATGCATTCGGAATGTTCAGGTACGTTTAACTAAATAATTTTGGTGATCCAAATACATTTGAGTAGCTTAGAAACACTTGGACAAGTTTTCATTGCAATAAAATAAAAAACTGGACAAGTTGTGTGTTCAGGATCCGGATCAGATCATTCCAGTCCGGACCCCGAACATAGTTTAGTTCATGCGGTTTTCCAGTCCGGACCATCCCTGTTCCAGTCCGGACCCCGAACCTTAATTCTGCAAAATTGTATGAACAGTCCAGACCTCCCCTGTTTCAGTCCGGACGCCGAACTGCGTTTTTCAGAAAATCTTTTGAAAAAGACGACAGTCCGGATCAGACTTAATCCAGTCCGGACCGTCGTGCGGAAAAAATTCTGTTAAGTCGGTTTTTGATTCTTCTCTCTTTCCAAAGGTTTCTAACCTATAAATAAACCCTAATTTCATCTTTTAGGGTTAATAAAAATTAATCGATTTTAATCGAAAAAAATCGATCGGGAAAAATAATAGAAAAATCCACAAATATAGAGAAGAAAGGAAAACACGATTAAACTCATGTTTCTTCATCTATATTGTTCAATTTGATTCTAGGGTTTTCAAACTCCTATTTTTCGTAGAATCAAATTGAAGAATACTTAGATGGTATTTCCTTATCTATCTTTGATCTAAGTATTCGGAGGATCATCACCAAACAAAACAACGATCTATCAAAAATCGGCGCGAGGATTCGCGTGGCCTTGTGGATTCAAGGTGTGATCGCTCTCGTGGATTCGGAGCGAGGCGCGTTCGTGTGATCGAGGCGTGCCGCATTGGTGATCAAGACCGTGGATACGGTTGGACGTCGTGGATTCGACGTTGGACTTCGTGGATTCGAAGTTGGACGCAAATCGTGGATTCGAGGCGTGTCGTGGAGCGAGCGGAGAAGATCAATTAGGAGCGTATGGAAAAGGTTGAGTCGTAGGTTTATGGTAAATCACCTTGTACGTGTTTTAATTCTAGTGGATTTCGCCGTGTTATCGGTCCCGTGGTTTTTTACTCCTGTGACAGAGTTTTTCACGTAAATCGTGCATACTTTATTTATTTTCCGCATTGGGTTATTTTTACGCAATGATTTGGTGTGTTTATTGTTTACACCTATTCACCCCCCCTCTAGGTAGTTTTTCCCCTATTCAGATCCATATAATCCATAACCCACAAGTGGTATCAGAGAGGGAATAGGGTTGTAAACAATGGTTGAAGGTGGAAACATCAATAGACTACCGTTCTTCGATGGAACAAATTATGCTTATTGGAAAGTACGCATGAGAGCGTTTTTAATTTCCATCAATGAACGGGTTTGGCAATCAATTGAGTTTGGATGGACAAATCCTACTGAGATTATTGTCGATGTTGTCACCATCAAACCTAGGTCGAAATGGACTAAGGAAGAAATTGATTCTTCTTCTTACAACGGCAAAGGAATTAACGCCTTATTTAATGTTTTGTCGCAAACCGAATTCTCTCGCGTCTCGGCATGTGAGACTGCGAAAGAAATCTGGGATGTTCTACAAGTTACACATGAGGGAACAAATTTAGTGAAGATTCAAAAACTACAAATGCTTACGAGCAAATTTGACTCAATTTTTATGGCAGAAAATGAATCGTTCACAGATTATTATACACGATTGCAAGATATCGTTAATACATGTGCTAACATGGGAGAGAAAATTCCAGAATCAAAAGTTGTAAGAAAGATTTTTAGAACTCTTCCGAAAAGATTTCGCCCTAAGGTCGCAGCCATTGAAACAGTAAAACACTCGGACGAAATCAAAGTAGAAGAATTAGTTGGTGCACTTCAAACGTATGAAATAATTTTTCCTACTAACTATTCTTCTGGAAAGCCTTCCTCTTCTTCTAAGTCTTCAGGTTTTGCATTGAAATCTACAAAGGAAGAAGACGCGGATTCATCCTCCTCAGACGCTGATGAAAATTTATCAATGGAGGATTTCGAGAAACAACTTGCACTCTTGACGAGGAAATTTTGCTGAAACTTTCGAAGGAGAAATTCAAGTAAATCCTCATCCTTCGTTAAGTCTAAGAAAGGCAAAGGACCTTCAAGCTTTAAGTCAAGAAAGCAAGAGGGTTCTTCAAAGGACAAGAAGAACTCCGAGGGACAAATTCAGTGTTTCAAGTGCCGAGGTTATGGCCATATCTCAACGGAATGTCCCAACAAGAATCCGTCAAAGAAGAAGACTATGCAAGCCGTCACATGGGATGACACTTCCACTTCCAATGAGTCATCTTCCAGTGATGAGGACGATAACTCCACAGCATATCACGCGTTCACAACTTCACCTTACATGTGCTTTTCAGCGACTTCCTCTGGTTCATTGTCCAACACCTTGGATGAAAAGAATGCAACGGACGATGAACCGAGCGATTCCGAAGGTGAAGACTTTGCTTTTGCCTACCATAAACTATTAAAGGATTCAAAGAAATTGGCAAAGCAAAACAAGAGTTTGAGGAGAAGATTGCGGGATCTTGAAGAACAATCTAAAGAAGCAACTTCTCTCTTAAACGCTCTTGAAGCGGAAAAGGATAATTTGGTTAAAATCAATGTTTCCCTTCGAGAGAAGAACGAGCATTTCGAGAAGGAGCACATCAAACTGGTGGATAAAGCTAACTACTTCTTGAAGCTCTACTCCGAGGCTCAACAAGATAAATTGGAAATGACGAAGACCATACTCCAACTTAAGGAAGATTTGAAGCGATTCTCTTTTGGAAGGAACACGTTGGACAAGTTGCTTGGTCTCGGTCAAACGAATCGGTTGGATCTTGGATACACTCGAACCAGCAATGATCCAAGTTCAAGTAAAACAGTTTTTGTGCCCCAGTCGGCTTCTCCTCCTTCGACGAAAATCACTGCATCCAACGTGAACAAGCCTACCTCATCTACTTCGGGTTCCGCATGCACAAAGGTATGTTTTCGTTGCGGTGTTGCAGGGCACACAAGACAAAATTGCAAGAATGGAGCGAAGCGATCAAATCAAGCACCTCTTGCAACAACTACCATTGAGGACAAAGCCCGAAAATCGAAGATGAATCCTTCAAAGGTCAAGAACAATGGTAGTACACCCCACAAGACGACGTCATCATGGATTCCAAAGAGAAGTGATCAACCGAACAAGACGCATTCACCAAGGAGATCAATGCCACGACCATTGCCGACGTACTCCAAAACTCGCAAGGTTTGGGTGCGCAAAGGTGAATTATTCCCTTGTCTTGTCATTCATACATCACTTTATGCGTATGACAATTCGTCTTGGTATCTGGATAGTGGTTGCTCACGCCACATGACCGGAGATAAAAACATTTTTCAAACCCTTGAGAAAACCTCCGGAGGACATGTAGTTTTTGGAGATGGACGATCTTCAAAAATTGTTGGCAAAGGAACCATTGCTATTCCAGATGGCCCGGCTATGAACAATGTTTTGTTTGTTGAAGGCCTTAAGTGTGAGGACCCGGAAATTACCACGTTTGGATTACTGTTGGATCTGCGGCTTCTGGAGACCCATGTTGGGTGTTAGAGGTGTTTGCGCGCATTTTGGACCCAAGATTTGGACTCGGCATGAAAAACGGATCAAGTTTGCTTTCCCGGGAATTTTTGAGAAATTTTAGAAGTGGAATTTGGCAAATCGGACAGCGGATTTGGATTCAGCGCGCGAAAACGCTCAAAATGGACTATTTACTTATGTTTTTCGGAGCCCGGATGACCAGGCACGGATTTCGAGGTTCGACGGCACTGTTCCGGCGGCCGGAGAGGCGCCGGCGGCGGCGGCGGGCGGCGGAGCGCGGCGGTTGCCGGCGGCGGAGGCGCGCGGTCCACCGCGGAGGCGTGCACCCGGGCGCTCGCCACGTGGCGCCTCCCGGTTGGCGGGCGCAGTGGGCGCGGTCCACGGGATGGCGCGGGTACACGGTGGACCGGGGGTGGACACGTGGCAGATCGGGGTTGGTGCGGTGTTGTGCGCGCGGTCCACGGTGCGGGGAGCTGGTACCTCGGGCCGCGTGCCCGACAGGCGCGCGTGGGCGCACGTGGGGCGCGACGTGGGCGCGCTGACCCGCGCTTCCCGCTCGGGGGGGCCACGTGTCGGCACCCGCTTCGGCCGCGTGGCGCAGCGCGGTTGGCCCAAACAGCTGTTTGCTGTTTGGGAGGCTACGTGGCACCCCGGAAGATTCGGGCGCTCGGTTTTGGGCCAAATTCCAAAACTGTTGGATTTTCGGGCTGGGCCTATAAATAGGCACTTTGCTGGGGCTTTTTGCCCCCTTTCCCGAGCTCCCCTCCCCTCAGCCCCTTTAGCAAAGTTGGAGATCTTCGTGTTGCGCATCTTCTGGCAGAGGCCCGGATTTTTTGGAAGCCGCGGCATCGACGACTTCGGCATCGGAGCGCAGTGTGGCGATTTTTCATCGGAGGCCCGTTATCGTCGCAGTTTGATCTGAGAGGTCTACAGAGCTACTCCGTCAGTATTTTTGGACGATTTCTGCGGCGTTGGAATCACGAGAGGTACGTCTTCGACTTTCGTGTTGATCATCTTGCTGGATTTAGAGTTTATGACACGATTTTCGAGGCATTTCTAAGCCGCTGTTTTCTGGTGGAGTTTTTGGACAGCGGCCCCTTGCCGGAATTTTATCTCCGCACCCGATTGTCGGATTGAGACGAGCCTGTACACTTTTTGGATCTACTCGTCGCAAGGATTATCATTGTATTTTTCCGGGATTTTTCTGAGGCTTGCCCGAAGGTATACTATTCCCCTTTTATCTGTGTTTGAGTTTACAGTTGTGTGGTTGTGAGTGTTTGCGCACCTGTACTGTGGAATTTGTAACTTGGCCTACGGGGCTCGGATTTGGGCGTGCAGGTACCCGTTTCGAAGGTATCGACGAGACACTCGCTGTGATATTTTTATCGGAATTTTCAGGGCACTTTCTGCAGGTGGAAATTTCAGATCTTCAGGACTGTCTGATGCAGATTTTTGTACTTGGTTATTTTGTGGAATAAAGTGTAACCTTGGACCTTTTTGTTGTACCCAGGGGTATTTGCGGATGTTTGTGAACCGTTGATGTTGAGGATTAGTGGAGGTTGTTGCTTCTGGTGTTTTCAGCTGTGGAACTCCGGACTGTTAGCATTTTCAGGTGGGTGGCCTCGTCTTCATGACCTATGGACTGTGCATTAATTCTATCGGTGTAGGGACTTGCATGTTGTAGATGTATTTTGTATAGCATGCTAGAATTTAGGAATTGATGTTCCTGATGCTGTTAAATGATCATGTGTTTATTGTCCTTCCCTACAAGCTGTTGATTATTGTTATCTTGGAACTTGATCTAGCACCCCGTCATATGTTGCATGTGTAACCAGACTAGTAGAAAACCCTCACTTGGGCTAGGGTTATTTCTGCTTTAGACATCCACACTTCTACTTTCCTGGACATAGTGTTCTTCCTCGCCCGGGTAGTGGGCCGAGTGGTCAAGGGTTATCTTTTAGTGCGGGATGCATGTTACACTCGTGCTTGGGAGCAGAGTGGAGTCTGGTAGATGTAGTTGGTTGTTCATCTGTAGCGGGAGCTGTTTGGGTAGACGGCGGTCCCGAGATGTTTTATTCTCTTGTTTTATCTGTCGCCGCTGTGTTAGTGGCAGCGGTATATCAGTGTTAGCAGGACCTTAAACCCAGAACCTTTTTGGACACACATATGATTTTTGTCAACCAAATGGTTTCTTCCAAGCATCGTAGGGTCGCCGGAGTCTGTTCTTGTTTGATTGGACGAAGGCATTAGCCCTTCGAGGCTTGGATATAAAACTTGGTTTCAACTGTTTTCCTAAAAAGAACTAAAAATCATTAAATATGGATTTCTTACAGATCAGATGGCTTCAGTAAGAAATGTCACCTTTTTCCTATAAATTAACCACCCGAGATGATTCGAGTGGTCTGGGTTCTAAGGTCTGCCTTCTTCTTGGGACGAGAACAACGAGAGGCTATGCCTAGAGCCTGTTCTTGTTTGGTTTGGATTGTAGGTTCCAGTCTTTCGGGGTTCCCGGACCCTTCCTCGTGTCAGTGGATGCGATGTTGGCCTGTTGAGGCAGTTGTTCGCAGTGGATGCGGTGTTGGCCTGTTGAGGCAGTTTCTCGCAGTGGATGCGACTTTGTGCTATGAGTTGGTAGAGTGTGATCTAGAGGTTATTTTTTCTGATTTAGTGGTGGAGGTGGTTCTCCCACTTAGCTTTGAGGATCTTGGGGTTCTGGCAGATCGAGTCGTGGAGGTTTCCCGACTCAGCCATGGTCGTGCATTTATCAGATTGAGTCGTTGAGGGTTCTCCGACATAGCTGTGAGAGTGTTTTGGGCTATTCCTGTTCGAGTCGAGGTTCTTTTTCCGACTGAGTTGTGCTTTGAGCTTGGAGTTACCGATCTGTTTGATCGTGGATCATAGCCTGCATGAGCCACATTTGAGCTTGACAGAGATACTTTACAGAGATACTTGAGATGGGTTACTTTTTACTCGAGCGGGTCGCTCCCCTCGAGTGCCACTCCGGAGTAGGCGAGACCGGGTTGTTGTACCGGCGTGAGATTGAGCTTTTCTATCGCGACTTGTCGTTGCATTTGTCCCTCTGGCTGTGCTGGTGTTGGCAGTCATGGACGTCCTACGTAAGTCCGCTCCTCCGGGACGTAACGGCAGTAGGTTGGTGCAGGTTTGACTGGACCCGATGAGGCAGTCAGTTTAGATTGGGTGATCAGAGATGAGGGTTAGTTGTGGCATCATGTTCTTTCTGTTCCACTCTTTGAGCATCTAGATAGAGGCATAGTAGCTGTAGAGTTTACTTTTCCTAGCTTTCCTTACAGCACTGCTTTTGTTGCTTTATGCCTCTAGTAGACTTAGTGGGCAGACCGTCGGGCTTGTTGGCGGCACCCACTGAGAACTACTGTGGGATGTAGTTCTCACACCCGTCGTGGTGTCCTTCCCCAGGGACTCTACTCCGGTTCCTGTTGTTCCTGTTGCTGATCCTTCTGACCGAGGCGAGGGAGTCGCGAGCTAGTTCCCTACCCGTCGTTGGTGTGTAGCGGTACCCCTTCAGAGGAGAGCTTCAGTAGATTAGTTATTTTATTTTCCTCCTTTGAGAGACTGTTGTAGTGAGGATTGTTATGTATTGAGAGCCTGTACACTGATGTATTTATTGGAGATACCTCCCGGTTGAGTTCTGAGTTTGTTTATGAGGATACTGTATGGTTATCATTTTTGGGAGACGGGCATTGTTGTATTTTTCCAGTTGTACAGTGATTGATTTAGTTATACAGCAGATTTTTATTTATAGCTCTGATATCTGTTTAGCTGTAGTACTTTTCTTGCAGGTAGGACGCTTCGCCTATGCGGGTTTGGCATAGGTGGCGGATCTGTTGGCGAGCCGGGTCGCAGTTTCGACCCCGGGGCGTGACATTAAGACTAACCTCATAAGCATTAGCCAACTTTGTGATGATGGTTTTTCAGTTAATTTTTCTTCTATAGAATGTCTTGTAACTGATGTAAATCATTCATTCATTTTGAAAGGGGTTAGGTCACAGAACAATTGCTATGTAGTTCCTGGTAAAACAAGTCAAAATTGTAACCTAGTGCCACTTGATAATGAAACACTTTGGCATGAAAGACTAGGTCACATTAACTTTAAGGAACTATCTAGAATATCTAACAAAAATATAGTTTGAGGTGTTCCTAAATTGAACTTCAAAGAAAACCTTGTGTGTGGTGGTTGCCAAAAGGGAAAACAAATGAGATCCACTCACAAGAATTTGAACCATATAGAAACAAAACACCAATTAGAATTATTGCATATGGATTTAATGGGGCCAACTCGTCAACCTAGTTTGGGTGGAAAATGATATATTTTTCTTTTGGTTGATGATTTCTCTAGATATTTTTGGGTAGAATTTTTAAAAGAGAAAGCGGATACTTTTGACTCTTTTCATGATATATTTCATCGGATTATGATTGAGAAAAATGAAAAGATTGTCCGTGTTCGCAGTGATAGAGGTGGAGAATTCATCAATTCAAAATTCATTGATTTTTGCTCTTCGAATGGCATAAAATATGAATTCTCTGCATCTTATACACCGCAGCAAAACGGTGTAGTCGAGCGCAAAAATAGAGTTGTTCAAGAGATGGCATGTGTTATGCTTCATAGCCGGAAACTCCCTTTATATTTTTGGGCTGAAGCAATTAACACTGTTATCTATGTAATCAATCGCATCTATTTGCGCCCGAGTACTTTGAATACCCCATATGAGCTATGGTTTAATAGAAAACCTAATATCAAGTATTTTCGCATCTTCGGGAGTCGTTGTTACATTTTACGCGATCGAGAAAATCTTAGAAAATTCGACTCTCGAAGTGATGAAGGAATTTTTATGGGTTATTCTACAAACAGTAGAGCATATCGTGTATACAATCTTGAATCGAAAACGATGATTGAATCAATTAATGTTAAAGTAGATGAAGCTTCTCATTTGTCTTCTAATAAATCTACTCTTGATATGTCTCTTGATGATGAATCTCCTGCTAATGATATTGCATCTTCGCATGATAAATCTTCTGAAAATCTTGATGCATCTCATGGTTCTTCTAGTTCATCTAATGTGCAGGAATCATCGCAATTACCCCCGAGTACTCCGTTACCTCAAACGCTACGAATCTCCAAGGACCATCCTGAATCAATCATCATTGGAAATCCTCAAAAATGAGTTAGGACTCGGAGACAATTGGAATGTGGAGTCGCATGCTACGTCTCCATGGTAGAACCAAGGAACATTGATGAAGCTCTTCAGGACAACTATTGGATTGAAGCAATGCAAGAATAGCTCAATCAATTTGAAAGGAACAAAGTCTGGGAATTAACGAAGCCCCCAAAGCAACCAAACATCATCGGTACAAAATGAATTTTCAAGAACAAGAGAAATGAAGAAGGTACCGTTATTCGGAACAAAGCAAGATTAGTTGCTCAGGGCTATTCACAAGTTGAAGGTATAGACTTTGATGAAACTTTTGCCCCGGTAGCCCATCTCGAGTCAATTCGTATTTTATTTGCTATTGCTTGTCATTTTAAAATAAAACTTTTTCAAATGGACGTTAAGAGCGCGTTTTTAAATGGTTTTCTAAATGAAGAAGTTTATGTTGAACAACCGAAAGATTTCACTCATCATAAACTTCCAAACCATGTTTTTCGATTGAAAAATGCTCTTTACGGTCTAAAACAAGCACCGCGAGCATGGTACGAAAGATTGACAAAGCACCTTTTGGAAAAGGGCTATACTCGAGGGGGAGCCGATCGGACACTCTTTGAGAAGCACTTTGAAGATAATTTTATTGTTGCACAAATCTATGTCGACGACATTGTGTTTGGTGCTACAAGGAATAATGATGCTTCAAAATTCGCTGAAACAATGGAAAGCGAATTTGAGATGTCCATGATGGGCGAGTTGACATACTTTCTTAGATTGCAAGTAAAACAAACTGAAGATGGCATTCATTTATGTCAATCCAAGTATGCAATGGAGTTGGTCAAGAAATTCGGATTAGAGAACTCTAAAGACTTTCCAACTCCCATGGAAACTAGCAATAAGGGACTTGGATGTGAATCTCACGGAGAAAAAGTAGACGAGAAACTCTATCGAAGCATGATTGGAAGTCTACTTTACCTTACGGCTAGTCGCCCGGACATTGCCTTCAGTGTTGGAATTTGCGCGAGATATCAATCAGCACCGAAGGAAATTCACCTGAAAGCGGTGAAACGGATCATCCGGTACATCAAAGGTACGTTAAATTTCGGAATTTGGTATCCTATGGGCACATCTCTCGACATAATAGGATATTCGAATGCCGATTGGGCTGGATCAGTGGATGATCGAAAGAGCACGAGTGGTGCATGCTTTTACCTTGGCCATTGTCTTGTTGCATGGCATACTAAGAAGCAAAATTGCATTGCACTCTCGACTGCCGAAGCGGAATACATTTCAGCGGGAAGTTGTGCAACTCAATTGATTTGGATGAAATGTGTATTGAGTGACTTCCGAATTTCTGCGACTTCGGTAACAATTCTTTGTGACAACACTAGTGCCATTAACATTTCAAAAAACCCTGTGTTGCACTCAAGAACAAAACAGATAGAACTTAGATATCATTTTCTTAGAGAGCTTGTTGAATCAAGTACTTTACAACTTTCTTATGTTTCAACTGAAAATCAATTAGCCGATATTTTGACAAAACCTTTGGATCAAAAACGTTTTATTTATTTGCGAAAAGCAATAGGAATGCTTTCTTTGAAATAACAATCTTTGAACCATCGCTTAGGTTAGGTTTTGTTTTGTGTTTTGTGTTTGTATATAGAACATTAACTGAGCATTTGTTAAAATTGACTTTAATTGCGTCTTTTCATGTTTTAAGAAATTTATTATGATTTGGATATCATGATAATACATTTGATGAAATGATCATTTATATCAATTAGTTCATCTTTAATTGATCAAAGTCAATTTCTCTCTCAATGATCTCTTAGTATAGTTTTTATCTTATTTGATAGTTAAGTCAAGTATGAACACGAGATCATTTTTTGGTTGAATACTTTATATCTTATATAATTGATAGCCAATTGAGGGGGAGTTTGTTTATTAAACTTTCATGCTCAAAAGATGTGGAAAGAGTTACATCCTTAAGTGGAGTGTGAAAACTACCACCATATGGAGGAAAGAGCTACCATCTCGGTCGTCCGAGTACTGTGTGGAGCTACCACATGTTTACCAAGCATGGTGAATATTATTTATTAAAATGCTTTTTGGAATACTTGACTTTGTCGAATTCCAAGGTTGGTATAAGGTGGAATTTTTATTGAAAGATGCTCAAAGAGCCACTTCCCTACAAGCCACTGATCACGCTGTAATCATCTGCGCAGATTCAGATCATCACAGTCAAAATCTGATTTGGATGGAAAGAATTATATTATGCAATGTAAGTTGATAAAAATTCTGATCAAGAACAACTTCGTAAATTTATAGTAGAAATAATATTTCAAAAATATTTTGTTATTATTATACTTGTGTGCAATGTAAGTGTTTTATTGTATATTATTAATTTCATTGTATACTAGTGTAACTAGACATAAAAGACATTTTTTGCGTGTTGGGGAGTATTACTAATCTAAATGCCACCGAATCAATACAGGGGTAATCTGTTGGATCATGCGCAATTCTTTTGAATAACACCATTTATACATTTTATTTGAGATGTATATTGTTTATCCTACTCATTTAAGAATGAAGATCTCTTTATTAAGGAAAAAGCTAGGTGTAGGATGTACACCCCAAATGGGGTGTACATATAGCATAGCTCCTTTATTAATTATACTGATGTGACTAATAAAATTTAATTCATTCTTGAATGGATGAGATATAAGATATACACTACATTTAGAGTGTACAAATAATAATTTTTCTATTTTTTGTGGTAAAAATGCATGGTGACCCCTCAACTATATGTGATTCTGAAGTAGCCCTATCGACTATTATTTTTATTGAGATAACACAATTTCTTTTTTTAAAAAATTGAGTTTTTTATACTTTTCGTTATCAAATTTATTAACTTGTTAGTTATTAATTATTAATTGGTCTAAATTTATTTACTAAAAAGTGATTAAAATTATTAAATTTAATGAAATCATCAATGAATTTGATAAAATCTTCAATTCTTTTGACAAAAATCACTTAGTTCTAAAAAATTAAAAGTTGGGGATTTCATTGAAAAAAAAAAAAAAAAGTTGAGGAAAAAACTTACTAGCAATGCTATCCGTACACCCACTTTTGGGTGTACGACGTACACTCCTCTCATCTAAGGGTGGAGTGTAATCCACTACTCACTTCGAAGTGACTAGTGAAATTCATTCCATCCTGAGATGTGTCACGCCCCGGGGTCGGAACTGCGACCCGGGCTCGCCAACAGATCCGCTGTAGTACTCTAAAAAATTTAAAGACTATAAAATACTTTTGGAATTTATTTAATTAATAAATTTTAGCAAAAATTTGGGACATAGTGGATCAATGGTGGCCCAGAAATATCGACTTTTTATTGGGGCCTGATCTCGAAAATCCGAGAGCACAATTGCGATCGTCTCGTCGAAACATGAAAGTTTCATATTCACTTGTCGACGATCTGACGGTCGGATCTTCCGCAAAACAGGGAAGAAGAAGCGGGTCCCACAACTTAAGTTGTGAATAGTAATCCCTTATTTTAATTCCCTCTAGACCACTAACGGCCGATCTACTATATGGAACCCTGACATAGGGGTATGAGTAGTCGAACCTAGCTAATTTCGACGTTCTAAGCGCAATGGCACTGACGGATTTCGCGTTTGGCGATCCGGGTGCATCGAAGTGCGTGCGTCGGTTTGCGACATACAGAACAAGATGGCCCGAGATTTCATACGAGCACCAAATCAAACAAATGATTAGCCTATTTTGAAGGTCTCGACGAGCCGGACGTCGTGGCGAAGTCTGTTTCACAATTTGATGAACCGTTTTTCTCGAAATGCGCGAAAAGTGTCGAAAAAGGGGGTATTTTTGAAGAAACCCTAATATTTTATGTACCAAATTTAATGAGGCTTCTTGGTAAGGGTTCTGGATGCAATTGTGACCTACAGCAGGGACTTAAAGGCTTTAGGTTAATTGTGTAAGGGGTTTTTTGCAAATTTTGCAAAATAATGCATTAAATCCAAAATGACTCTTGGGCTATTCGTGGGAGGTTACACGAGGAGGCTCTTGGGATTTTCTAACTCCCAAGAGTTAATCCTCTTAAAGCTCGGGTGTTGTGAGGCCGAGGGACACCACCCTTCGAGAGGAAGTCCGAGAGAGAGGAGGAGAAGAAGAAGCTTGGAGCTAACTTGATCCAAGTTGATCCTTGGAGTCCCTGTGGAGCTCTCCTGCATCTGAGGACCCCTTGGAGCTTGCTGTGGCCGCGCGAAGTGGAGAGGAGAACCGGCTTCATCTTATCTTCTCCGATTCCGGCGAAGGTAAGGCTCCTCATCCTTTAGTTTTTAATGTTTAAGGTTAATGGAAGTCGACTCTAAGGAGTCTGTAGAAGCTCCCTGTCGAGCCCCGGTTCTTGGGATGGTCCCGGTTGCCGGCGGGAGAAAGGTTCTCGCCGGAACCCTAATTTGCTCCGCCTCGGCTTAGGAACGCAACCACTTGATCAAATAAGAAAATAAAATGATGGAAAAATACTGTTGGATCTGTTGATCATCTCCACCAAATTTGGTGGAGTTTGATCAAGAAACCGCGTCGTAGTCTTGAACCCTAATTTTGGGTATCTTGCACCATTGGCCGAGCTCTTTGCTCCGGCGCCGGCGAGCCCTCCCACCGCCGGACACCTGCCCAGAACTCTTCCTGGGAGTGAGGGGATCTCAACCATGCTTTTGCATGGCAACCATGCAGCCCGAAATGGTGGCGGCCATGGATGATCCGATTCTCAACCAAGTCGCGGCCGCCGGTGCTCCGGCCATCTCCGGCCGGGATGGGTTGGTCGGGAAGCTTCCTGTGGTCCATTAGAGCATTTCCATCCAAGTTGGAAGACTCCATAATGCCTCAGTAAAAATCCACCATTAGAGGTGAAAGCTCCAAACCGAGCTTTTGGCTCCGCCGCGCCGCCGCCGTGTTCTGCTGCCGGCCACTGGCACAGGAAGGTTCAATGAGGGTTTTAGTACCTGTTGGTGATTTTGGTTTGGTCCCAGATGCTATGGATGGATGGTCACGAATTTCAAAGTAAAGGACTTCATCTTCTTCAATAACTCCGGCCATTTCATCCATGCAATCTTGGCCCAGGTTTACAGGAATTGTAGAGGAAGTAATTTAGAAGCTTTCCTTTCAAGTTTTATAGCTTAAGGTGCAGTATAGACAAAGAACCAACCTGGGATTTGGCTTGTGTGCTTGGTTATGAAATGTGCACACCAAGTGCTTGATGAAATGCCACAAAGAAGAAAATGATGGATTTAGCTTTCGATGTAAAAATGAAACTTGCTTCAAAATATTCCCTGAGCTTGATGCTCACTTCAGATCAAACAGGATTTGTGAGGAATTACATTTGGATCATTGTGAATGTTGTTAGTGAGCAAGGTGTTGGATCTGGTTGATCCAACTGTGCTGGGCTGCAAATAGGGCAAGCCCTGTGATTCTTGAGTCATTTTAAGCATATGGTTTAAACAGAATTTGTTTTGGCTCCATAGAAAAATAGTTATAGTATAAACAAGCTCTAGGTTAAAGTTTTGGCCCAAAGTCTGTTCTGGGCTGTTTGCGAAGTCGCGATAGTGAGCTCTTGACTAATTTGGGGTCACTGGACGCGATGCTCGTGTTAAAAATTGATTTTGATAAGCCGGAGAAACAAAAATGCATTTAGGCTAGGTTAGAGAAGTATATTATGGCCCGAAGTTTTCCTCGGGTTCCGTGCTGCTGCAAATGGGTGAGCACGGTGTTCAGCAAGATAAATATCACCTGCTGGAAGTGATGGTTCATTAAAATGAATCTTTAGTTGAAAGAACGAGCGAAAACAGTGCTAAAAAGATTGTGTTGGTCTAAGTGTGATTGTCAAACACTGAGGTTAAGTAATTAAAAGGGTTAAGTTGACTTGAAATAAGTTAGAGTTGATCCCTGATCAATATGTTTGATTCAGGTTGGTTCGGTTTGCCACTGGTTTCGAGCGTTCGGTTGATACAGTTAGTCGCCTGCACAACGACAGGTGGGTTTATCTTCGGTCCGGGCTTTATCATTTCGGCCCTCTGTGTACGGTATTGGTTGGACTCCTGTTTTTGGTAGCTTAACTATTACTTTGAGCCTGCCTTCCTTTCGATTCAGTTTATACTGCTTCATGCCTGAGTTATAACTTTTATCAGTTATCTGTTGCTTTGTATAGTGCTTCCAGTATTCATATCATTATTCTGGACATTGCCATGCCTGATTGGTCATTTGCTAGGTTATATACCTGATTATCAGTACTTCCTGATTATATCTGATTCATGATATATAGTTGCTGCTTATTCTTGCATATGAGTTGAGACTCAGTTGATTCTGATATTGCATCCCAGTGGGGATTTCCCGGCTTGTTGTCGATTACCTGGTCAGTGGACCGAGAGCTTGAGCATTTGCATTATGATTGAGCCTGCTTTCCTGTTGATCAAATATTACACTGCTGAACACATAATTTTAATCAACTAAATGTTTTACTGAACGTCGTAGGGTCGCCTGAGTCTGTTCTTGTTTGATAGGACAAAGGCATTGCTCTTCGAAGTTTGGGCCTAAAACCTGTTTTCAAACTAGTTTCCGCAAAAATATGTGTTTAGTTTTGTATGTTTGGTCGGTCTGCATGATTGAGTTGAGATTTGCTGTTGATCTTATGTTGAGTTGAGATTTGCTTTTGATCTTGCACATGAGTTGAGATTAGTTGCTGATTATTCCTGCATAAGAGTTGAGATTCAGTTGATTTCATCCCAGTGGGGATTTCCCGGCTTGTTGCCGATTGCCCGGTCAGGGGACCGTGAGTTTGAGCATTTGCATTTGATCGCCCGCACCGTTGTACTTCACGAACATTGCCGGGGTCGCTCCCCGTGGATATTGTTCTTTACCGGTAAAGTGGTTAGCTGAGGCAACCCGTGACCCTTTGTGGAGGGAAATGTCAACCTGCTGGTGCCAAGTGGGCAAAGTCGCCTGAGGTTTTGTGGAACCAATAGGGTGGCTTGTGATTGGGTAATTTGATATATCATCTATTTGATGCATATGTTGCTTTTAGTCTGCTTATGTTTTATCTCATGATTCCTGATTTCGGTTTGAAGATATTCATTTGTTTGATACCTGCCTATACAATTATTCAGCATGCTTGGTTCATTATATTCCTGTCAAGGTTATGCTAATTCCTGTTGGTTATTCATTCGCTTCATAAATGCTTACCTAATGTGATCTTTACTATCCGCTAGTATTGTATACCAGTAGGTACGATCTGCTATTTCTCGGCTCGTCGTGCCCACTGGGATACACTCCGGTGTCTCTCACACCCTCGGGTGACTGTTTTTCAGGTCGAGCGGGTGTTGGGATGTCGGGACGAATTGGCGAGGTATCGATATAGAGATTGACCCTGGACAGCCGAAAAGTTATGTAATAGATGTTTGAAAGAAAGGAAATTGTATTTCAGTTGTATATTTGTAAAGATAGTTGTAAAGTTTACTTGTTGTTGTTGTTGTTGTTTGTAGTACGTAGTTAGTACTCTGATGTTGTTGCCTAGCTAGCCGTGCATATATAGAAAAGGCTCAATTCCATAGGGGATTGGGACTCTTCTATATATGTGGCGGTCTGTCATTGCCCTGGCTGTTTTTGCAACTCTGATAGAAAAAAAAAATTTATACACTGGTTTTTTGAACTCGGGGCGTGACATCCGCCATCTGTATGGAAATCTCCGCACAGACGAAGCGTCTAACCTGCAAATCAGATCTATAGCTAAACATGTATCAGAGCTGTAAAAATAAAATAAGTAGCTACAGAATCCCAACACTGAACAGTTGAAGTAACACATCGAAAATAATGGTCATCTCCCAGACTAAAACATAATACATGATACATCAAACCTCTCAGACTGTTCAGTACACAAATAAATCTCTCAGACAGGGTACATCTACCTCTGACTCTCAAAATAAAGTTGGTAAGGAGCTACTCGGCCACGCCCTTACCTCGATCTGCTGCCTCCGCCCGAACCGGTGCCGGAACAGCTACCTCAGGAAAACCTGTCACCACAGCGGGTGTGAGAACTACTGCAGAAGGTAGTTCCCAGTGGGTACCGTCACCAAGATCCACGGTATGCCCACTAAGTCTACTGGAGGCAAGACAATAGGTATACAGATAGATAATATGAAAGCTGAAATGGAACTACAGCTAATATGCCTCAAGTATCATGCTCAAAGGAAAAACTCAACTAAGAACATGCAATGCATCCACTCGCTCACGAGGTGCTCACATCAACCCAAATCTCAATGACTGCCAAATCTGGTCCAGTCAAGCCAGCGCCCCCTAGTGTATCAACTAGGGCCCCTAGTGTATCAACTAGGGTGTCCAATCGGACTATCATAATATCACGCAAAGCAACCTCATCAGGCGCATCATCATCATCGCATCCGAAGCGGCTCTCGAGGGGAGCGACCCCACCGAGGAATAAGCGTGTCTCATCTGGCTCAATAAGCGGCATCTGCAGGCTATAATCTACGATCGAACAGATCGAAAACTTGAAATGCCAACTAACCCATAAACAGGTCGGAGAACCCTCCACGACTCAATCTGATAGTGCACACAAACCCCCAAGACACTAGGAAACCCATCCACTGAGTTAATAAAAATCCCCTCGGCCCCCAGGCGCGAGAGTTCATGCATCCTGAACCTATCCAACCCCTCTGGGTGATCACAATGTTTAAAACTATTTTTGAAGCCATTTTTATATTAAAACGGGTTCAATGATTTTAAAACGGTTCAGATGCAGTTCGGAAGTCAACTAAACATGCAATCTAGTGTCAAATAGTCTCAAGATCATACTGATGATAAATGGGGTTCAGGTCTGTCATTCAAAAATAATCTAGACATCTATCAGATTTTACCAGCTATACAAATAGCTAAACTAGGCATGCTAACATGCTTTCAACAGAATTAGAAGGCATTCCATAAAGTTTGGAAGAAATCCAACCCACCTGGATGTGCGCGTTAGTCCTGAGTCCAAAAGAGCTGAAATTTAACGGGTTCCATCCTCAAGTTCTCACGATTCCAACGCACCAAAAATCGACCAAAAATTCCACCCGGTCGCTGAGATATAAGCCGAACATCGTGGTAAGCTCAAATCACTCAAAATAGTAATTTTATCGCACATCTGTCCACAAAACAGAAAATTACCTCCTGCGAGATGCCCTCCAAAAATTTCAAAAAAAATACGACGGCGATCCTCGCGAAGTGTAGATAGAAATCAAGTCCTTAAACACCAAATTCAGCCTCTCGTAGGCCGAGAAATTGCAAGATTACTCCTCCGCTGTCCAGAACATGCAACAGCAAAAAGGGGGTCTAAAGATGCTGCACGCACTCCCATAAAACTCAAAACAAAGCAAAGCAATGAATATCAAAGTCGAAGATCTACTTGTCGTGAAAACGCTGTCGCAAAAATCGGCATAAAATTCCAAGAACTCAGCTCGGGGGAGTCCGCGGATGAAGAGTCAACGAAAATGATCGATATCAGAACAGCGTCGAAGCTCGCGAGATCTGGGAGGAAAAATATCAAATGGCCTCCAAAATTTCTCCAAAACCCCAAAAAGTATAGAAGACTCGAAGTAGAAACTCGCTGTCGAAAATGGCACTCAAAAAGGATCTCAGAAAGTCTAGAAATGAAGCTCTCAATGGCTTATTTATAGCCAAAAGTACAAATAGTGGGCTGTCGGATTCGGGCCCAAAAACCGGGCGCCCGAAAAGTACTGTAGCCGCCCGAAATCACGAGATCACGCCACGTGTCCCGCCTGAATCCACCGGATCGCGCCACTTGTCCCGCCGCCCCGCATTCTGCACGCCTTGCGCACGTGGGCGGCGTGCGCCCGCCAATGGAATAGTGCCACGTGTCCCCACGTGGTTCACGCGGCGCACGCACCCGGCCCACGCGCTGGGTCTTCCGGAATTTGTCGGCCAATCACACGACGCCACGTGTCACAACCGCCGCATTTGACGTCGTCCAACCAATAGGGTGCTGCCACGTGGCATGACCAATCCTTGGTGCTCCCGGTGAACGTGCCTGCTCGTGGACCCGCCGCCCGCGCCGCGCCTGCCCGCGCCTGCCCGCGCTGCCCGCGGCCGCGTTCCGCCGCTGCACCGCCGCGCTCCACCTCCTGCCCGTCGCCGCCGGTGCCGGAACAGTGTTTCCGGCCGGTGAACAGTAACTTTTTGCTCCGAAGTCCGAAAAATGCAAGTAAATAGCTCATTTTCATCGTTTTCGCGCGCTGAGTCCAAATCCGCTGACCGTTTCGCCAAATTCTCTTTCTAAATTTTGCCGGAAGCACCCGCAAAAGCATACTTGATACGCCTCGCTAGTGTATCAACGTAGGGTATCCAATCGGACTAACTCGCTAACGAATAGTGGCACATGCAGGCTATAGTCGAAATCCACGCTCTCTCTCAGAATGGAAAGACTCAAGATCCTCAACATCTCGCACAACGGTCGAAGTACTCACAACGACCCAAGACTACCTTCAACCCAAACGGCTCCCAACAACACTAGCACTGGTCTAATCCCAGCTACCAGACTCCACTCAGCCCTCAGGCACGAGTGCAACAATAAAAGTATATGCCTGAATAAACCCAATCAATGGACCAGTAAAAACTGGCACTGCCTGCTCAAACTGTCTCAAGTATCTGCTAACAGATCGGCACTCACTGACCGGCACTCATCTGTCCGGTACTCACTGACCGCTGTGTAAATCGCCTACTCTGGACTGGCACTCGAGAGGAGCAACCCACACGAGTAAAGTATCTCTGTCACAAGTATCACGATATAGCAGGACTGGATCACGACTCTGATCAAAGTGGGAAAACCCATCCACTAAAGAAAACCCTGGTCCTCAATCAGATGCAATAGTACTCAATAAGTGGGAAACTCCGTCCACTAGAGAAATCTGATACCCAATCTGATGCACAAGTACATATCCGGTCAACCGCCCAATATTCGCGGTCGCCGCAATATCCCACTATCCACAACTTGGTACAACAACCAACACCCGGCCAACCGCCCAATATCCGCGGTCGCCGTAATCCCCTAACATCCACAATCTGCCACCATAACCAACATCCGGTCAATCGCCCAATATCCGCGGTTACCGCAATACCCACAATCCACAATCAAATTCAACCTGTCCCAGACTCGAAGTCTCGACTACACTATCCCAAACCCTTGCTCGAACCCGAGCAACATGAAACACCTGACTAACAAAAAAGAAGAAAAGAAGCAAATAAGGTTTCTCCTAAGTCAAGTTCCAACATGATAGTGTAGCAGTAAAAGATGGCCTATCTAGATGTCCATACAAGCATGCATTTGTCCTCAAGAAAGGAAAAAGGGAGTAAATCACAAGATCGCTCCACAAGGTATAACCACATGCCAAAATCACTAATGAACTACACTTGCCCATAATCCATGATCCATAATAACTCCTCGGAGTAATACCCGCACATAGATACATAATCCTGCCCCATCGCATAATCCAATCTCATAAAAGGCTATGTGCTAGCATGGCATGCAAAATAAACACATAGGGTGATAATCCCTTAGGTAAGCTTTTACTATTCATCACCATGAATATCCAAATCTTGCAAGTCCTCATAATATCTAACATGAATATTAATCTTGCAATTCCCTCATACAATCATCATTACTAAGCTTACCTCCCAATAACATACAATGTACCCTAAACATGCATGCATTCTATCAGATAGAATTAGAGAACCGTCCACCGGTTCTGGAGACGAAGCAACCCTCCTGAATCGCTTTCCGCAGGCAAAGCCGAAGTCGGTGAAGTGCGCAGTCACTCACTTAACAAAATCCGTCGAAACTGCACCCTCGGTACACGGTCGCGCAAGCCTCTGCTCCAACCAACAACACAGCCAACAACACAATAAACAACTCCACAAACAAAATAAACAGCACTCGCTATTTTTACCAACCAGCACAAAGAAGGGGCTTTTTTTCACTTGCGTGTAGTCATCTGAAAAATCTAAAAAAATCACGGTTGCGATCCTCGCGACGATTAGATACAAATCGAGTACTTATACTCCTTATTCCGACACCTGTAGGCCAAGATACAAATAGAACATCGCGGTAAGCCAAACTATCCACAATCGCAAATCTGCGAAAAATCAGTCCCAAAGAAGCTTAAATATCACCTTCGAAGAGTCCTCCAAAAATTCTGATAAAAATACGGGTGCGTTCCTCTCGAAGCGTAGATGTCGATCGAGTCCTCATACGTCTCGTTCCGATGCCCGTAGGCCGAGAAATCCCAACAATAATCCACCGCTGTCCAATACCTCGCAGCAGTACAAGGGGTCAAATGATACCTCGGGAACCGTGCCAAAAACCCAAAATGAGGTGAAATGATCAACACAGAAATCGAAGACGTACCTCTCATGAATGTGCTGCCGTGAAAATCGGCTCAAAACTCTATCGGGGTGATCCAGAGGGCCTCGTGGACTGAAATGCGACGGTAGAAGCCAAAATCGAGGAAGAGTCGAAGTGCGCCGCGTCGTAGAAAACACCGATGCCGCGGCCTCCAAAAAATCCGGGAATCCATCAAAAGGTGGAGGAGAGGGAGAGGAAGAACTTCTCTTAGGGGTGCCACAGCAGGGGAGCTCAGGAAAAGGGTCAAACGAGCTGCAAAGGGGGCTATTTATAGCCAAAACCCAACAATTCGAAGAATTCCAGCTGGGTCCCCACTTTCGGGTGCCCGAAAGTTTTCAGGTGCAAACAGTGCCTCCAGCGAACCGGACCACGCCACGTCGCTCGAACAGTGAACAACGGGACCCAGCGAACCGGACCGCGCCGCTTGGCCCGCATAGTACGCGCGGGTGGTTGGCGCTAGCCAACCACGCGCCGACACGTGGCGCGCCCGCCTGCCCGCGCGGTACAGCCACCTGCCCCGCACGGTACAGCCACCTGCCCGCCTGCCGCGCTTCGCGCGTGGACCAAGATCAGGTGGACCGGCCAACCCGGGGTCGCCACATGGCCCCGCCCCGGTCCACAGCTCTCCGCGCGCTTCCGTGAACCGCGCCTCGCGAGCCGGCCAACCGGGAGCCGCCACGCGTCCGCCCCCCAGTGCATGCCAGCCCCGTGGACCGGCCGGCCCGCCAGCTGCCTGCGCCGCTGCCCGCAGCCGTGCCGCCGTGCTCCGCCGCCTGCCCGTCGGTGCCGGCGCTGCCTCGGCCGCCGGAACAGTATCACTTGCCTCGAAATCCGTACTTGCGCATTCGGGCTCCGAAAAATACAAGTAAATAGTCAATTTCCATCGTTTTCACGCGCTGAATCCAAATCCGATGTCCGTTTTGCCCAATTCCACTTCTAAAATTTGTCGAAGGCTTCCGGTTAGGCAAACTTGCCCCCGTTTTCCACACTGAGTCCAATTCTTGGGTCCGATCCGCGCACAAACACCTCTATCACACAGCAAGGGCCTCCAGAAGTCGCGAAACACACTGCAAAAGCTCTGTGGAGATCCGGGTCATCACAGAGTGCTTAAACACCAAAATCCACCACCCGTAGACTGAGAAATTACAAGATTACCTCAGTCCTGTCCAGAAAAGTGTCGCAGAAAAAGAGGGTCTAAAGATGCTGCACGCACTCCTATAAAAACTCAAAATGGAGTAGAGCGATGAGTACCGAAATCGTAGGCCTACCTGTCGTGAAAACGTCGCCGCAAAAAATCGGCGAAAAATTCCAAGAATACAGCTCAGGGGAGTCATCGGACGAAAAGTCGACGAAAAAGATCGGTATTGGAACAGCGTCGAAGCCCGCGAGATCGGGGAGGAAAAATATCAAAGTCTCCAAAATTTCTCCAAAACCCCAAAAAGTGTAGAAGACTTAAGGTAGAAGCTCTCTGTCGAAAATGGCTTGAAAATCGGATCTAAAAAGTCTTCAAACCAAATCCACAATGGCCTATTTATACTCAAAAATCCAAATAGTGGGTTGTCGGATTTGGGCCCAACTTTCGGGCGCCCGAAAAGCACTGTAGCCGCCCGAATTCACCGGATCACGCCATGTGTAGCGCCCGAATCCACTAGATCACTCCACATGTACCCCGCCGCCCTGTGCTCCGTGCGCCTGGCGCACGTGGGCGGCCTGCGCCCGCCAATGGAACATGTGGGTTATGAATAATATGGATCTGAATAGGAAAAAAACCACCTAGAGGGGGGCGGGGGGGGGGGTGGTGAATAGGTGAAAACAATAAACACACCAAATCGTTGCGTAAAAAATAACCCAATGCGGAAAATAAATAAAGTACGCAAGATTTACGAGAAAAACTCCGTCACAGGAGTAAAAAACCACGGGACCGATAACACGGCGAAATCCACTAAGATTAAACACGTACAAGGTGATTTACAGTAACCCTACGACTCAACCTTTTCCATACGCTCCTAGTTGATCTTCTCCGCTCGCTCCGAACGCTCCTCGAATCCACGATTTGCGTCCAACTTCGAATCCACGAAGTCCAACGTCGAATCCACGACGTCCAACGTTGAATCCACGACGTCCAACCAAATCCACGGTCTTCACCGATGCGACACGTCTCGATCACACGAACGCGCCTTGCTCCGAATCCACGAGAGCGGTAGCACATTGAATCCACAAGGCCACGCGAATCCTCGCGCCGATTCTTCATAAAATCATTATTTTATTTGGTGATGATCATCCGAATACTTAGATCAAAGATAGATAAGGAAATACCATCTAAGTATTCTTCAATTTGATTCTATGAAAAATAGGAGTTTGGAAACCCTAGAATCAAATTGAACAATATAGATGAAGAAACATGAATTTAATCGTGTTTTCCTTTCTTCACTATATTTTTGGATTTTTCTATAATCTTTCGATTATCTCGATTAATGTTTTTGGATTACCCTAAAAGATAAAAGTAGGGTGTATTTATAGGTTAGAAACCTTTGGAAAGAGATAAGCATCAAAAACTGACTTAACAGAATTTTTCCCGCACGGCGGTCCGGACTGGATTTGGCTGATCCGGACTGTCGTCTTTTTTCAGCAGATTTTCTGAAAAACACAATTCGGAGTCCGGACTGAAACAGGGGAGGTCCGGACTGTTCATGCAATTTTGCAGAATTTAAGGTTCGGGGTCCGGATTGAAACAGGGGTGGTCCGGACTGGAAAATCGCATGAACTAAACTATGTTCGGGGTCCGGACTGGAATGGTCTGATCCGGATCCTGAACATCCAACTTGTCCAGTTTTTGATTTTTATGCACTGAAAACTTATCTAAGTGTTTCTAAACTACACAAATGTATTCGGATCACCAAAATTATTTAGTTAAACGTACCTGATCATTCCGAATCCATTCTTCTTGAGATTGGTATAGTTGATCCACAATTCTTTATCTTCAATCTTCAAGACTTATACCATTTCACGAAATACGCCATAACAAAATCCTTAACAATCTCCCCCTTTGGCGGTTTCGTGACAAAACAAAAATCCACTTAAAAAAAATTCTAAAAGATATTTTTGTTGCTATCACCATACAACAAAAATTTACAAGTATGATCCAAATAAAAATGAATACAAGAGATAAACTCCTAAAACAAACTCTAGACTTAGACGTTTGTACTCTATGCAAAAGAAATAATTCTTGACAAAACAAATCGTTAGATACCTCAAGAATTCAAATATTCAATAAACAATCAGAGAGATAGAGTTTATACTCACCATAACATTAATTATCAGATATGTATAAAAATTTACAAACAAAGATTCACATATCCCTAATCATTAAAATCCAAATGTCATGTCGAAACAATTAACAAGTTAAAAAATATGTCAGTTATCAAGTAACTTGTTAGTAATATTACATGCCCAAATAGTTAGTCAAATAGTTAGTCGGGGCATGTACACAAAGTTTTCATACTTACCTTTACTTCGCCTTTCAAAAGTTCACAAAGTTCCAACACAAAAGTGTTTTCAATGTTCTCTTCCCAAGTTCCAAAGTACTTACCAAAAGTTCCAAATACTCAGTTTTCAGTTCTCTCCCCTTTTTGTCACAGAAAGTTAGCCAAAATTACAATAAAAGGGAGTTAAAATTCATAAACAGTAAGAACTAAAAGTAAAAACCTGTAAGGAAAAGATGAACATTAGAACAACAAAAGAAAATCAGTCAGAATCATCAGAGCTGCTGCAACCCAGTTTCTGAAAAATCTTCTTGACCAACTTGGCAAGAGATTTCTGTTTCTTCTTCAATTCAGCTTGGGCGGCAGTTACTTGAGCCAAGTTCGTAGATATCATCGTGATTTCAGTCGACATGCGTTCTTGCTCTGATGAAAGTCGTCGTTGTTCTTTATAAATTGAGGTTACAGAGGCATCATCCTCTGAAGCTGAAGCTGCTGCTGGTGCTGTTGCTTCTGTTGTTGCTACTGTTGTTGTTGTTGTAGGTCTCTTGCTCCTTGGCGGTGTTGGGGTCTCATCCGGTCGAGTAGAGAGTGACTTCACAATAGTTGAGTCATTGATAGTTCCCAAACTATGCATATACGCCGACTATCCAGTATCGACGTTAAATTTCCTGAAGATGCGCATAATAATCATTAGGAAAGGAAGCCTCTCAGTCGGATGAGCATTTTCAACATATCTTGCCATCCTTGACCAGATAAGATAAGGAATGTTGAAGTTTGATCCTAACGAAGCAGTAGGATGTCCAAGGAGATAGAGAAATAGCGTTCTCTCCCATCGAAGAATTTTAGTTTGCATATTTGGAAGAATGTTGTAGCAAACTATAAAATTCAGGAATCTGTACTCCGGTCGAAGTTCTTTTGAAAGAACTGAATTTCCCGCCGACCGAGTATCCGGCAAACAAATTCCATCTACAACCGTTCTCCAGGTTGTATTGGTCATCACATGACCCTTCAGATAATGAATCCCATCAACTCGGGCATTCATTCCTAACACCTCTCCAATCAATTGAGGCGTTATCTTGAGCTTGACATTCCGGACCATTGTATGAAATTCCTTGGGTCCGTCCTCATGATCCTGAAGGTTAGTAGCACATTGGTAAAATGTCCTCACAAGATGAAGACAATATCCAGAAGTCTCTGGAAAATTGCAGATGGGAGCAAGTCCTGCTTGATCAAAAAGTGTTCCGAACACTTTTGAACGATCCATGAGAGCCGCGACATTTACATGTCTCTCACCTATGCATTCGCGTTTCTCAAAATCTTTTATTCTTTCTGTGCTAATGTGCACAAACTCCTGTGGAGGTGGCTCACTTGCAATTGGCTCTTCGATCTCAATTCCACGAGATCTACCTTTCCTCTTCGCAACAGTTTTTCGCTTCATTGACATGGGTGTCGGTTGCATGGGAGCTTTTCCTTTCTCAACAGCAGTAGGCGGTGTCTTCGCCTTTGTTGAAGCAGGGGCTTTCCCTTTCTCAACTATTGTAGGCGGTGTCCTCGCCTTTGAAGTTGCAGGGGCCTTGCCCTTTGATGTCGCTGCAGCAGGTGTTGCGGTTTCTTCAATGAGTTCATCCCAGTCCACTGACTCGGTCTCCGAATCGGACTCATCCAAAGAGATGTACTCTCATTCTTCTTGATTCTTTCTTGCTCTCTTGAGCTTGTTGGTTGCTCGAGTGCCAACCATTGTTGCTGGAGTGTTTGAAACAAAGATCCTGCGAGCAAGAATTCAAGAACACGAAAAAATTGTTTAATTTCAAAATTTTGAAAAATCATACCCAAACAATCATTATCGTGTTTAGAGACTATGAATCAAGTTAGTTTTGCAAAAATAATTTTAAAAAGATCAATCCCATGATTTTAGAAAAATTCCAAAATTTTACCCTAAAACCGAATTTTTAGAAATCGAAGCCCAAAAATTCGTTAATCAAGTGAATACAAGGCATAGAAACAAAACTAACATGACCAGAGTTCTAATTTCAAAAGAAATTTGATCAAAAACCGTTTAGAATTAAATTCGTAGCATGAATTTCACTCACGTTTTGAAGAAAAAGAAAAAAAACAGTGAAGAACAGTGATTTTGATCAAAAGAACTTACTTGAATCGAGAGAAAACAAGTTTGAGAAGGCTCCAAATCTCTGAATTCTAAAGAGAGAAACTCTAGGAAGTATAAACCAGAAGTTTAGAAGTGAATAGAAATCAAAAGACCCTTCGTTTCTATTAAAACCTAGCCGCGGTCCGGATCGGGTTTGAAGTTCAGTCCGGATCGGCTACCTGTAGGGAAATCCCTCGTTCGGGATCCGGATCGGATTCATCCAGTCCGGATTGGATTCAACTTTTTCTCCAGAAAAATTTGTAAAAATTCCAGAAAATTCAGAAAATAAATGTAAGCGTTTTTGTATATCAACTTTAAACAAAAATTATCGTTTCACATCCAAAAAAAATAGATTATGCTAAATCTATCAATAATATCCAAATAATGAAACGAAAGTTTATAAAAATTAAATCCTTTAAAGTTGAACAAGTTCAAAACATCAATCACGATCTAATGAGTAATGCGTTTATCAAATCATCAATTGAGTAAAGAAAATGAAGCACAAAGATCGATAGATGTTTGAAATCCCAAATAAATTAGATAATGCTATCTAGTCAATATATTGTAGGAAGTGGCTCTTTGAGCATATTTCAATAAAAATCCCACCTTATACCAACCTTGGAATTCGACAAAGTCAAGTATTCCAAAAAGCATTTTAATAAACAATATTCACCATGCTTGGTAAACATGTGGTAGCTGCACACAGTACTCGGACGACCGAGGTGGTAGCTCTTTCCTCCATGTGGTGGTAGTTTTCACACTCCACTTAAGAATGTAACTCTTTCCACATCTTTTGAGCATGAAACTTTAATAATAGACGCCCCCTCAATTGGCTATCAATTATTTAAGATATGAAGTATTCAACCAAAATTTGATCTCGTGTTCATACTTAACTCAACTATCAAATAAGGTAAAAACTATACCAAGAGATCATTGAGAGAGGAATTGACTTTGATCAATTAAAGATGAACTAATTGATATAAATGATCATTGCATCAAATGAATTATCATGATATCCAAATCATAATAGATTTCTCAAAATATGAAAGGATGCAATTAAAGTCAATTTAACAAATGCTCAGTTAATGTTCTATATACCAACAAAAAGAAAGAACAAAAATACAAAACAAAACCTAACCTAAGCAATGGTTCAAAAAATTGTTATTTCAATGAAAGCATTCCTATTGATTTTCGCAAATGAATAAAACGTTTTTGATCCAAAGGTTTTGTCAAAATATTGGCTAATTGATCTTCAGTTGAAATATAAGAAATTTGTAAAGTACTTGATTCAACTAGCTCTCTAAGAAAATGATATCTAAGTTTCATGTGTTTTGTTCTTGAGTGCAACACAGGGTTTTTTGAAATATTAATGGCACTAGTGTTGTCGCAAAGAATTGTTACCGAAGTCGCCGGAATGCGGAAGTCACTCAATACACTCTTCATCCAAATTAATTGAGTTGCACAACTTCCCACTGAAATGTATTCCGCTTCGGCAGTCGAGAGAGCAATGCAGTTTTGCTTCTTACTATGCCATGCAACAAGACAATGGCCAAGGTAAAAGCATGCACCACTCGTGCTCTTCCGATCATCCACTGATCCAGCCCAATCGGCATCCGAATATCCTATTATGTCGAGAGATGTGCCCATAGGATGCCAAATTCTGAAATTTAACGTACATTTGATGTACCGGATGATCCGTTTCACCGCTTTCAGGTGAATTTCCTTCGGTGCTGATAGATATCTCGCGCAAATCCCTACACTGAAGGCAATGTCCGGGCGACTAGCCGTAAGGTAAAGTAGACTTCCAATCATGCTTCGGTAAAGTTTCTCGTCTACTTTTTCTCCGTGAGATTCACATCCAAGTCCCTTATTACTAGTTCCCATGGGAGTCGGAAAGTCTTTAGAATCTTCTAATCCAAACTTCTTGACCAACTCCTTTGCATACTTGGATTGACACAAATGAATGCCCTCTTCAGTTTGTTTTACTTGCAATCCACGAAAATATGTCAACTCGCCCATCATGGACATCTCAAATTCGCTTTCCATTGTTTCAGCGAATTTTGAAGCATCATTGTTCCTTGTAGCACCAAACACAATGTCGTCCACATAGATTTGTGCTACAATGAAGTTGTCTTGAAAGTGCTTCACAAAGAGTGTCCGATCGGCTCCCCCTCGAGTATAACCCTTTTCCAAAAGGTGCTTTGTCAGTCTTTCGTACCATGCTCGCGGTGCTTGTTTTAGACCGTAAAGAGCCTTTTTCAATCGAAAAACATGGTTTGGAAGTTTATGATCAATGAAACCTTTCGGTTGAGCGACATAAACTTCTTCATTTAAGAAACCATTTAAAAACGCGCTCTTAACGTCCATTTGAAAAAGTTTTATTTTAAAATGACAAGCTATAGCAAATAAGATACGAATAGACTCGAGACGGGCTACCGAGGCGAAAGTTTCATCAAAGTCTATACCTTCAACTTGTGAATAGCCCTGAGCAACTAACCATGCTTTGTTCCGAATAACGGTACCTTCTTCATTTTTCTTGTTCTTGAAAATCCATTTTGTACCGATGATGTTTTGTTGCTTCGGGGGCTTCGTTAATTCCCAGACTTTGTTCCTTTCAAATTGATTGAGGTATTCTTACATAGCTTCAATCCAATAGTCGTCTTGAAGAGCTTCATCAATATTCCTTGGTTCTACCATGGAGACGTAGCATGCGACTCCACATTCCAATTGTCTCCGAGTTCTAACTCCTTCTTGAGGATCTCCAATGATGTTCGATTCAAGATGGTCCTTGGAGATACGTAGCGTTTGAAGTAACGAAGTACTCGGGGGTAATTGTGATGATTCCTGCACATTAGATGAACTAGAAGAACCATGAGATGCATCAAAATTTTCAGAAGACTTATCATGCAAAGATGCAATATCATTAGCAGGAGATTCATCATCAAGAGACATATCAAGAGTAGATTTAACAGAAGACAAATGAGAAGCTTCATCTACTTTAACATTAATTGATTCAATCATCGTCTTAGATTCAAGATTGTATACTCGATATGCTATACTATTTGTAGAATAACCCATAAAAATTTCTTCATCACTTCGAGAATCGAATTTTCCAAGATTTTCTCAATCGCGTAAAATGTAACAGCGACTCCCGAAGATACGAAAATACTTAGTATTAGGTTTTCTACTAAACCATAGCTCATATGGGCTATTCAAAGTACCCGGACGCAAATAGATGCGATTGATCACATAGACCGCGGTGTTAATTGCTTCTGCCCAAAAATATAAAGGAAGTTTCCGGCTATGAAGCATAACACGAGCCATCTCTTGAACAACTCTATTTTTGCGCTCGACTACACCATTTTGCTGCGGTGTATAAGGTGCAGAGAATTCATGTTTTATGCCATTTGAAGAACACCTGTCGCAACTCAACACCTTCGGGATGATCATAACCCCACAAGCAAGTTCACACGCATTGTGTGAAACAACCACAATTTGTATCCATTTAGGATTAATATTGTATCCGCAAGCTATCAACGTCACTCGACACATCAGACTCTCTAGTCATAGTGCACCACCGATACTACCTCACTAAGGTAGCAGCCACAACCAATACAATTGTTGTATACTCATAGGAGAGTCCGAAATAGTCCACGAAATCCGTGCAAGAGGTGGGACCTGAATACAACACCTACCCAATCAGGGTTACTATATTTGGCCATAGGCCACCAAAACTAATCAGTACAACAGCCATGCCAGCGCTAGCGCGCTCACTGTCACCACCACTTCTATCGGAATAATCATGAATTTCGGGCTACTTTCACTGATCAGGTTTAGAACATAACTCGACAAAGGCTTGTATTTATAAAGTGTCATCAGAATCACTTCCTCCACAGCAACAGAATTGCTAAACTCATAGTCGTCCAGATAGCTGTAATTGGGGAATCAGCAATAATAGCAGCCACCGGTGTAGTTCCGAGAATTATGGCTGTGACAAAGGTCACATATCATGTGGCGCGTGGGCAACAGGAGGCTCAACAACACCTCAAAGTACCTGGACTAGTGGTGGGACTGGTGCAAAAATAGCAGTCATCTGCTGCGTGCCATCTGCTGAACTAACCCAGCAAAAGTGGTGAGCTAACCCTCAAACCACAGCGAACGATCCGAGCCCTCTGGCTCCGCTGAAACATCACGCCCACGACCCGTACCACGATCGCGGCCAACACTGCACCCATTATCACCACCAGGCCTAGAGCGCGTGCGAACACCGCTCGTAGCCACAGCAACAAGGTTAGGAAACAACTCATTAGTAAGTATCTCACCTGAGTTCCTAACCACAAGACAACACCCCGCGCTAACACGTACGTCACAAGTCATCCTAGGGCTCAATCCTAACCCAAACCTAGGTACCGTGTACCTATGCTCTGATACCATCTAATCTGTCACGCCCCGAGGTTCGAAAAAGGGTCTAATTTTTTTTTTTTTAAAAATCAAAGTTAAGAACTTGAATACTCCAAGGCGTGAACAGACCGCCACACATATAGGAAAGCCTCTGTACAACGGACAGAGTCCCCCCTATATATGCTCGGCTAACAGATACATCCAATCAGAGTAGATACAGAATTAACTATAACTAAATAAGTTCTACTCTATTACATCCACAAGGTTCGTATGTTTATACAATCCAGTTCCAAAATATAAATAACAGTTATGCAGTCCACTAAATCCAAAGGTAAAGTCCTACCAGGGACAACTCTATCTCGAATCCTCACACAGGACGTCCCAATGTCCCCGCACCCAACAGACCTGAAAAATGGTCACCCGAGGGTGTGAGACACACATAAGTGTATTCCAGTGGGCACAACGGGCCGGAAAATAGCAAGTCGTACCTACTGGATACCATAATAAGCGGATAGCAAAAGTAGGATATACTGAAACTGAAAGGTAAAATGCAAATATATAATCTAAGCAGAGTACCATCAATCATGGATTAATCAACAGAGCAGAGTACTCACATATAAAGCTGATCATGCTATAACTGATAAATCTACAAGCAGGAATGAATATGCTATAACTGACAAGTAGGAAATAGTCATGCTATCACTGATAATCTGGCAAACATGAAATGATCATGCTATTACTGATAAATCTGACAAGCAGGAAATGATCATGCTATACTGATAATCTGATTAGCAGGAAATAATCGTGCTATAACTGATACTCTGGCAAACAGGAAATAAACAAGGATAATGCGTCAAAGGTATCACCACAAATATACCCAATCTAATGCCACTGTTGGCCACAAGGGCCTCAGGCTAAGCAGCCATGGAGCACAAGGACCTCAGGCAAATGCCACTGTTGGTCATTGGGGCCTCAGGCTAATGCCACTTTTGGACACCCAGCATGCTATCATAACCCCAACGGGCTCACGGGTCAATGTGACCTCTCTACCGGTAAAGAACACTACTGCGGGTAGCTAATCCACTGGTGTGCTGGACTGAAAGCTGGCTCAACGGCGATCATAATGCTGATGCTCAAACCTTGGTCCATCAACCAAATAGACGGCAAAAAGCCGAGGAAAATCCACACCGGGATACAAATACAGAAGTATATCATGCCAATACTGAAACAATAACTCCTATTCTAAACATGCAGTGAAGAATAGAGAAAGATATAGAACTGAGCTAGTGACCATACAAGCATGGAATATGTCCAGATATGTATAACTACTGCTGGAAATAAAGGCATAATAACAGCTCATCTGTAGTATCAAGGCTATGCAGATGTAAGGATTCTGTGCTGATATGCAAGCAAGTAGTAAGAACAGGTACAAACTCAGTAGCAATCATAATGTTGAATCTCAATCCACGGTCGGTAGACCGGACAGTCGGCGAGAAGCCGAGGAAATCCCCATCGGGATATCGATACTGATGCAAATCATGCCAAGTATTGAGACTAGAACTCCTATTCTAAATATGCTGTGAAGAATAGAGTATAACGAAAGACTCATCTGTATAATCAGGCAATATAGCTGTAATGACTGAATGCTGGAATGAAAGCATATAGTAAGGCTGAAGCATAGGTTCAGGGCTACACCAAGAACAGGGGTCCGACCTACCACGGCACCCCATAGGGCCGACCTGATAAAGCTCGGACCGAAGATAAACCCACCTCAAGGTAGTCGGTCGCGATATCCGTTGGACGGATCACGGGCTGGCTCCTGACGACTCGGGCCTACAATAATACCACAAGCCAACACAGGATCCCTGAAAATCCATGAAATGCGCGTTTAGCGCGAAAGCACCGTTAAATCAACCACTTCGTTGATTAACGGCTCGTTAAGCGAATCTTGCTCAACGAAGACCCCGGGTGTGACGCCCCACTTCCAAGGGGGTCACCCATCCTAGAACTACTCTAGCTCTAGCACGCTTAACTCTCATGTTCCTCTTGGATCTTGCTACCATCCAAAATGCTATAGCCGGGTTAGAGATTTAGTCATATTATATCATTTATATAGAGGACTAATCCAAATTCCGGGGGTGTCACATTCTTCCCCCCTTTAAGCCCTGACGTCCACGTCAGGCTCAAGCACACTCACAAGCACCAGGCGATGTGAGACTCGTCTCGCTAGCCTTAGCCGACCTTGTGAGGAGCTGCACTCCACTCACAACGGTCATTAGCCGGGGAGCCTCGCTCCACCCGCTATATAACCCTGGCTCAGCCGAGACTCATCTTACATTTCCGGCTGGTGAATGGCTCTGATACCAATTGTGACGCCCCACTTCCCAGGGGGTCACCCATCCTAGAACTACTCTAGCTCTAGGACGCTTAACTCTCATGTTCCTCTTGGATCTTGCTACCATCCAAAATGCTATAGCCGGGTTAGAGATTTAGTCCTATTATATCATTTATATAGAGGACTAATCCAAATTCCGGGGGTGTCACACCGGGAACCTTACCGAAAGGTCAATAAAACTCTTACACATTCATTTTATTTTTTCCTCATGTTACAATTGCAGCAAGCCCCCCAGAACTTCCAACTTTGCGTAAAATACATGGTTTTAAACACTTATTTACTTATAACTTTCAAACCAGGTTTCCAATTACCACCATATTTTATCAGAAACTAAAATTCGATGTGCTGGACCCCATGCTTACTGTTTGGAAGCAGGTTGGCACACTCAACACAAGTTGGTCGCCTCCAAAGTTGTCCTAAAGCTACAACTTAGGCATTTTCACAAATCCAACGTTCAAACCCATTTCTGAAGTGAGCATCCTACTCAGGGGTCCCAAATTAGCCAAGGGCTCACTGTCGCGAAGTCGCGAAGCCTTTGGAACAGCCTAGATAGACCACAACTCATTTTGAGTGCACGGTCACTAATCTTTTTGTTCTACCTGTGCATTATGTAAACCAAGTGGAGCATCATCTTCAGTATGTCACATAGGACCAAGGGCTTGCCCTAGCGCGGCCCTAACCTTGCCGGATTGCCCACACAAGAGCCCAAGTCCCGAATGGCCTCACCTGGCTCCCACAGCAAACCACTCAGTCATTCTTGCAACTGAAGTGAGCATCAAGCTCAGGGGGACCTGTGGAGTCAGAGGCTCACTCTCAGGGTGGTGCACGGCAGCCGGAACAGTACGGGAAGCAAGGCTCGGCCAAGGCTCGAGCACCCACAATGGCCACCCAAAAGCTCTTTGCTCTAGAGGTCAACTGAGGCAAGCACCATCCTCAGGGATCACAAGGCATCATCATGCTCGCAGTTAGGTCAAGAACAAGGCGCGCGGTGGCCGGAGCTTGGCGGCACGGCCATGCTTGAAGCTTCGGTTTCGGGCGACACTAAGGCACAGGATTTTAGGTGCAACCAACAGCACCAAAAGCTTTATATCGAAGCTTTGGGAGGTTCTGGGCAAGTCCTCACCGCCGTCGATCACCGGAAAGCCGGCCGCCATTAACGAGCTCAAGCTCGAACCATTAATGGCGGAATTCCGGCGGCTCTGCATGGGTCGCATGCAAGCACGTGGAAGGCTTCCTCTCAGGCCCTGGAAGCTTACCAGACCCTCCCCCGGCGCCGAGAAGCAGCGGCGACGCCGGACCGGCCAACTTGGCCGTAGTCACAAATTCCCGAAATTAGGGCATCGCCCCGCCACGCCCACGGTGCACCAAATCACTCCAAATTTGGAGGAGAGTAAGAGTAGGAGGAGAGTAAGAGTAGGACTAGGGGAAGAAGACCACCATTTTAGTTTTTGCTAAAAGTTGCTGAGAGTGGAGCAACCCTGGGGCGGAGCAAACCGGGTTTTCCGGTGGTGCAACTTTGTCGCCGGCCAACCAATTGCCTCCCATTTGTGGGGCTGGGCAAGGAGTCTCTACAGAGGCTCAGGAGCACACTTCCATGGTCTCGGGACAAAAAGAACCAGAGAAGGAAGAGGGCTTACCTCGCAGGAGTTGGTGAAGACAAGGATGAAACCGATTCTCTCCACGGCGACACGCGGCCGCGGCTCAAACTCCACGGAGCTCCTAGGATGTAGAGGAAGTCACCAGCAAGCTCTTGGAAAGGTTGGGTTGCCAAAGGTGTTGGTGCTCGCAACCTTCACCCAAGCTCGGCCAAACCAAGGGTGGAGTGGCTCCTCGGGAACCCCAGACCATCCTCGCCGGTTTCCATGGCCTATGTGAGTTAAGAGGAGCACGATGAGCCATCTAGACCCCTCGAATCCCGCTCCCATGGCTAGCCCAAGGGTCACCTTAACATAAGTGCTATTTTGCACAATTTGCGGTTTAGCCCTTGCATGCCTTACCTCCAACTCTCAAGTCCCTGCTGTAGGTGACAAATGCACCCAGAACCCTCACCAAGAAACCTCATTCAATTTGGTACATAAAATATTAGGGTTTTTACAAAAAATACCCTATTTTTTACATTTTTCACGCATTTTGAGAAAACCGGGTTGCCGAAACAGAAAATGGACCTTGCCACGACGTCCGGCTCGTCGAGACCTATCAAATAGTACATTTGCTTGTTTGATTCGGTACTCGAATAAATTCTCGGGCCATAAAGTTCTATGAGGTATACTGCATTGCACGCATTTTGATGCACCAGAGTCGCCAAATGCGAATTCTGTCAGTGTCATTGCGTTCAGAGCATCGAACTTAGCTAGAAACGACTACTCATACTGCTAGGTCCGGGTTGCAGATAGGGAATCGGCCGTCGACCGATCGAGAGGGAACCGAAATCCAGGGTTACTATTCATTTTACTATTCACTTAAACTGTGGGCCCCGCAGCTTCTTCGCTAATTCCCGGAAGATCCGACCGTCGGATCGAAAACATATGAATATCAATTTTTCTTGTTTCGACGAGACGGTCGCAATGGTGATCTCGGATTTTCGAGATCAGACCCCGATCAAAAGTTGATATTTTTGGGGTTCAATTATACTATAATTTATTTATTTTTGCTAATTATTAATCCAGAAAATTATTTAAACTTTAAAATTTAACTTTTAAAATTCACGATTATTACATCACCTACCCCTTATAAAAAGTTTCGTCCCCGAAACTTGAATATAATCATGAATCAAACAAATGAGGAAAATGCTCCCGCATCTTTGACTCACGCTCCCACGTGGCTTCGCGTTCCCCGACTTCGTCCCAACAGATCGGGGATCGACATCGACGCCCATATAGTGCCTCGTAAGGCGCCATCCCGATGCTTGCCTAATAACTGTTGTTATAGGCAAATTCCACTAGCTGTAGATATCTGAACCATCCGTCTCCATAATCCATAACACATGCCCGTAATATATCTTCCAATGTCTGGATAACTCGCTCAGACTGCCCATCGCTCTGAGGGTGGAAGGCAGTACTGAAACTCAACTTAGTGCCCATCGACTGCTGAAGACTCTGCCAAAAATGGGACACGAATCGAGTATCCCGATCGGAGACAATTGACACCGGCACACCATGAAGCCGGACTATCTCGTCGATATACAATTGAGCAAGCCGATCTCGGGACCATGTCGTATGGATAGGCAGAAAGTGGGCCGACTTGGTGAGTCGATCCACAACCACCCAAATAGCATCGTGGCCATGCTGGGATCGAGGCAGATCGGTGACGAAGTCCATCGTGATCTGCTCCCATTTCCACATAGGAACAGGAAGTGGTTGCAGCATCCCTACCGGTCGCTGATGCTCAGCCTTCACCTGCTGGCACACCAGGCACTGAGATACATGTTGCGCTACATCTGCCTTCATCCCAGACCACCAGAACTGCTGCTTCAGATCTTTGTACATTTTGGTTCCTCCAGGATGCACTGTGCTGTATGTGATTACACTTGGCCCACAACTCTGTTTCACCCACCAAATCACTAAAATTTTGGTTCATATAAGAACCAAACGGGGTAAGGGGGTCAACGTACCTCCACTATGATCATTCGACTCTTCGGCAATTTTGTTGAACACCCTAACATTTTTACGAACTGCCAAACACATTAGAGATGATAGCCAAGTCATCACACTTTCAAATCGGTTGAAATTTCAATTTGTGCGTACTCAACTAACCTTTCCACAATACTGGAATCTATTAAATTGGGGTATCACCAGGGGTAGTGGGTTTATCTTATTGCGTAATAGAAACAGGTGCAATCAACTGAGAATTTAATTCAGTGTAGACTCCTTGAAGCTTTCTCACTGTACTAGAAGCTCTCTACCCGCACTTCATAATTGCTTGTGGCTTTCATTTTCACCAACAGGTCCTAGACCTCAACTTAGCTTGCTAAAAAGCATGAAGCTTCCTCAAGAAATAGAGCTGATTAATTTCACCTGGTCACATATACTGCCGAATATAATCTACTCGATCAATCATTTAGCACCACTGATATTCAACAACTTGGTTTTCCCTCCACAAAATCTTAACAGATCTGGTTTGGACGCATTGTCCAATTCTACAGCTTAACTGAATATTCTCATCATTGCATCAATTGCAAGTTCTGGGCAATATTATCGTGGCTGGTAGGCCACCAGCTAGAATGGATGTCCACAACAATGACAAGGACAATCTATTCTCTGCGTATGTATACCGTCGGAGGCCTAATCAAGGTCCAACACAGTCTGGAATATCAGAACCCAGATTACATCACTGTTGCCTAGAGAGCAACCTCGAAAACTAACATATAAGCAAGTACACAAGTAGACCCAATCAAGCTATTTCCCTTACAGGGTAGAGTATAGCATCCGCTCTTTCGACAGTACGTTGTCTGCAGCCAACGCGCTTATCAAAAGAAAGGTGAAATACCTTTGATCTGTCACCAACCTCACATTGGGGACATGACTCCCACCGGAGTCCAACAGAAGGTATCACACATTCCTCACAACACCAACCTGTATGCCAATATTGCAAACCAAAATCGGGTGTTACTACCACCACGTGGTCACGAGTGGCATCATGGCCACTCACAATAATCTTGAACCATATTCCAGTGTTCACCAATACCTTGAATTAATTACTTCTTGCTAACACAGGTCTAGCGACACCTGTCGCAACTCAACACCAACGGGATGATCATAACCCCACAAGCAAGTTCACACGCATTGTGTGAAACAACCACAATTTATATCCATTTAGGATTAATATTGGATCCTCAAGCTATCAACGTCACTCGACACATCAGACTCTCTAGTCATAGTGCACCACCGATACTACCTCACTAAGGTAGCAGCCACAACCAATACAATTGTTGTATACTCATAGGAGAGTCCGAAATAGTCCACGAAATCCGTGCAAGAGGTGGGACCTGAATACAACACCAACCCAATCGGGGTTACTATTTGGCCATAGGCCACCAAAACTAATCAGTACAACAGCCATGCCAGCGCTAGCGCACTCACTGTCACCACCACTTCTATCGGAATAATCATGAATTTCGGGCTACTTTCACTGATCAGGTTTAGAACATAACTCGACAAAGGCTTGTATTTATAAAGTGTCATCAGAATCACTTCCTCCACAGCAACAGAATTGCTAAACTCGTAGTCGTCCAGATAGCTGTAATCGGGGAATCAGCAATAATAGCAGCCACCGGTGTAGTTCCGAGAATTATGGCTGTGACAAAGGTCACATATCATGTGGCGCGTGGGCAACAGGAGGCTCAACAATACCTCAAAGTACCTGGACTAGTGGTGGGACTGGTGCAAAAATAGCAGTCATCTGTTGCGTGCCATCTGCTGAACTAACCCAGCAAAAGTGGTGAGCTAACCCTCAAACCACAGCGAACGATCCGAGCCCTCTGGCTCCGCTGAAACATCACGCCCACGACCCGTACCACGATCGCGGCCAACACTGCACCCATTATCACCACCAGGCCGAGAGCGCGTGCGAACACCGCTCGTAGCCACAGCAACAAGGTTAGGAAACAACTCATTAGTAAGTATCTCACCTGAGTTCCTAACCACAAGACAACACCCCGCGCTCTCACGTACGTCACAAGTCATCCTAGGGCTCAATCCTAACCCAAACCTAGGTACCGTGTACCTATGCTCTGATACCATCTAATCTGTCACTCCCCGAGGTTGGAAAAAGGGTCTAATTTTTTTTTTAAAAAAAATCAAAGTTAAGAACTTGAATACTCCAAGGCGTGAACAGACAGCCACACATATAGGAAAGCCTCTGTACAACGGACAGAGTCCCCCCTATATATGCTCGGCTAACAGATACATCCAATCAGAGTAGATACAGAATTAACTATAACTAAATAAGTTCTACTCTATTACATCCACAAGGTTCGTATGTTTATACAATCCAGTTCCAAAATATAAATAACAGTTATGCAGTCCACTAAATCCAAAGGTAAAGTCCTACCAGGGACAACTCTATCTCGAATCCTCACACAGGACGTCCCAATGTCCCCGCACCCAACAGACCTGAAAAATGGTCACCCGAGGGTGTGAGACACACATAAGTGTATCCCAGTGGGCACAACGGGCCAGAAAATAGCAAGTCGTACCTACTGGATACCATAATAAGCGGATAGCAAAAGTAGGATATACTGAAACTGAAAGGTAAAATGCAAATATATAATCTAAGCAGAGTACCATCAATCATGGATTAATCAACAGAGCAGAGTACTCACATATAAAGCTGATCATGCTATAACTGATAAATCTACAAGCAGGAATGAATATGCTATAACTGACAAGTAGGAAATAGTCATGCTATCACTGATAATCTGGCAAACATGAAATGATCATGCTATAACTGATAAATCTGACAAGCAGGAAATGATCATGCTATACTGATAATCTGATGAGCAGGAAATAATCGTGCTATAACTGATACTCTGGCAAACAGGAAATAAACAAGGATAATGCGTCAAAGGTATCACCACAAATATACCCAATCTAATGCCACTGTTGGCCACAAGGGCCTCAGGCTAAGCTGCCATGGAGCACTAAGACCTCAGGCAAATGCCGCTGTTGGTCATTGGGGCCTCAGGCTAATGCCACTTTTGGACACCCAGCATGCTATCATAACCCCAATGGGCTCACGGGTCAATGTGGCCTCTCTACCGGTAAAGAACACCACTGCGGGTAGCTAATCGACTGGTGTGCGCGACTGAAAGCTGGCTCAACGGCGATCATAATGCTGATGCTCAAACCTTGGTCCATCGACCAAATAGACGGCAAAAAGCCGAGGAAAATCCCCACCGGGATACAAATACTGAAGTATATCATGCCAATACTGAAACAATAACTCCTATTCTAAACATGCAGTGAAGAATAGAGAAAGATATAGAACTGAGCTAGTGACCATACAAGCATGGCATATGTCCAGATATGTATAACTACTGCTGGAAATAAAGGCATAATAACAGCTCATCTGTAGGATCATGGCTATGCAGATGTAAGGATTTTGTGCTGATATGCAAGCAAGTAGTAAGAACAGGTACAAACTCAGTAGCAATCATAATGTTGAATCTCAATCCACGGTCGGTAGACCGGACAGTCGGCGAGAAGCCGAGGAAATCCCCATCGGGATATCGATACTGATGCAAATCATGCCAAGTATTGAGACTAGAACTCCTATTCTAAACATGCTGTGAAAAATAGAGTATAACGAAAGACTCATCTGTATAATCAGGCAAATATAGCTGTAATGACTGAATGCTGGAATGAAAGCATATAGTAAGGCTGAAGCATAGGTTCAGGGCTACACCAAGAACAGGGGTCCGACCTACCACGGCACCCCATAGGGCCGACCTGATAAAGCTCGGACCGAAGATAAACCCACCTCAAGGTAGTCGGTCGCTGTTACGGAATTTGAGTTGGCATAGTTTCGTGAAAGTTCCAAGTCTTGAAGATTGAAGGTGAAGAAAGTTGGATCATTTAACTCAATCTTAAGAAAGAAGAATTCAAAAGGATCAGGTATGTTTAACTAAAGATTTTGTGTGATCCGAATACTTCTTGTAGTGTAGAAACACTTGGAAGAATCTTTCATTGCATAAAAATCAAAAACTGGACTTGGGACATGCTCAGGATCCGGATCAGGTTGTTCGATCCGGATCCCGAAGGTGGTTCGTTCATACACCAGTTCAATCCGGATCGTAGCCTCTCTTGATCCGGATCCCGAACACTGAGTTTACCATCTTCCTTGAACGATCCGGATGAGGCTTCGCAATCCGGATCCCGAACGTTGATGTTTGGTGAACTGTATGAACGATCCGGATCAAGCACTTCGATCCGGATCCCGAACCCTCGTTTTTCTGGAACTACCTGACTCGTTACGACGATCCGGATCACAGCTAATCCGATCCGGATCGCCGTCCGTAAAATTTCCAGAAATGTTAGATTTTTGATTCTTATCTCCTTCCTAGGGTTTCTAATCTATAAATAGACCCTATGACTCTCTTTCTAGGGTTAATCCACATAGCCGTCATTTTTATATATCATCTTATACGGCTCTAGATCCACATATAGAGAAGAAAGGAAATCATTAGAGAATACTCTATGTTTCTTCATCTATATTGATTAGTTTGATTCTAGGTTTTCATACTCACATCTTGAGTTGAATCAAACTAATGAATACTTAGATGGTATTTCCGATCTATCCTTGATCTAAGTATTCGGCGGATCATCACCACCAAAAACAATGATTTACCCTAAAAATCGACGCGTGGATTCGCGTGTCCTTGTGGATTCAAGGTTCAACCGCTCTCGTGGATTCGGAGCGAGGCACGTTCGTGGATTCGAAGGGTGCTATTGGGTGAAGACCGTGGACTCGGTCGGACGTCGTGGATTCGACGTTGGACGCCGTGGATTCGGCGTTGGGCGCAGATCGTGGATTCGAGAAGCGTCGCGGAGCGAGCGGAGAAGATCCTCTAGGAGCGTATGGAAAAGGTTGAGTCGTAAGTGTGTACGGTAAATCACCTTGTACGTGTTTTAATTCTAGTGGATTTCTGCCGTGTTATCGGTCCCGTGGTTTTTTACTCCGGTGATGGAGTTTTCCACGTAAAAATCTTGCGAGTTATTTTTTATTTCCGCATTGGGTTTTTATCGCAACGATTTTTGAGTGTTTATACGTTTACACCTATTCACCCCCCTCTAGGTGTTTTTTCCCCTATTTAGATCCTTATTACATTTAACCCAACAAGTGGTATCAGAGCGGGAATAGGGTTGTAAACAATGGTTGAAGGTGGAAACATCAATCGACCCCCTTTCTTTGATGGAACAAATTATGCGTACTGGAAAGTACGGATGAAAGCTTTTTTAACTTCCATCGACGAAAGGGTGTGGCAATCAATTGAATTAGGATGGTCTAATCCAACTGAAATTATCTCTGATGTTCGCACCTTAAAACCTAGGTCGAAATGGACCAAGGAAGAGTTAGATTCATCTTCTTACAATGGCAAGGGAATTAATGCTATTTTTAATGCCTTATCTCAAACTGAATTCTCTCGCGTCTCGGCATGTGAGACTGCGAAAGAAATCTGGGATGTTCTTCAGGTTACACATGAGGGAACTAACCTCGTGAAGATTCAGAAACTGCAAATGCTTACGAGCAAGTTTGACTCTATCTTAATGGCAGAAAATGAATCTTTCACGGACTACTATACACGATTGCAAGACATCGTAAACTCATGTGCTAACCTGGGAGAGAAGATTCCAGAATTTAAGATTGTAAGAAAGATCTTAAGAACTCTTCCTGAACGATTTCGCCCAAAGGTTACTGCCATTGAAACTATTAAACACCCGGACGAAATACGTGTAGAAGAATTAGTTGGTGCATTACAAACTTATGAAATGACATTTACTACTAACAATTCTTCTGGAAAAGCATCCTCTTCTAAGTCTTCAGGTTATGCATTGAAAACAACTAAGGAAGAAGACGCGGATACATCCTCCTCAGACGATGACGAGAACCTTTCAATGGAGGAATTTGAGAAGCAGCTCGCTCTCTTGACAAGGAAGTTTCGCCGCAACTTTCGAAGGGGTAATTCAAGTAAATCTCCATCCTTCGGAAAGTCGAACAAAGGCAAGGGTACTTCAAGTTACAAGTCAAGAAAGCAAGAGAACTTCTCAAAGGATAAGAAAAGTTCAGAGGGACAACTACAATGCTTCAAATGTCGAGGCTACGGCCACATTGCAACGGAGTGTCCCAACAAGTATCCGGCAAAGAAGAAGGCGATGCAAGTCGTCACTTGGGATGACAACTCAACGTCAAATGAGTCGTCTTCGAGTGATGAAGAAAAGAGCTCCACGGCATTCCACGCGTCCGTATCTTCACCCTTCATGTGCTTTATGGCAAGTACATCCGAGTCGTTATCCAACTCCACTGTTGAAAAGAATGCAACGGACAACGAATCGGATGATTCGGAAGGTGAAGATTTTGCTCTAGCCTACCACAGACTTTTGAGGGATTCAAAGAAAGTGGCTAAGCAAAACAAGAGTTTGAGAGGGAGATTGCATGATCTCGAAGAAGAAGTAAAAAGGGCAACTTCTCTCTCAAACGCTCATGAAGTGGAAAGGGAAAATCTGATAAAAGTAAATGTTTCCCTTCAAGAGTCCAATGAGCTTTTTGAGAAGGAACATACAAAACTGGTGGATAAAGCGGATCACTTCTCAAAGCTCTACAACGAGGCTCGACAGGATAACCTGGAAATGACAAAGACCATTTTCCAACTCAAGGATGACTTACAGCGATTCTCTTCAGGAAGGAGTAAGTTGGATAGACTTCTTGGTCTTGGTCAATCAAATCGGTTCGGCCTCGGATACACTCAAACTGGAAACAGTCCAAGTTCGAGTGGGACAGTTTTTGTGCCTCAGTCGGTATCTCCTCCTCCGACACCGGAATTCAAGACATACAACGACAACAAACCTACCTCATCCTATTTGGAATCGTCAAGATCTAAGGTATGTTTTCGTTGTGGTGTTTCAGGGCACATAAGAAGATATTGCAAGACGGGAGTCGAACGCTCATCTCAAGCACCTCTTGCAACAACTACCAAAAAGGCTCCTCCCCGGAAATCAAAGCAAAACTTTTCAAATGAAAAGAGACTTGGTAGTTCACCGCGCAAGACGATTTCATCAAGGAGCAACAATCGCTTTAACAAGACGCTTTCACCTAGGCATATAACTTCACGACCATTACCGACGCACTCCAAAAAGGTTTGGGTGCGCAAAGGTGAAATTTTCCCTTGTCTTGTTTCCAATATTTCCTTGCATGCTTATGATAGTTCGTCTTGGTATCTGGATAGCGGGTGTTCCCGTCACATGACCGGTGACAAAAATAGTTTTCAAAATCTTGAGAAAATCTCCGGAGGACACGTTGTTTTCGGAGACGGTCGATCTTCCAAAATTGTTGGAAAAGGAACAGTAGCTATTCCAGATGGCCCGGTTCTAAATAATGTGTTATTTGTTGATGGTCTTAAGACTAACCTCATAAGCATAAGTCAACTTTGCGACAATAGTTTTTCAGTTAACTTTTCATCTGTTGAATGTGTTGTAACTGATAAGGACCTCTTGGGTAGCATTTTTAAAAGAGAAAGCTGATACATTTGACTCTTTTCATGAGATTTGCCATCGTATTATGATTGAAAAGAATGAAAAGATCATTCGTGTTAGAAGTGATAGAGGTGGAGAATTCATAAATTCAAAATTCATTAATTTTTGCACTTCAAATGGCATTAAACATGAATTCTCGGCACCCTATACACCTCAACAGAATGGTGTTGTCGAGCGCAAGAACAGGGTTGTTCAAGAGATGGCGCGTGTGATGCTTCATAGCCGGAATTTACCGCTACATTTTTGGGCTGAAGCTGTGAACACCGCTGTCTATGTCATTAATCGTGTGTTCTTGCGCCCGGGAACGTTAAATACACCATATGAACTATGGTGTGGTAGAAAACCCAACATCAAATATTTTCGCATCTTCGGGAGTCGGTGTTACATTTTACGTGACCGTGAAAACCTTGGAAAGTTTGACTCACGAAGTGACGAAGGGATTTTCTTGGGGTATTCTACTAATAGTAGAGCATATCGAGTATTTAACTTGGAATCTAAGACGATCGTAGAATCTATAAATGTTAAAGTAGATGAAGCTTTTCACTTTGGATCTGGAAAATCTACCCTCGATATCTCTCTAGATGATGATTCTCCTGCTAGTGCATCTTCTCATGATAATACTTCCAATATTAATGATGCATCTGATGGTTCTTCTAGTTTATCTGATGTGCAGGAATCATCTCATGTACCTCCGAGTACTCCGTTTCAACAAACGTTACGAATCTCCAAGGATCATCCGGAATCGAACATCATTGGAGATCCACAAGAAGGAGTTAGAACTCGGAGGCAGTTGGTTTGTGGATTCGCTTGCTACGTATCTTTAATCGAACCAAAGAACATAGATGAAGCTCTTCAGGATGACTACTGGATTAAAGCAATGCAGGAAGAGCTCCATCAATTTGAGCGAAACAAAGTCTGGGAATTAACGAAGCCTCCAAAGCAACATAATGTGATAGGTACCAAATGGATCTTCAAGAACAAGAAAAATGAGGATGGTACTATCATCAGGAACAAGGCACGATTATTTGCTCAAGGCTATTCTCAAGTAGAAGGTATAGACTTTGACGAAACATTCGCCCCTGTAGCTAGACTCGAGTCCATTCGTATACTATTTGCTATTGCTTGTCATTTTAAAATCAAATTATTTCAAATGGACGTTAAGAGCGCATTTCTAAATGGGTTTTTAAATGAGGAAGTTTATGTGGCTCAACCAAAAGGTTTTGTAGATCATAAACAACCTAACCATGTTTTTCGTTTGAAAAAGGCTCTTTACGGTCTGAAACAAGCACCGCGAGCATGGTACGAAAGGTTAACAAAGCACCTTTTGGAGAAGGGCTATACTCGAGGGGGAGCTGACAGGACTCTCTTTGTGAAGCATTATCAAAACAATTTCATTGTAGCACAAATCTATGTCGATGACATTGTATTTGGCGCAACAAGAGATAATGATGCTTCTAAATTCGCGGAGACCATGGAAAGCGAATTTGAGATGTCCATGATGGGCGAATTGACTTATTTTCTTGGATTGCAAATTAAACAAAATGATGAAGGTATTCACTTGAGTCAATCCAAGTATGCAATGGAGTTGGTCAAAAAGTTTGATCTAGAAAATTGTAAAGATTTTCCAACTCCAATGGGAACTAGCCACAAGGGACTTGGAAGTGAATCACATAGTGAGAATGTAGACGAGAAACTGTATAGAAGTATGATTGGAAGTCTACTTTACCTCACGGCTAGTCGCCCGGATATATCCTTTAGTGTTGGGATTTGCGCGAGATATCAATCAGCACCAAAGGAGGTTCACCTGAAAGCGGTGAAACGGATCATCCGGTACATCAAAGGATCAATTAATTTCGGAATTTGGTATCCTATGGGAACAAGTCTGGATATTGTTGGATACTCAGATGCCGATTGGGCAGGATCAGTGGATGATCGGAAAAGCACGAGTGGTGCATGCTTCTATCTTGGCCATTGCCTTGTTGCATGGCACAGTAAAAAGCAGAATTGCATAGCACTCTCGACTGCCGAAGCGGAATACATTTCAGCTGGAAGTTGCTCAACTCAACTCATTTGGATGAAAAGCGTATTGAGCGACTTCCGCATTTCAGCATCTTCGGTAACAATTCTTTGTGACAACACAAGTGCAATCAACATTTCTAAAAACCCTGTGTTGCACTCTAGAACAAAACATATTGAACTTAGATATCATTTTCTTAGAGAGCTAGTTGAATCAAATACTCTTCAACTTTCATATATTTCAACTGAGGATCAATTAGCTGACATTTTAACAAAACCTTTGGATCAAAAATGTTTTATTCATTTACGAAAAGCAATTGGAATGCTTTCCTTGAAATAAACTTCTTTTTGAAACCTTTGCTTAGGATAGATTTTGTATTTGTTTTGTTTTGTTCATTATCTATGTTTGTACATAGGACATTAATTGAGCATAGATCATAATTGACTTTAATTGCATCTTTTCGCACATTTAGAAATTTATTATGCTTTTGGCATCATAATATTTCACTGTTGCAATGATCATTTATGTTAATTAAATCATCTTCTAAGTGATCAAAGTCAATTTCTCTCTCAATGATCTCTTGGTATAGTCATTATCTTATTTGACTGTTTAGTCGAGTATGAAATCGAGATCAATTTTTGGTTGAATACTTTATATCTTAAATAATTGATAGCCAATTGAGGGGGAGTCAAAGAAAAAGTCAAATGCTCAAAAGATGTGGAAAGAGTTACATCCCAATGAGGAGTGTGAAAACTACCACCACATGGAGGAAAGAGCTACCACCTCGGTCGTCCGAGTATTGTGTGCAGCTACCACATGTATACCAAGCATGGTTGTTCAATTTTTGATTAAGTAAAATGCATGATGAAATACTTGACTCCGTCAAATTTCAAGGTTGGTATAAGGTGGGTTTTTAATGAAAGATGCTCAAAGAGCCACTCTCTTCAACAGATTGTCTAGAAAAATTATCTACCATATTTGGGATTTCAAACATCTATTGATCTTTGTATTTCATTTTCTTTACCGAATTGATGATTTGATAAAGGCATTACTCATAAGATCAAGTTAGATGTAATTGAATGTGTTCAACTTTAAGGGATTTAATTCTTGTAAATTTTCGTTTCATTTTTGGATATTATTGATAGATTTGGCATAATCTATTTCTTGTTGTATGAAACGATGTTTTTTTGTTTAAAGTTGATATGCATTTGTGCTTACAATTCTTTTCTGGTTTTTCTTGATTTTCTCTGAAATTTTCTAAAGAAAAAGTTGGAGCCGATCCGGATCGGGCAAGATGATCCGGATCCCGAACGCAGGTATTCTTCTGCGGGCTGACGATCCGGATTGGACCTGCCGATCCGGATCCCGAACGCAGTTTCTCACTGCGGGTAGCCGATCCGGATCGCAAGCATGGGATGATCCGGATCGCGGCTAGGGTTTTATAAATAACAAAAGGGTTTTGATTTCTTTTACTCCAATCTTTTGTTCCAAAGTTTCTAGAGCGTCTCTCTCTAGGTTTCATCCTTCTTGGAAGCTTTCAAACTCAAGTTCTTCGGTTCCAAGTAAGTTTTATTGATCAAAATCTCGGTTTTTCACCGTTTTTCTCTATTCCTCCTCAAACGTGATGAATTTCTTGGATCGACTTTGTTTGTGGATGGTTTTTGATCAAATTTCCTTTAAAATAAGAACTCTGGGTAGATTAGTTTTGATTATATGCTAGGTATTCTCCTGTTTAACGGATTCTTAGGCTTCGTTTTCTAAAAATTCGGTTTTAGGGCATATAATAAGGATTTTCGAAAATCATGCAATTGATCTCTTTTTAAAAGTCCTTTTGCAAAATTAATTTGATTCTTAGTCTCTCTACATGATTATGATTGTTTGGGTACAATTTTTTTCAAATCTTGAAAATTAACAATTTTTCATGTGTTCTTGAGTTGTTGCACACAGGATTTCTTTTCTCAAGAGACCAATAGCAATGGTGATCACTTGGATTATTTTCCTGCTTGCTGCCATGGTACATGTCAAGGATACTGCCAAGCCTAAGAAGGCTAAGAAAGCTAAGAAGACTAAGGATGATTCCGACACGGAGTCGGAGACGGAATCGATCGACTGGGATAACCTCGAAATCGAGGGAGCTGCTCCCATTATCTCCAAAGGAAAAGCAACTGCTGAAGCTTCAAAACCTACTGCAGCTGAAAAAGGGAAAGCACCAATGGAACCAAGTCCAGTTGGAACAAAAAGAAAAACTGGTGCAATAAAAAGAGGCAGTGCTCAGGGAATTACCATTGAGCAACCAGCTGCTAGCCAAGTATCTCCACAAGACTTTATCAGCTCGGCTAGGATTAAGGAAAATGAAGAGGGTAGTGAAATTCAAATTACTGAATCCCTCTCTAGAGCATACTCTGTACCCAGCGAATCCGCATGGACTGAAGACCAGCATGCATCATCTGCTTCTACAACTCGTCCAGTGACTTCCAAGAGAAACACTCTAGAAGCTACTGTGTTGGCCGCCATTCATCAGGACCAAAGAAGACTTTCTGCTGACCAAGAGAGATTGGCATTAGGTCTCCGACAAATGGCCGCTGACCAAAAACAGATGAAAAAGAAATGTTCCAAATTATCGCGAATGCTGAAAGGAATCTTGAACAAGATAGACGATACTAGCTCAGACAGTTCTGATTTGGCTTGATCTTTTATGCTCTAACCCGTATCGTTTCTATTGCAGGTTTTTAAGTTTTTATGTTTTAGTTTTAGTTCTCAGGATTTTCTTGATTGTGAACTATTTAACTCTCCTTAAATTTTGTAATTTTGGCTTTGTTTGTGACAAAAAGGGGGAGAGAGTTTAGAGAGAACTTGAACAATGATGAACATCAAGGTAAGTATTACTCCAACTTCAACTTGAGGGTTTTTCAGTTGTTTGAATGCATGCCTCGACTAACTATTTGCTAACTATTTGGGCATGTAATATATCTAACAAGTTGATGTTCACTAATATGACATTTGATTTTTGATTGCATAGAAGATATGTTGGTGTTTTAACTATGATCTGTTTACATATCTGAATGTATAAATGTCATGATAAGTATAAATGAGTATAAACTTCATCTCTGTATGTGGTTTCTGAATGATATAAAATTCTTGAGGTATCTAACGATTTCTTTTGTCAAGAATGATTTCTTTTGCAGAGAGTACAGATGTCTAAGTCTAGAGTCTGTTTTAGGAGTTTAACTCATGTATTGTATTTTGGATCTCCATTGTAAATTTTTGTTGTATGGTGATAGCAACAAAAATATCTTTTTGAATTTTCTTTAGTGGATCTGTGTTTTGTCACGAAACCGCCAAAGGGGGAGATTGTTACGGAATTTGAGTTGGCATAGTTTCGTGAAAGTTCCAAGTCTTGAAGATTGAAGGTGAAGAAAGTTGGATCATTTAACTCAATCTCAAGAAAGAAGAATTCAAAAGGATCAGGTATGTTTAACTAAAGATTTTGTGTGATCCGAATACTTCTTGTAGTGTAGAAACACTTGGAAGAATCTTTCATTGCATAAAAATCAAAAACTGGACTTGGGACATGCTCAGGATCCGGATCAGGTTGTTCGATCCGGATCCCGAAGGTGGTTCGTTCATACACCAGTTCAATCCGGATCGTAGCCTCTCTTGATCCGGATCCCGAACACTGAGTTTACCATCTTCCTTGAACGATCCGGATCAGGCTTCGCAATCCGGATCCCGAACGTTGATGTTTGGTGAACTGTATGAACGATCCGGATCAAGCACTTCGATCCGGATCCCGAACCCTCGTTTTTCTGGAACTACCTGACTCGTTACGACGATCCGGATCACAGCCAATCCGATCCGGATCGCCGTCCGTAAAATTTCCAGAAATGTTAGGTTTTTTATTCTTATCTCCTTCCTAGGGTTTCTAACCTATAAATAGACCCTATGACTCTCTTTCTAGGGTTAATCCACATAGCCGTCATTTTTATATATCATCTTATACGGCTCTAGATCCACATATAGAGAAGAAAGGAAATCATTAGAGAATACTCTATGTTTTTTCATCTATATTGATTAGTTTGATTCTAGGTTTTCATACTCACATCTTGAGTTGAATCAAACTAATGAATACTTAGATGGTATTTCCGATCTATCCTTGATCTAAGTATTCGGCGGATCATCACCACCAAAAACAACGATTTACCCCAAAAATCGGCGCGTGGATTCGCGTGTCCTTGTGGATTCAAGGTTCAACCGCTCTCGTGGATTCGGAGCGAGGCACGTTCGTGGATTCGAAGGGTGCTATTGGGTGAAGACCGTGGACTCGGTCGGACGTCGTGGATTCGACGTTGGACGCCGTGGATTCGGCGTTGGGCGCAGATCGTGGATTCGAGAAGCGTCGCGGAGCGAGCGGAGAAGATCCTCTAGGAGCGTATGGAAAAGGTTGAGTCGTAAGTGTGTACGGTAAATCACCTTGTACGTGTTTTAATTCTAGTGGATTTCTGCCGTGTTATCGGTCCCGTGGTTTTTTACTCCGGTGATGGAGTTTTCCACGTAAAAATCTTGCGAGTTATTTTTTATTTCCGCATTGGGTTTTTATCGCAACGATTTTTGAGTGTTTATACGTTTACACCTATTCACCCCCCTCTAGGTGTTTTTTCCCCTATTTAGATCCTTATTACATTTAACCCAACAAGCGATATCCGTTGGACGGATCACGGGCTGGCTCCTGACGGCTGGGGCCTACAATAATACCACAAGTCAACACAGGATCCCTGAAAATCCTTGAAATGCGCGTTTAGCGCGAAAGCACCGTTAAATCAACCATTTTGTTGATTAACGGCCCGTTAAGCGAATCTTGCTCAACGAAGACCCCGGGAACCTTACCGAAAGGTCAATAAAACTCTTACACATTCATTTTATTTTTTCCTCATGTTACAATTGCAGCAAGCCCCCCAGAACTTCCAACTTTGCGTAAAATACATGGTTTTAAACACTTATTTACTTATAACTTTCGAACCAGGTTTCCAATTACCACCATATTTTATCAGCAACTAAAATTCGATGTGCTGGACCCCATGCTCACTGTTTGGAAGCAGGTTGGCACACCCAACACAAGTTGGTCGCCTCCAAAGTTGTCCTAAAGCTACAACTTAGGCATTTTCACAAATCCAATGTTCAAACCCATTTCTGAAGTGAGCATCCTACTCAGGGGTCCCAAATTAGCCAAGGGCTCACTGCCGCGAAGTCGCGAAGCCGTTGGAACAGCCTAGATAGACCACAACTCATTTTGAGTGCACGGTCACTAATCTTTTTGTTCTACCTGTGCATTCTGTAAACCAAGTGGAGCATCATCTTCAGTATGTCACATAGGACCAAGGGCTTGCCCTAGCGCGGCCCTAACCTTGCCGGATTGCCCATACAAGAGCCCAAGTCCCGAATGGCCTCACCTGGCTCCCACAGCAAACCACTCAGTCATTCTTGCAACTGAAGTGAGCATCAAGCTCAGGGGGACCTGTGGAGTTAGAGGCTCACTCTCAGGGTGGTGCACGGCAGCCGGAACAGTACGGGAAGCAAGGCTCGGCCAAGGCTCGAGCACCCACAATGGCCACCCAAAAGCTCTTTGCTCTGGAGGCCAACTGAGGCAAGCACCATCCTCAGGTGACGGCTTGGATAGCCTTCTTATTTGACGGATTCTTGTTGGGACACTCCATTGAGATATGGCCATAACCTCGGCATTTGAAGCACTGAATTTGTCCCTCAGAGTTCTTCTTGTCCTTTGAAGAACCCTCTTGCTTTCTTGACTTAAAACTTAAAGATCCTTTGCCTTTCTTGGACTTAACGAAGGATGAGGATTTACTTGAATTTCCCCTTCGAAAGTTTCGTCGAAATTTCCTTGTCAAGAGTGCAAATTGTTTCTCGAAATCCTCCATGGATAGATTATCATCAGCGTCTGAGGAGGATGAATCCGTGTCTTCTTCCTTTGTTGATTTCAATGCAAAACCTGAAGACTTAGAAGAAGAGGAAGGCTTTCCAGAAGAATAGTTAGTAGGAAAAGTCATTTCATAAGTTTGAAATGCACCAACTAATTCTTCTACCTTGATTTCGTCCGGGTGTTTTACTGTTTCAATGGCTGCGACCTTAGGGCGAAATCTTTCAGGAAGAGTTCTCAAAATCTTTCTTACAACTTTAGATTCTGGAATTTTCTCTCCCAAGTTAGCCCATGTATTAACGATATCTTGCAATCGTGTATAATAATCTGTGAACAATTCATTTTCTCCCATAAAAATAGAGTCAAATTTGCTCGTAAACATTTGCAGTTTTTGAATCTTCACTAAACTTGTTCCCTCATGTGTAACTTGTAGAGTATCCTAGATTTCTTTCGCAGTCTCACATGCCGAGACGCGAGAGAATTCGGTTTGTGACAAGGCATTAAATAAGGTGTTAATTTCCTTGCCGTTGTAAGAAGAAGCATCAATTTCTTCATTAATCCACTTCAACCTAGGTTTGATGGTGACAACATCGACAATAATCTCAGTAGGATATGTCCATCCAAACTCAATTGCTTGCCAATCCCGTTCATCGATGGAAATTAAAAACGCTCTCATGCGTACTTTCCAATATGCATAATTTGTTCCATCGAAGAATGGTGGTCTATTGATGTTTCCACCTTCAACCATTGTTTACAACCCTATTCTCGCTCTGATACCACTTGTGGGTTATGAATAATATAGATCTGAATAGGGGAAAAACCACATAGAGGGGGGGGGGGGGGGGGGGGGGGGGGGTGAATAGGTGAAAACAATAAACACACCAAATCGTTGCGTAAAAAATAAGCCAATGCGGAAAATAAATAAAGTACGCAAGATTTACGTGAAAAACTCCGTCACAGGAGTAAAAACCACGGGACCGATAACACGGCGAAATCCACTAAGATTAAATACGTACAAGGTGATTTACCGTAACCCTACGACTCAACCTTTTCCATACGCTCCTAGTTGATCTTCTCCGCTCGCTCCGAACGCTTCTCGAATCCACGATTTGCGTCCAACTTCGAATCCACGAAGTCCAGCGTCGAATCCACGACGTCCAACCGAATCCACGGTCTTCACCGATGCGACACGTCTCGATCACACAAACAAGCCTCGCTCCGAATCCACGAGAGCGGTAGCACCTTGAATCCACAAGGCCACGCAAATTCTCGCGCCGATTCTTAATAAAATCGTTGTTTTATTTGGTGATGATCCTCCGAATACTTAGATCAAAGATAGATAAGGAAATACCATCTAAGTATTCTTCAATTTGATTCTATGAAAAATAGGAGTTTGGAAACCCTAGAATCAAATTGAACAATATAGATGAAGAAACATGAATTTAATCGTGTTTTCCTTTCTTCACTATATTTTTGGATTTATCTATAATCTTTCGATTATCTCGATTAATGTTTTTGGATTACCCTAAAAGATGAAAGTAGGGTGTATTTATAGGTTAGAAACCTTTGGAAAGAGATAAGCATCAAAAACTGACTTAACAGAATTTTTCCCGTACGGCGGTCCGGACTGGATTTGGCTGATCCGGACTGTCGTCTTTTTTCAGCAGATTTTCTGAAAAACGCAGTTCGGGGTCCGGACTGAAACAAGGGAGGTCCGGACTGTTCATGCAATTTTGCAGAATTTAAGGTTCGGGGTCCGGACTAAAACAGGGGTGGTCCGGACTGGAAAACCGCATGAACTAAACTATGTTCGGGGTCCGGACTGGAATGGTCTGATCCGGATCCTGAACATCCAACTTGTCCAGTTTTTGATTTTTATGCACTGAAACCTTATCCAAGTGTTTCTAAACTACACAAATGTATTCGGATCACCAAAATTATTTAGTTAAACGTACCTGATCATTCCGAATCCATTCTTCTTGAGATTGGTGTCGTTGATCCACAATTCTTTATCTTCAATCTTCAAGACTTATACCATTTCACGAAATACGCCAAAACAAAATCCTTAACAGAACAGTGCCACGTGTCCCACGTGGTTCACGCGGCGCACGTGCCCGGTCCACGTGCCAGGTCTTTCGGAATCTGTCGGCCAATCACACGACGCCACGTGTCACAGCCGCCACCGCCTCCTTTGACACCGTCCAACAAATAGGGTGCTGCCACGTGGCATGACCAATCCTCGGTGCTTCCGGTGCACGCGCCTACCCGTGGATCCGCCGCCCGTGCGCCGCGCCTGCCCGCGCCTGCCCGCGCTGCCCGCGCTGCCCGCGGTCGTGTTCCGCCGCGCTCCGCTGCGCGCCGCCGCCTGCCCGTCGCCGTTGGCGATGCTCCAGCCGCCGGAACTGTAACATGTGCCTCAAAATCCGTGTTTTGGCATCCGAGCTTCGAAAAATATAAGTAAATAGTCCATTTTCATCGTTTTCGCGCGCCGAGTCCAAATCCGCTGTCCGTTTCGCCAAATTCCCATCCTAAATTTTGCCGGAAGCCCACGGAAAAGGCAACTTGATCCGATTCTCGCACCGGTTCCAAATCTGGGATCCGATTCGATCAAAACCAACTCAAACACGCAACATTGGCCTCCAGAAGCCACTACTCGCCCTGCAAATCCATCATGGAGATCCGGATAATCACACTTTCGAAGCCAAGAAACGAAAGAGGATCGCAAGGGAAGAATCTTGGGAGGAAGAAGAACCCCTTTCTACCTCTTTTGAGCAAGAAAATAAGAGGTGAGTTTTTAAAATTTTTAAGATATTAGGGTTTTTGGGATTTTTGAGTTCTAAAAGAGTTTCTAATGATTTCTTTTGATTTCTAAACCTTGTTTTAGGGATTTTTCTTGGAGATTTAGAGGTCAAGCACTCCTCTCTTCCACAAGAGAACTACAAGGTGGGGGATTTCACCGAAAAGGGTGATTTCATCTCTTTTCCTTTGCTTTTTCTTTGATTAGAAGTATTGTTGTAAGAGTAGTGTGTAGAGACACAAGAAACTCTTGAGGAAATTAGGGTTTAATCCTAAGTAGCATAAAAGAAAAGCTTTCAAGGTTTAGTCTTGCATGAACAAAAAGGGGATTATGAACCAAGTTTGTAGGTTGTTTTGTGGATTTGGACTTAGGAAGAAACCTAGGTCAAGTGGAATGTGTGGCATAAAATCTAGGAGAAAACTAGGTATTGATGAGTGGCATTTAACTTAGGTTAAAACCAAGGTGGAAATATAGAGTTTTAATATAGGGTTAAAGAACTCTAAGGGTGTGTTTGGATTGGGTATAAAGGGGGGATATCCCCCCTTTATACCCAAACGGTTTGGGGATATCCCCGTTTGGGGATATCCCACCCAAACGGGGATATCCCCCCCACACGGGGATATTCCCCCCCCCCCATACTGGGTATTGGGGGGAGGGGAATATCCCCCCAACCGCCCTTCCCAAGGCAGAAATGCCTTGGGAAGGGGCTTTTTTTTTTTTTTTTTTTTTTCATTTTGTTTTTTTTTTATACTTGAATTTTTTTTTTTTCTTTTATACTTCGGTTTTTTTTTTTTTTTTTTTTTTTTTTTTTTTTTTACCTTTCTTTATTTTTCTTTTGAATTTTTTTTTAATTAGAATTTTTAAATTTTAAAAAATATTTAAATTATAAATTTATAATTTTATAAATTTTAATTTTTTTATATTTTATAAATTTATATATATTTATATTTTATTAAAATTATAAATATATTTCTATTTTATTAAATTATATATATTTATAAATTTATAATTTTAAAAAATAATATTAATTTTAAAATTATAAAATTTATATAAATTTTTATAATTTTTTTAAAATTTATATAAATTTAAAAACTAAAATTTAAAAAATAATATTAATTTTAAAATTATAATTTTTTACTCCTACTTAAAATATTTAAATTTTAATTAGAATATTTAAATTTTACTTAATTTTTTTAATTAGAATATTTACATTTAAAAAAATATTTAAATTATAAATTTATAAATAATTTAAAATTATTTTTTTATATTTTATAAATTTATATATATTTATATTTTATTAAAATTATAAATATATTTATATTTTATTATATTATATATATTTATAAATTTATAATTTTAAAAAATAATATTAATTTTAAAATTGTAAAATTTATATAATTTTTTTATAATTTTTGTAAAATTTACATAAATTTTAAAATTAAAATTTTAACTCCTACTTAAAATATTTTAACACATTATTTAATTATCAAATTTATAATATACATAAAAGTAAAGGTCACATCGTCATTAAACATAAAAGTCAACTTTATACCTCTTATTCATCATTACCAATCCAAACACCTATTTTCTTATACCAGGTTTAAACCAGGTTTAAGCCTCATTCACATCCAAACACAATTTAGGTTTAAACCAGGTTTATCCCTTACTTTATACCTATACCTGGTATAACTCATTCCGGTATAAGCCACATCCAAACGGTACCTAAGGTTAGAGTGGTATGGTTGGTACCTTGGTATTCTTGGAGTACTTCGTAATCCTAGAGTCATGGACTTAGGGACGAGTGAGCAAATTAGAGAACTATAACCTAAAATGGTGTCCTTGGGGCACCCTTGCAATCCTAGGGATGAGTGAGCAAATTAGAGAACTATAACCTAAAGTAGTGTCCTTGGGGCACCCTTGCAATCCTAGTGTAAATCACCTAGGGTAAAAGAGAGATGTAATGGCACATTCGGATTTGAGACTCGTCAATTGGGAGTGCGACTCCTAGGGCAGGGGCCCATCGAATGAGGTACTTCCGGATGGATTAAAAAAGCAAACAATGAGCAAGTTGGCACCCAGGAGGTATACAAAGTGACCTTAGGGTAAAAGTAAAAGTGAATATACATGTACCACCGGATTTGAGACTCGTCGAATGGGAGCGCAACTCCTAGGGCAGAGGCCCAGCGAACGAGGTACTTCCGGAAGGGGTTGAAGCGAATGCAAATGGCGCCTTTGGATTTGAGACTCGTCAAATAGGAGCGCGGCTCCTAGGGCGGAGGCCTGGTGGACAAGATACTTCTGAAAGGCTTAAAGATTAAAGAAATGTAAATTGACTAATGTACTTGGGTTAGATGTAACCCTTACATAGCGGCATAGTGGCCGGGTTGTGATATAGTAGTCTTGTGGGGCGTGGCACGGTAGCATTATGGACTAGTATGTAGTGATTTCATATCAACATACTAGTGTATCGTTTATAGTTTTCCATATATATATATATATATATCTTGCTACTAATCTTTTCATTGGACCAAGAGGTGTAGAGTATGTTTCTCGGTGGATGAACCCACAGGAAACTATTCGTAGTTCTCACACCCCATTGGTTTTCACTTTTTGCAGGACCATGTACAGTTGGTGAGGCACTCGATAGGGGCAAGAGCCCGCAGCCTAGTAGACCTAGAGGGTCTAGCGATACTTTACTATTTTGTGTCCTCGAGTGAACATTGTATTTTGTAAGGAGAAACAAGAAAATTTTTTGTAACTAATTGTTATATATATACCAATGTTCATTCTAGCACTTTATTTCAGCTTTATACAATTGTATGTATATGTTTAAATTTGGATGTTCAGTTTAGTAGTAGTTTTACTTTGATATACTTGTATTCTCATTATGCTTTTACCGTTTGAGATGATTGCCGTTCCTTTTGGGTATGGAGAGGTCATACCCGATTGGCGGGTCTGTTAGTAAGACTGAACCGACCAAATTGGCGGTCTTAGGGCATGACATCCAAGATGTTTGGAGAGGTTATGTGGACTTACGGTGGGTCCCGGTTCCAAATCGACGCTTTTTGGGTACTCGGCGAAGCTAGTTTTGCATTTGTATGCGCCCGGCTCGCACCACTTGGCGTGCGACTGTTCTAGCACTCAAAAGGGAGTGCCCTGGAATAGTAGGGACTGTTGGATAATGTTCGGAGCATTTCAAAGCGCTTTTGGGTCGAACTGGACCCAAAAACTGCATTCCGGGCAATACCAGGCTCGGATTCATGTCATGCGAGATGCTGTTGTTTGCATCAGTTAATAGGCTTCATTTGCTAGTTGTTTGGTGTGGTGCGATACCTCTTATCATAATGAGAGGGCTGCGGGTGGTTTCGGTGCCGAAATAGGCATCCCAGGGACTAAATTGGCAAAGTTTGGGATTTTAAAGTCCCGTTTTGGCGCACTAGTTGTGCGGATGACCCAACATCATAATTTTTGGTGTTTGGGACAGCGTGTGATTCACTGATAACTAAGGCATGATTTTAAACATTTCGGAGCACTTGTTGAGTCTTGGTGGCTTTAGTGATACTTATTGCATAGTTCGAAAATTGGTTAAAGAAACTGATGTCTCGATTGTTGTTTGGGTTAGGTATTGGTGACTTAGGGTCGTAGAGTGATGTCGGTCATTGAGGGAGCCTGCTGGACTCTAAATAAGTTGGCTCATTGGATGGTTGAGTCGTTAGTGATCGGTTACGGGATAGACGCTTCTAGTGTTTCATATTGCACTTTAGTGTTGTGTTAGGCGTGTCGTTTGCTTAGTTGACTCGTGAGGGGTTTTGTTGACAAATGGTACATTATGTCTAGGTTTCCTTGGCACCTAGAGATTTTGGCGGAGTTGTGGACTTGGACTGTCGTCATTCAAAGTACCCGGACGCAAATGGATGCGATTGATCACATAGACCGCGGTGTTAATTGCTTCTGCCCAAAAATATAAAGGGAGTTTCCGGCTATGAAGCATAACACGAGCCATCTCTTGAACAACTCTATTTTTGCGCTCGACTACACCATTTTGCTGCGGTGTATAAGGTGCAGAGAATTCATGTTTTATGCCATTTGAAGAACACCTGTCGCAACTCAACACCTTCGGGATGATCATAACCCCACAAGCAAGTTCACACGCATTGTGTGAAACAACCACAATTTGTATCCATTTAGGATTAATATTGGATCCACAAGCTATCAACGTCACTCGACACATCAGACTCTCTAGTCATAGTGCACCACCGATACTACCTCACTAAGGTAGCAGCCACAACCAATACAATTGTTGTATACTCATAGGAGAGTCCGAAATAGTCCACGAAATCCGTGCAAGAGGTGGGACCTGAATACAACACCTACCCAATCAGGGTTACTATATTTGGCCATAGGCCACCAAAACTAATCAGTACAACAGCCATGCCAGCGCTAGCGCGCTCACTGTCACCACCACTTCTATCGGAATAATCATGAATTTCGGGCTACTTTCACTGATCAGGTTTAGAACATAACTCGACAAAGGCTTGTATTTATAAAGTGTCATCAGAATCACTTCCTCCACAGCAACAGAATTGCTAAACTCATAGTCGTCCAGATAGCTGTAATCGGGGAATCATCAATAATAGCAGCCACCGGTGTAGTTCCGAGAATTATGGCTGTGACAAAGGTCACATATCATGTGGCGCGTGGGCAACAGGAGGCTCAACAACACCTCAAAGTACCTGGACTAGTGGTGGGACTGGTGCAAAAATAGCAGTCATCTGCTGCGTGCCATCTGCTGAACTAACCCAGCAAAAGTGGTGAGCTAACCCTCAAACCACAGCGAACGATCCGAGCCCTCTGGCTCCGCTGAAACATCACGCCCACGACCCGTACCACGATCGCGGCCAACACTGCACCCATTATCACCACCAGGCCCAGAGCGCGTGCGAACACCGCTCGTAGCCACAGCAACAAGGTTAGGAAACAACTCATTAGTAAGTATCTCACCTGAGTTCCTAACCACAAGACAACACCCCGCGCTCTCACGTACGTCACAAGTCATCCTAGGGCTCAATCCTAACCCAAACCTAGGTACCGTGTACCTATGCTCTGATACCATCTAATCTGTCACGCCCCGAGGTTCGAAAAAGGGTCTAATTTTTTTTTTTAAAAAAATCAAAGTTAAGAACTTGAATACTCCAAGGCGTGAACAGACCGCCACACATATAGGAAAGCCTCTGTACAACGGACAGAGTCCCCCCTATATATGCTCGGCTAACAGATACATCCAATCAGAGTAGATACAGAATTAACTATAACTAAATAAGTTCTACTCTATTACATCCACAAGGTTCGTATGTTTATACAATCCAGTTCCAAAATATAAATAACAGTTATGCAGTCCACTAAATCCAAAGGTAAAGTCCTACCAGGGACAACTCTATCTCGAATCCTCACACAGGACGTCCCAATGTCCCCGCACCCAACAGACCTGAAAAATGGTCACCCGAGGGTGTGAGACACACATAAGTGTATCCCAGTGGGCACAACGTGCCGGAAAATAGCAAGTCGTACCTACTGGATACCATAATAAGCGGATAGCAAAAGTAGGATATACTGAAACTGAAAGGTAAAATGCAAATATATAATCTAAGCAGAGTACCATCAATCATGGATTAATCAACAGAGCAGAGTACTCACATATAAAGCTGATCATGCTATAACTGATAAATCTACAAGCAGGAATGAATATGCTATAACTGACAAGTAGGAAATAGTCATGCTATCACTGATAATCTGGCAAACATGAAATGATCATGCTATTACTGATAAATCTGACAAGCAGGAAATGATCATGCTATACTGATAATCTGATTAGCAGGAAATAATCGTGCTATAACTGATACTCTGGCAAACAGGAAATAAACAAGGATAATGCGTCAAAGGTATCACCACAAATATACCCAATCTAATGCCACTGTTGGCCACAAGGGCCTCAGGCTAAGCTGCCATGGAGCACTAGGACCTCAGGCAAATGCCACTGTTGGTCATTGGGGCCTCAGGCTAATGCCACTTTTGGACACCCAGCATGCTATCATAACCCCAACGGGCTCACGGGTCAATGTGACCTCTCTACCGGTAAAGAACACTACTGCGGGTAGCTAATCCACTGGTGTGCTGGACTGAAAGCTGGCTCAACGGCGATCATAATGCTGATGCTCAAACCTTGGTCCATCGACCAAATAGACGGCAAAAAGCCGAGGAAAATCCACACCGGGATACAAATACAGAAGTATATCATGCCAATACTGAAACAATAACTCCTATTCTAAACATGAAGTGAAGAATAGAGAAAGATATAGAACTGAGCTAGTGACCATACAAGCATGGAATATGTCCAGATATGTATAACTACTGCTGGAAATAAAGGCATAATAACAGCTCATCTGTAGTATCAAGGCTATGCAGATGTAAGGATTCTGTGCTGATATGCAAGCAAGTAGTAAGAACAGGTACAAACTCAGTAGCAATCATAATGTTGAATCTCAATCCACGGTCGGTAGACCGGACAGTCGGCGAGAAGCCGAGGAAATCCCCATCGGGATATCGATACTGATGCAAATCATGCCAAGTATTGAGACTAGAACTCCTATTCTAAACATGATGTGAAGAATAGAGTATAACGAAAGACTCATCTGTATAATCAGGCAATATAGCTGTAATGACTGAATGCTGGAATGAAAGCATATAGTAAGGCTGAAGCATAGGTTCAGGGCTACACCAAGAACAGGGGTCCGACCTACCACGGCACCCCATAGGGCCGACCTGATAAAGCTCGGACCGAAGATAAACCCACTTCAAGGTAGTCGGTCGCTATATCCGTTGGACGGATCACGGGCTGGCTCCTGACGACTGGGGCCTACAATAATACCACAAGCCAACACAGGATCCCTGAAAATCCATGAAATGCGCGTTTAGCGTGAAAGCACCGTTAAATCAAACACTTCGTTGATTAACGGCCCGTTAAGCGAATCTTGCTCAACGAAGACCCCGGGTGTGACGCCCCACTTCCCAGGGGGTCACCCATCCTAGAACTACTCTAGCTCTAGCACGCTTAACTCTCATGTTCCTCTTGGATCTTGCTACCATCCAAAATGCTATAGCCGGGTTAGAGATTTAGTCCTATTATATCATTTATATAGAGGACTAATCCAAATTCCGGGGGTGTCACATTCTTCCCCCCTTTAAGCCCTGACGTCCAAGTCAGGCTCAAGCACACTCACAAGCACCAGGCGATGTGAGACTCGTCTCGCCTTAGCCGACCTTGTGAGGAGCTGTACTCCACTCACAACGGTCATTAGCCGGGGAGCCTCGCTCCACCCGCTATATAACCCTGGCTCAGCCGAGACTCATCTCACATTTCCGGCTGGTGAATGGCTCTGATACCAATTGTGACGCCCCACTTCCCAGGGGGTCACCCATCCTAGAACTACTCTAGCTCTAGGACGCTTAACTCTCATGTTCCTCTTGGATCTTGCTACCATCCAAAATGCTATAGCCGGGTTAGAGATTTAGTCCTATTATATCATTTATATAGAGGACTAATCCAAATTCCGGGGGTGTCACACTAAATGTATACATTATTCTCGCTAGACTAGCGTGCTTAATAGAGTAGGTGTGGTGACCTGAAATTCTAGGATGCTTGGCCATGCTGTCAGCGATATGTAGACACCTATCTTTGTGTGTCAAGTGCGTTTGCGCGCCAAACAGACGCAAAAAATAGACTCAGTGCAAAAAAAACGGATCAAAAACATGTAAAATTATGTTTTTGGCAAGTTTCGAGAGCCCAAATGTGGGATTCGGGCGCCTGGGAGCAGGAGTACGGGAGATGCTGACTCGGGTCTGTTGGTTTTTAGGATCCCCAAAGGATCTAAATAGGTACTATCAAACAACTAGAGGGGGGGGGGGTGAATAGGTGTAATACTTATAAAACCAAATCTCAGTGCAAAATAAAAACCAATGCGAAAAATAAAAACAGCACACCGAGATATACGTGGAAACTCCAATCTAGGAGAAAAACCACGGGACCAACACGCAATAACAATCCACTAAGAATAGAAGAATAACAAGGTGATTACCGACTCCACGGACTCAACCCCTCCTTCAGCTTCTTCGGACCTTGCGCTGACCGGTTGGACGTCCACGCAATAACAATCCACTAAGAAAAGAAGAATAACAAGGTGATTACCGTCTCCACGGATTCAACCCCTCCTTCAACTTCTTCGGACCTTGCGCTCCACCGATTGCACGTCCACTGCACACGTTCGAATCCACGAACGCCACTCGAATCCACGAGCACACGTTTCGAATCCACGAAACGCCTTTAGCACACCGAATCCACGATGCCACGTCGAATCCACGACGCAAACTCAGCCGGTAAGAATATTGGCTTCGATGGTGATCCTTTGCTTAGATTATCAATGAAGATCCATGGGAAAAATCTCTAAGCAAAGATTAGATCAATTCGACAAAAGATATGTTCTTGAAAGAACAGTCGAATTGACCTAAAAGAGGCTATAAAGAAGAACGATAAAAACCTAGCCTCTAGGGTTGCTCTCAAGTGTTTAATTAATTAATCGGCCGTGCTCCCCCACGTTTTTGAGAAACCCTAAGTGTCTATTTATAGTTTAGAAACCTTTGGAAAGAGATAAGAATCAAAAACTTACCTTATCTGGAAATTTTCAGGACGGCGATCCGGATCGGATTTACTGTGATCCGGATCGTCGTAACGAGTCAGGCTATTCCAGAAAAATAGGGTTCGGGATCCGGATTGAAATGCTCGATCCGGATCGTTCATGTATTCCAGCAAAAGCCCATGTTCGGGATCCGGATCGAAATGACCTTTGATCCGGATCGGATTTGCCAATGAACAAGCACCCTTCGGGATCCGGATTGGACTGTCTGATCTGGATCCTGAACATGTCCCATGTCCAGTTTTTGATTTTTATGCAATTAAAAATTCATCCAAGTGTTTCTACACTATAAGAAAGTATTCGGATCACCAAAATTATTTAGTTAACCATACCTGATCCTTTTGAATACTTTTTTCTTGAGATTGATGTAACTGATCCACAATTCTTCAACTTCAATCTTCAAGACTCAAGACACTGAGTGTCAACTTGAGCTCTTGTTGAATCTTCTCTAAGTCTTTGATTACAGATTGACAATTTGATCCCTTTAAAACTCCGACTCAACACAACAAATCAACTCACGAAATATGCCAATACAAAAGGCCGTAACAATCTCCCCCTTTGGCAATTTCGTGACAAAACCCAAAAATACATAAAACGCTCAAGACACTCATCTTAAACCAAAAAATCAAAACTCAATGTCATCACCAAAACATTGACTTTCTTTGCGTGAAAGATCCAATAAACAAAAATACATTTGAACCAGTCAATCCTAGAACATACTCTATGACTTAGGACTTGGAGTCTTAAAGTGATGTAGATCCTGCAAAAACAAAACTCCAAACAAATCAAAAGTCAGTCGTTAGAAATTAAATGTAAATCCTACATTTGATTCGTCCTTTTGGTTCTTTTTGTTTTTCGGCTCCTTTTTCTCATCTCCTTTCTTCTTCTCGATGATCTCATCTCCGTCTCCCCCTATCTCGATGATCTCATCTCTGTCTCCCCCTATCTCGATGATCTCTTCTCCCCTATTTCTCTCTTCTCCTCTATTTCTCTTCTCCCCCTTTTTGTCACAAATTGTCAAACAGTGAACATACTAGACAAAAGAAAATCACTAACAGCATTAGTCCATAGTGAAAGAGAGATAAAAGCTCAGTTCCGGTATATAACAAAAACATAGATTGCGTACCGGTACTCGAACGCAAAAATCAAATAATTTCTTGAAACAAATCCAGATTTTGAAATATTTGAATTACCGATTTGTATTCCATCAAGAAAATAATTTAAGTGCTTGAGAATAATATGAGATCACATAGATGTCATTCAATCCAATTAATTTCACAAAAATTAACAAGATTTACTCCGAAATCATGAAAAACAAAGATAAAACATTATAAACCGTTTTTCACATTATATACGTCAAACACAAGTCATCAAAAATAATCTTGAGATCCAAAGTCTATCAAGATGTAACGGATGTACAAAGATGACTTACAGAGATTTCCAAATGACATCAATTTGATTTCTTACCCTTTCAAATTTGAGATAAGCACTAAAATACCTAAGGGTGGCTCTTTGAGCATCTTTCAACTATCCCACCTTATACCAACCAGGAGATTGTTCAGAATATAAGAACTTTGAATATGAATCTCCGAATGCTTCAACTAAACAAAATTTCATAAAATATTTTTCAAGCATCCAAAACATGTGGTAGCTTTTTCCAACATGTGGTGGTAGTTTTCACACTCCTTTCGGATGTAACTCTTTCCACATCTTTTACAATTCATTTATTTACCCTTGTAAGAATGCAATCTCTTACGTGAAAGAATTAAATCCCAAATTTTAGTCTATCGGTTGTCTCACGTTTATCACAATGAATTCACACAACCGAGATAGAATAATCATCTAAAGATCACACATGATTTCTAAAATTTGATGAATATAATTATCAAAAACTCCTATAATGAAATATCTTCAAGAATTATGATTATGGAGTAAAGTTGATAATTCAAATAAAATTAAATTGGAGTGATTGAAAGTGAAAACCCTTTTTATTCAATGCACTTGTTCGTTAAAATCCTTTTGTTTTAAAAAAAAACATAAAAACGAAGAGCATTGAAAACATGTAATGCAGAGATTCAGAAAAATATGAAAAGAAAACCAATCAAAGCATTACATACAGTCATAAGCTATTTAGAACTTAAGACAAGGAAAGATATCACCTTTCCGAATCCAAAATTGTCGAATTTTGGGTTGTCTTGATTCATTGTGGTTGGGAGATGATAGCTTTGACTGTTGATCCACCTTAGGTCTTTGCCTCGCAGTGATCCACTTGTATGATTGATGATGTGGCTCGGACCTTTGGTGGGTTGAGTGAACTCCTTTGACTTGATGTATCTTTTGATTCCGTTGAGTTCGCTCCGTAGATGAAGTTGCCGAAGGACTCTTCTTTCTCTTTTTCGGGCAATTCTTCACCAAATGTCCTTCAAGTCCACATAAGTGACAAGTTCTTTCTTTCAATTTCATTGTGGAACTTGAAGCATGCACAGTTTGGTCCTTTTTGAATCCCAAACCAACCTTGCTTGTTTGACCTAATCCGGACATACAATCATGTTTCTTCGAACCGTTTGAAATCCTTTGTATGTCGGATTTAAGTTGATGGACTTGCTTGGTCAAAGCTTGGTTGGTAACATGAATCTCCTCAAACTGCTCTTCAAGAAAATCAATCTTGTTAATATGGGAATTAACGATCGTTTCCGATTGATTTATCTTTTCCTGGAGGATTTTATTATTATCCAACAAAAGCTCTCGTTCCTCCTCGAGATCATGAAGTTTGATCTTTAAAGCATGATTCTCGTCTTGATTCTCAAGTCGTTGCTTCCTCAACTTCTTGATATGCTTGGCCATCTTCTTAGATTCCGCAAGAAGTTGTTGATATGCCTCAACGAGTTCTTCTTCGTCCGACTCCCCCTCACTTGATGACTCTCCGCCGGATGTTGATGTTTCATGCAAAATCAAAGGAATAGAGTCAGTGATTAAAGATGATAAACAAACATTAGAAGAGGGAATTTGAGAGGCATGAAAGGCAACAACTTTTTCCTCTTTACTTGAGGTCGATTCATTAGAAGTAGAATCATCCCAAGTTTTTGCTTGCAAAGCCTTCTTTTTATATGATTTCGGAGAAGGAAAATCCGTTGAAATATGACCGTAGCTTTTGCATCTATAACATCGGATTTCCCCTTCGAATTCATCTTTTTCCTTAGAAGGTTTTGCAGAGCTTTTGAGGTTAGAGGATTTAGAACCCGATGATCCTTTAGTTGGTTTCGAGGATGAAGATCCATCGGTTCGATTCTTCCAAAACTTCTGACGAAATTTCTTTGTGATCCGCGCCAATTGTTCTTCAAAATCGGCAAAAGAGATTTCATCGTCGGAACTTGATTCGCTATCTTCTTCCTTTGTGGATTTGAATGCAATACCTGTAAGCTTAGAAGAAGACTTGGAAGAAACTTGATTAGTAGGAAAAGTCATCTCATAAGTTTGCAAAGCACCTACTAATTCCTCTACACTCATCTCATCCGGATGACTAACGGTTTCAATGGCGGTAACCTTTGCCCTAAACCGTTCCGGAAGAGTCCGAAGTATCTTTCTTACAATTTTCGACTCCGGGATCTTTTCTCATAAATTAGCACAAGTGTTGATTATATCTTGAAGTCTTGTGTAATAATCTGTAAACAATTCATGCTCTTCCATATGAATAGAGTCAAATTGACTTGTAAGCATCTGGAGCTTTTGAATTTTTACAAGGTTAGTACCCTCATGTGTAATTTTGAGAATATCCCAAATTTCCTTCGCGGTTTCACACGCGGAAATTCGTGTGAACTCAGTCGAGGAAAGAGAATTAAATAAAGCGTTCATACCTTTCCCATTGTAAGAAGATCTTTCAAATTCCTCTTTGGACCATCTAGAGCGAGGTTTTGGGGTAGTAGAATTTCCTACTTCCTCAACAGGATGCACCCAACCGTATTCCACGGATTGCCATACCCGCTCATCAATTGCGATGAGAAAAGCTCTCATCCGCACTTTCCAATAAGCATAATTAGTCCCATCAAAAAGAGGAGGTCTATAAATATTACCACTTTCACCCAACATGATAGATAAACCTAAAACCCGCTCTGACACCAATTGTTGGTTTTTAGGATCCCCAAAGGATCTAAATAGGTACTATCAAACAACTAGAGGGAGGGGGTGAATAGGTGTAATACTTATAAAACCAAATCTCAGTGCAAAATAAAAACCAATGCGGAAAATAAAAACAGCACACCGAGATATACGTGGAAACTCCAATCTAGGAGAAAAACCACGGGACCAACACGCAATAACAATCCACTAAGAATAGAAGAATAACAAAGTGATTACCGACTCCACGGACTCAACCCCTCCTTCAGCTTCTTCGGACCTTGCGCTGACCGGTTGGACGTCCACGCAATAACAATCCACTAAGAAAAGAAGAATAACAAGGTGATTACCGTCTCCACGGATTCAACCCCTCCTTCAACTTCTTCGGACCTTGCGCTCCACCGATTGCACGTCCACTGCACACGTTCGAATCCACGAACGCCACTCGAATCCACGAGCACACATTTCGAATCCACGAAACGCCTTTAGCACACCGAATCCCCGATGCCACGTCGAATCCACGACGCAAACTCAGCCGGTAAGAATATTGGCTTCGATGGTGATCCTTTGCTTAGATTATCAATGAAGATCCATGGGAAAAATCTCTAAGCAAAGATTAGATCAATTCGACAAAAGATATGTTCTTGAAAGAACCGTCGAATTGACCTAAAAGAGGCTATAAAGAAGAACGATAAAAACCTAGCCTCTAGGGTTGCTCTCAAGTGTTTAATTAATTAATCGGCCGTGCTCCCCCACGTTTTTGAGAAACCCTAAGTGTCTATTTATAGTTTAGAAATCTTTGGAAAGAGATAAGAATCAAAAACTTACCTTATCTGGAAATTTTCAGGACGGCGATCCGGATCGGATTTACTGTGATCCGGATCGTCGTAACGAGTCAGGCTATTCCAGAAAAACAGGGTTCGGGATCCGGATTGAAATGCCTGATCTGGATCGTTCATGTATTCCAGCAAAAGCCCATGTTCGGGATCCGGATCGAAATGACCTTTGATCCGGATCGGATTTGCCAATGAACAAGCACCCTTCGGGATCCGGATTGGACTGTCTGATCCGGATCCTGAACATGTCCCATGTCCAGTTTTTGATTTTTATGTAATTAAAAATTCATCCTAGTGTTTCTACACTATAAGAAAGTATTCGGATCACCAAAATTATTTAGTTAACCATACCTGATCCTTTTGAATACTTTCTTCTTGAGATTGATGTAACTGATCCACAATTCTTCAACTTCAATCTTCAAGACTCAAGACACTGAGTGTCAACTTGAGCTCCTGTTGAATCTTCTCTAAGTCTTTGATTACAGATTGACAATTTGATCCCTTTAAGACTCCGACTCAACACAACAAATCAACTCACGAAATATGCCAATACAAAAGGCCGTAACAGGGTCAACGTTCCACGTGTTGCGCCACTATTTGCGCGGGTGGAGCCACGTGTTGCCATGTGATTGGACGTGCGTGCACACACGGTAGACCCAGCGTAGTCAACGTGGCGTGCGCCCTGCCTTTCCACGTGGCATCCTGCCTTTCCACGTGGCGCCGCTTGATTGGTCGGCGCCAACCACTGGTCGAGGCGGGGGACGCGTGGCGCGCGATGGGCGATTCGGGAACTGCGCGGATGCCTGCCACGTGTCCGAGTGTGCCACTATGGATTTCGGGCATCCAAAAGTTGGGCCTTGACCCGAAAGTTGGGTTTTTTCCAATTTTTTTTATATATTTGCCCCTTCCTCCTCTTTTTTCTATTTTTTTGGGAGATCACCTGTTACGGAATTTGAGTTGGCGTAGTTTCGTGAAAGTCTCAAGTCTTGAAGATTGAAGGTGAAGAAAGTTGGATCGTTTAACTCAATCTCAAGAAAGAAGAATTCAAAAGGATCAGGTATGTTTTACTAAAGATTTTGTGTGATCCGAATACTTCTTGTAGTGTAGAAACACTTGGAAGAATCTTTCATTGCATAAAAATCAAAAACTGGACTTGGGACATGTTCAGGATCCGGATCAGGTTGTTCGATCCGGATCCCGAAGGTGGTTCGTTCATACACCAGTTCAATCCGGATCGTAGCCTCTCTTGATCCGGATCCCGAACACTGAGTTTACCATCTTCCTTGAACGATCCGGATCAGGCTTCGCAATCCGGATCCCGAACGTTGATGTTTGGTGAACTGTATGAACGATCCGGATCAAGCACTTCGATCCGGATCCCGAACCTTTGTTTTTCTGGAATTGCCTGACTCGTTGCGACGATCCGGATCACAGTTAATCCGATCCGGATCGCCGTCCGTAAAATCTCCAGAAATGTTAGGTTTTTGATTCTTATCTCCTTCCTAGGGTTTCTAACCTATAAATAGACCCTATGACTCTTTTTCTAGGGCTAATCCACTGTGAATCGAAATAGCCGTCATTTTCATATATCATCTTTTACGGCTCTAGATCCACATATAGAGAAGAAAGGAAATCATTAGAGAATACTCTATGTTTCTTCATCTATATTGATTAGTTTGATTCTAGGTTTTCATACTCACATCTTGAGTTGAATCAAACTAATGAATACTTAGATGGTATTTCCGATCTATCTTTGATCTAAGTATTCGGCGGATCATCACCACCCAAAACAACGATTTACCCCAAAAATCGGCGCGTGGATTCGCGTGTCCTTGTGGATTCAAGGTTCAACCGCTCTCGTGGATTCGGAGCGAGGCACGTTCGTGGATTCGAAGGGTGCTATTGGGTGAAGACCGTGGATTCGGTCGGACGTCGTGGATTCGACGTTGGACGCCGTGGATTCGGCGTTGGGCGCAGATCGTGGATTCGAGAAGCGTCGCGGAGCGAGCGGAGAAGATCCTCTAGGAGCGTATGGAAAAGGTTGAGTCGTAAGTGTGTACGGTAAATCACCTTGTACGTAGTTTAATTCTAGTGGATTTCTGCCGTGTTATCGGTCCCGTGGTTTTTTACTCCGGTGATGGAGTTTTCCACGTAAAAATCTTGCGTATTATTTTTATTTCCGCATTGGGTTTTTATCGCAACGATTTTTTGAGTGTTTATGCGTTTACACCTATTCACCCCCCTCTAGGTGTTTTTTCCCCTATTTAGATCCTTATTACATATAACCCAACAAGTGGTATCAGAGAGGGAATAGGGTTGTAAACAATGGTTGAAGGTGGAAACATCAACCGACCCCCGTTCTTCGATGGAACAAATTATGCGTACTGGAAAGTACGGATGAAAGCCTTTTTAATTTCCATCGACGAACGGGTGTGGCAATCGATTGAATTAGGATGGACTAATCCAACTGAATTTATTGGTGATGTTCGCACCTTAAAACCTAGGTCGAAATGGACCAAGGAAGAGTTAGATTCATCTTCTTACAATGGCAAGGGAATTAATGCTATCTTTAATGCCTTATCTCAAACTGAATTCTCTCGCGTCTCGGCATGTGAGACTGCGAAAGAAATCTGGGATGTTCTTCAGGTTACACATGAGGGAACTAACCTCGTGAAGATTCAGAAACTGCAAATGCTTACGAGCAAGTTTGACTCTATCTTAATGGCAGAAAATGAATCTTTCACGGACTACTATACACGATTGCAAGACATCGTAAACTCATGTGCTAATCTGGGAGAGAAGATTCCAGAATTTAAGATTGTAAGAAAGATCTTAAGAACTCTTCCTGAACGATTTCGCCCAAAGGTTACTGCCATTGAAACTATTAAACACCCGGACGAAATACGTGTAGAAGAATTAGTTGGTTCATTACAAACTTATGAAATGACATTTACTACTAACAATTCTTCTGGAAAGGCATCCACTTCTAAGTCTTCAGGTTATGCGTTGAAAACAACTAAGGAAGAAGACGCGGATACGTCCTCCTCAGACGATGACGAGAACCTTTCTATGGAGGAATTTGAGAAGCAGCTCGCTCTCTTGACAAGGAAGTTTCGCCGCAACTTTCGAAGGGGTAATTCAAGCAAATCTCCATCCTTCGGAAAGTCGAACAAAGGCAAGGGTACTTCAGGTTACAAGTCAAGAAAGCAAGAGAACTTCTCAAAGGATAAGAAAAGTTCAGAAGGACAACTACAATGCTTCAAATGTCGAGGCTACGGCCACATTGCAACGGAATGTCCTAACAAGTATCCAGCAAAGAAGAAGGCGATGCAAGTCGTCACTTGGGATGACAACTCAACGTCAAATGAGTCATCTTCGAGTGATGAAGAAAAGAGCTCCACCGCATTCCACGCGTCCGTATCTTCACCCTTCATGTGCTTTATGGCAAGTACATCTAAGTCGTTGTCCAACTCCACTGTTGAAAAGAACGCAACGGACAACGAATCGGATGATTCGGAAGGTGAAGAATTTGCTCTAGCCTACCACAGACTTTTGAGGGACTCAAAGAAAGTGGCTAAGCAAAACAAGAGTTTGAGAGGGAGAGTGCATGATCTCGAAGAAGAAGCAAAAAGAGCGACTTCTCTCTCAAACGCTCTTGAAGTGGAAAGGGAAAACCTGATAAAGGCAAATGCTTCCCTTCAAGAGTCCAATGAGCAACTTGAGAAGGAACATTCAAATCTGGTGGATAACGCGAATCACTTCTCAAAGCTCTACAACGAGGCTCGACAGGATAACCTGGAAATGACAAAGACCATTTTCCAACTCAAGAATGACTTACAGCGATTCTCTTCAGGAAGGAGTAAGTTGGATAGACTTCTTGGTCTTGGTCAATCAAATAGGTTCGGCCTCGGATACACTCAAACTGGAAACAGTCCAAGTTCGAGTGAGACAGTTTTTGTGCCTCAGTCGGTATCTCCTCCTCCGACACCGGAATTCAAGACAAACAACGACAACAAACCTACTTCATCCTCTTTGGGATCGTCAAGATCTAAGGTATGTTTTCGTTGTGGTGTTTCAGGGCACATAAGAAGATATTGCAAGACGGGAGTCGAACGCTCATCTCAAGGACCTCTTGCAACAACTACCAAAATGGCTCCTCCCCGAAAATCAAAGCAAAACTTTTCAAATGAAAAGAGATTTGGTAGTTCATCGCGCAAGACGATTTCATCAAGGAACAACAATCGCTATAACAAGACGCCTTCACCTAGGCATATAACTTCTCGACCATTACCGACGCACTCCAAAAGGCTTTGGGTGCGCAAAGGTGAAATTTTCCCTTGTCTTGTTTCCAATGTTTCCTTGCATGCATATGATAGTTCGTCTTGGTATCTGGATAGCGGATGTTCCCGTCACATGACCGGTGACAAAAATAGTTTTCAAAATCTTGAGAAAATCTCCGGAGGACACGTTGTTTTCGGAGACGGTCGATCTTCCAAAATTGTTGGAAAAGGGACGGTAGCTATTCCAGATGGCCCGATTTTGAAAAACGTCTTATTTGTTGATGGCCTTAAGACTAACCTCATAAGCATAAGTCAACTTTGCGATAATGGTTTTTCAGTTAACTTTTCATCTGTTGAATGCGTTGTAACTGATAAGGACCATGTCTTCTTTTTAAAAGGGGTTAGATCTGAAAACAATTGTTATGTTGTTCCTAATAAATTTTCTGAAAATTGTAACTTAGCTGCTTTGAATAATGAAACTCTTTGGCATGAAAGGCTAGGTCACTTAAATTTTAAGGAACTTACTAGAATTTCAAACAAGGACGTGGTCAAGGGGGTTCCAAAGCTTTTATTTAAACAAAACGTTGTGTGTGGTGGTTGCCAAAAGGGAAAACAGTCTAGGACTGCACACAAGAACTTGAACCACGTTGGTACAAAACGGCCCTTGGAACTTTTGCACATGGACTTAATGGGGCCGACCCGTCAACCATCTTTGGGAGGTAAATGGTACATTTTTTTATTGGTTGATGATTTCTCTCGGTTTTTATGGGTAGCATTTTTAAAAGAGAAAGCTGATACGTTTGACTCTTTTCATGAGATTTGCCATCGTATTATGATTGAAAAGAATGAAAAGATCATTCGTGTTAGAAGTGATAGAGGTGGAGAATTCATAAATTCAAAATTCATTGATTTTTGCACTTCAAATGGAATTAAACATGAATTCTCGGCACCCTATACACCTCAGCAGAATGGTGTTGTTGAGCGCAAGAACAGGGTTGTTCAAGAGATGGCGCGTGTGATGCTTCATAGCCGGAATTTACCGCTACATTTTTGGGCTGAAGCTGTGAACACCGCTGTCTATGTCATTAATAGAGTTTACTTGCGCCCAGGAACTTTAAATACACCATATGAGCTGTGGTTTAGTAGAAAACCCAATATCAAATATTTTCGTGTCTTCGGGAGTCGATGTTACATTTTACGTGACCGTGAAAATCTTGGAAAGTTCGACTCTCGAAGTGATGAAGGGATCTTTTTGGGTTATTCTACGAATAGCATAGCATATCGAGTATTTAACATTGAATCTAAGACGATCGTAGAATCTATAAATGTTAAAGTAGATGAAGCTTTTCACTTTGAAACTGGAAAATCTACCCTCGATATCTCTCTAGATGATGATTCTCCTGCTAGTGCATCTTCTCATAATAATACTTCCAATATTAATGATGCATCTAATGGTTCTTCTAGTTTATCTGATGTGCAGGAATCATCTCATATATCTCCGAGTACTCCGTTTCAACAAACGTTACGAATCTCCAAGGATCATCCGGAATCGAATATTATTGGAGATCCACAAGAAGGAGTCAGAACTCGGAGGCAGTTGGTTTGTGGATTCGCTTGCTACGTATCTTTAATCGAACCAAAGAACATAGATGAAGCTCTTCAGGATGACTACTGGATTAAAGCAATGCAGGAAGAGCTCCATCAATTTGAGCGAAACAAAGTCTGGGAATTAACGAAGCCTCCAAAGCAACACAATGTGATAGGTACCAAATGGATCTTCAAGAACAAGAAAAATGAGGATGGTACTATCATCAGGAACAAGGCACGATTAGTTGCTCAAGGCTACTCTCAAGTAGAAGGTATAGACTTTGATGAAACCTTCGCCCCTGTAGCTAGACTCGAGTCCATTCGTATACTATTTGCTATTGCTTGTCATTTTAAAATCAAATTATTTCAAATGGACGTTAAGAGCGCATTTCTAAATGGGTTTTTAAATGAGGAAGTTTATGTGGCTCAACCGAAAGGTTTTGTAGATCATAAACAACCTAACCATGTTTTTCGTTTGAAAAAGGCTCTTTACGGTCTGAAACAAGCACCGCGAGCATGGTACGAAAGGTTAACAAAGCACCTTTTGGAGAAGGGCTATACTCGAGGGGGAGCTGATAGGACTCTCTTTGTGAAGCATTATCAAAGCAATTTCATTGTAGCACAAATCTATGTCGATGACATTGTATTTGGCGCAACAAGAGATAACGATGCTTCTAAATTCGCGGAGACCATGGAAAGCGAATTTGAGATGTCCATGATGGGCGAATTGACTTATTTCCTTGGATTGCAAATTAAACAAAATGATGAAGGGATTCACTTGAGTCAATCCAAGTATGCAATGGAGTTGGTCAAAAAGTTTGATCTAGAAAATTGTAAAGATTTTCTGACTCCAATGGGAACTAGCCACAAGGGACTTGGAAGTGAATCACATAGTGAGAATGTAGACGAGAAACTGTATCGAAGTATGATTGGAAGTCTACTTTACCTCACGGCTAGTCGCCCGGATATATCTTTTGGTGTTGGGATTTGCGCGAGATATCAATCAGCACCAAAGGAGGTTCACCTGAAAGCGGTGAAAAGGATCATCCGGTATATCAAAGGATCAATTAATTTCGGAATTTGGTATCCTATGGGAACAAGTTTGGATATTGTTGGATACTCAGATGCCGATTGGGCAGTATCAGTGGATGATCGGAAAAGCACGAGTGGTGCATGCTTCTATCTTGGCCATTGCCTTGTTGCATGGCACAGTAAAAAGCAGAACTGCATAGCACTCTCGACTGCCGAAGCGGAATACATTTCAGCTGGAAGTTGCTCAACTCAACTCATTTGGATGAAAAGCGTATTGAGCGACTTCCGCATTTCAGCATCTTCGGTAACAATACTTTGTGACAACACTAGTGCTATTAACATTTCTAAAAACCCTGTGTTGCACTCTAGAACAAAACATATTGAACTTAGATATCATTTTCTTAGAGAGCTAGTTGAATCAAATACTCTTCAACTTTCATATATCTCAACTGAGGATCAATTAGCTGACATTCTAACAAAACCTTTGGATCAAAAACGTTTTATTCATTTACGAAAAGCAATTGGGATGCTTTCCTTGAAATAATCTTCTTTTTGAAATCTTTGCTTAGGATAGGTTTTGTATTTGTTTTTGTTTTGTTCATTATCTATGTTTGTACATAGGACATTAATTGAGCATAGATCATAATTGACTTTAATTGCATCTTTTCGCACATTTAGAAATCTATTATGCTTTTGCCATCATAATATTTCACTGTTGCAATGATCATTTATGTTAATCAAATCATCTTCTAAAGTGATCAAAGTCAATTTCTCTCTCTCTATGATCTCTTGGTATAGTCATTATCTTATTTGACTGCTTAGTCGAGTATGAAATCGAGATCAATATTTGGTTGAATACTTTATATCTTAAATAATTGATAGCCAATTGAGGGGGAGTCTTAGAAAAGGTAAAATGCTCAAAAGATGTGGAAAGAGTTACATCCCAATGAGGAGTGTGAAAACTACCACCACATGGAGGAAAGAGCTACCAACTCGGTCGTCCGAGTATTGTGTGCAGCTACCACATGTATACCAAGCATGGTTGTTCAAATTTTTGATTAAGTAAAATGCATGTTGAAATACTTGACTCTGTCAAATTTCAAGGTTGGTATAAGGTGGGTTTTTAAAGAAAGATGCTCAAAGAGCCACTCTCTTCAACAGATTGTCTAGATACATTATCTATTATATTTGGGATTTCAAACATATATTGATCTTTGTATTTCATTTTCTTTACTGAATTGATGATTTGATAAAGGCATTACTCATAAGATCAAGTTAGATGTAATTGAAGGTGTTCAACTTTAAGGGATTTAATTTTTGTAAATTTTCGTTTCATTTTTGGATATTATTGATAGATTTGGCATAATCTAATTCTTGTTGTATGAAACGATGATTTTTGTTTAAAGTTGATACACATTTGCGCTTACAATCTTTTTCTGGTTTTTCTTGAATTTCTCTGAAATTTTCTAAAGAAAAAGTTGGGGCCGATCCGGATCGGGCTAGATGATCCGGATCCCGAACGCAGGAATTCTTCTGCGGGCTGACGATCCGGATTGTATCTGCCGATCCGGATCCCGAACGCAGTTTCTCACTGCGGGTAGCCGATCCGGATCGCAGTTATGAACTGATCCGGATCGCGGCTAGGTTTTATAAAGAACGAAAGGGGTTTTTTATTTCTTTTACTCCAATCTTTTGTTCCAAAGTTTTCAGAGTCTCTCTCTCTAGATTTCATCCTTCCTGGAAGCTTTCAAACTCAAGTTCTTCAACTCCAAGTAAGTTTTATTGATCAAAATCTCGGTTTTTCACCGTTTTTCTCTTTTTCTCCTCAAACGTGATGAATTTCTTGGATCAACTTTGTTTGTGGATGGTTTTTGATCAAATTTCTTTTGAAATAAGAACTCTGGGTAGATTAGTTTTGATTATATGCTAGGTATTCTCCTGATTAACGGATTTTTAGGCTTCGATTTCTAAAATTTCGGTTTTAGGGCATATAATAAGGATTTTCGAAAATCATGCAATTGATCTATTTTTAAAAGTCCTTTTGCAAAACTAATTTGATTCTTGGCCTCTCTACATGATTATGATTGTCTAGGTACAATGTTTCAAATCTTTCAAATTGACGATTTTTCATGTGTTCTTGAGTTGGTTTTTCACAGGACAATTTCTCTAAACTTAAAGCACTAGAATCAATGGCACTCTCTTGGTTAATCCTGTTACTGGTCACAATGGTGCACAAGAGTACATCTGTAAAAGAGAAACCGGATGTTTCAACAGGAGATAAGACAACCGAAGGCAGGGAGGACAGCTCAGAGTACGATACGGAAGAATGGGATGAATTCTTCAAAGATGTTCAACAGAAGATTGATGAGGAAAACAGGAAATCTGTCAAAGGCAAAAGGCTTATGAAATCTGCATCAACAACTAAGCAATATACAAGACGAAAGAATGTCCTAAGAAGTGAAAGTTATCATAGTGGGCCTCTTACTAGAGCTCGCTCACTCTCTGGGGTTCTACAAACTGAATCTCCATGGGTTAAGGGATTGGATGCACCATCTGCTTCTAGACAGCATCCATCACACTCGAAAAGACAGGGTACAGACGCTGCTGTATTGGAATCGCTTCGCCAGGAACAACAAAGACTCTCTGCTGCACAAGAGAGGACATCGAAAGAACTTCAGCAAATTTCCTCTGAACACAAGAAGATCAAGAAGAAGTGTTCAACTATTTCGACAATGCTTAAAGGGATTTTGAGCAAGCTGAGTTGTACCAGCTCAGACTCCTCCGACTGAACTGCACCTTCCTTTTTCTTTTTGTGCAGGATCTTGATTTTAGGATTTAGTTTTATACTTACTTTAGCTTAGTTCTCAGGTTTTACGTTTTATTGGAACTTTTCACTCTCCTAACATTTCGTAGTCTTAACTACATTTTGGCTTTGTTTTGTGACAAAAAGGGGGAGAGAGTTAGAGAGAACTTTGAACAATGAATGATGAAATATCAAGGTAAGTATGATCTCAACTTCAACTTTTGGTTTTTATCTTGTGATTTGTTGCATGTCCCTACTAACTATTCGACTAACTATTTGGACATGTATTATTACTAACAAGTTGATGTTGGGCTAACATTTTGACATTTGGTTTTTGAATGCATAGAAGATATGTTGTTTTTTTTTTTTTTTTTTTTGACTATGATTCTCTTACATATCTGAATTCTCAAATGTCATGATGATCAGATAAACTCTATCTCTGTACTAGGTTTTGTATGCTAAATATTCTTGAGGTATCTAACGATCTCTTTTTGTCAAGAATGATTTCTTTGTGCAGAGAGTACAGATGTCTAAGTCTAGAGTCTGTTTTAGGAGTTTATCTCATGTTTTTAAATTTTTGGATCTCCATTGTAAATTTTTGTTGTATGGTGATAGCAACAAAAATATCTTTTTGAATTTTCTTTAGTGGATCTGTGTTTTGTCACGAAACCGCCAAAGGGGGAGATTGTTACGGAATTTGAGTTGGCGTAGTTTCGTGAAAGTCTCAAGTCTTGAAGATTGAAGGTGAAGAAAGTTGGATCGTTTAACTCAATCTCAAGAAAGAAGAATTCAAAAGGATCAGGTATGTTTTACTAAAGATTTTGTGTGATCCGAATACTTCTTGTAGTGTAGAAACACTTGGAAGAATCTTTCATTGCATAAAAATCAAAAACTGGAGTTGGGACATGTTCAGGATCCGGATCAGGTTGTTCGATCCGGATCCCGAAGGTGGTTCGTTCATACACCAGTTCAATCCGGATCGTAGCCTCTCTTGATCCGGATCCCGAACACTGAGTTTACCATCTTCCTTGAACGATCCGGATCAGGCTTCGCAATCCGGATCCCGAACGTTGATGTTTGGTGAACTGTATGAACGATCCGGATCAAGCACTTCGATCCGGATCCCGAACCTTTGTTTTTCTGGAATTGCCTGACTCGTTGCGACGATCCGGATCACAGTTAATCCGATCCGGATCGCCGTCCGTAAAATCTCCAGAAATGTTAGGTTTTTGATTCTTATCTCCTTCCTAGGGTTTCTAACCTATAAATAGACCCTATGACTCTTTTTCTAGGGCTAATCCACTGTGAATCGAAATAGCCGTCATTTTCATATATCATCTTTTACGGCTCTAGATCCACATATAGAGAAGAAAGGAAATCATTAGAGAATACTCTATGTTTCTTCATCTATATTGATTAGTTTGATTCTAGGTTTTCATACTCACATCTTGAGTTGAATCAAACTAATGAATACTTAGATGGTATTTCCGATCTATCTTTGATCTAAGTATTCGGCGGATCATCACCACCCAAAACAACGATTTACCCCAAAAATCGGCGCGTGGATTCGCGTGTCCTTGTGGATTCAAGGTTCAACCGCTCTCGTGGATTCGGAGCGAGGCACGTTCGTGGATTCGAAGGGTGCTATTTGGTGAAGACCGTGGATTCGGTCGGACGTCGTGGATTCGACGTTGGACGCCGTGGATTCGGCGTTGGGCGCAGATCGTGGATTCGAGAAGCGTCGCGGAGCGAGCGGAGAAGATCCTCTAGGAGCGTATGGAAAAGGTTGAGTCGTAAGTGTGTACGGTAAATCACCTTGTACGTGGTTTAATTCTAGTGGATTTCTGCCGTGTTATCGGTCCCGTGGTTTTTTACTCCGGTGATGGAGTTTTCCACGTAAAAATCTTGCGTATTATTTTTATTTCCGCATTGGGTTTTTATCGCAACGATTTTTTGAGTGTTTATGCGTTTACACCTATTCACCCCCCTCTAGGTGTTTTTTCCCCTATTTAGATCCTTATTACATATAACCCAACATCACCTTGGAGCCCCCTTTGGCTGAGAAGAAGTTTAACAAGTCCCATACACTTCTAGGGATCTTTGGAGGATTTTGGAGACCGTTTCATCATCTTCTTCCCCGACTCTGCGAGCTTCGACGTTCCTTTGACTGCGGTCTTCTCCATCGACGTTTCGTCCGCAGATTTCCCTGAGCTAACCCCTTGGAGTTTTCGGCTAATTTTTTTGTTTGGAATCTTCATGAGAGGTAGGCCTACAACTTTGGTATTTATCACTCCCCTCTATTTTGGCTTTTTATAGGGTTTCTCGCAGCATCTTTGGATCCCTTATGCACTGTAGCAATTTCTGGACAGCGTGGAGTATTTATGCATTTTCTCGGCTTTTTGTTCGCGGATTTGGAAATTTAAGGTGTTGAACTCCATCTAGACTTCGAGAGAAACATAACCGTACCCTTCTTTGGGATTTTTGAAAGTATTTCGGATATGAACTTTACCTATTTTTGGAGCCCTTTGATAGTATGGTAGTGCTGGATTTTGTGATTGAACTCATCGCGATGTTCGACTTGTGTTTCAGTTTTCGTGGGGAGTTTGGAGTTTGTCGGAGAAAGTAAAAGTTGGAGCACTTTCTTACGATCTAGGTGAGCAGTTTTCTTTTGATTCTGGATGAAAATTGTGTATGGATTGGCTTCTACACTCCGTTGACGCGCATGCTATTTTTGCATGGGCAGTTTGGGCAGCACTTGGTGTCTTGACCGTTTCCGATTATCCTGGAGGAGTTTTTGGGAGTTTTTCAGTTCGTTGGAACCGTGGGAGCCTAAGGAATGCGCACGTCCAGTTTCAGCCCGATCGGACTTCGGATCGACGCGTTCCAGATGGGTTGGATTTCCTCCAAAATTTGCGGGCTTTCTATTAATACTATCATTATAGTCGCAAAGCATGCTAGAGTTAGTGCTATACTTGATGTTTATGATAGATGCAGAATTGTGGATTATTGACTAGCACCCTGCCATATGATTGCATGTTATTTAACCAGACTATTATAAAACTCTCACATGGGTTAGTCTTTATTATTTTGGTCATTCCTACACTTTACATTCTTGTTTTCCTGGACTTAGAGTTTCTCCTCACCCGGGTAGTGGGCTGAGTGATCGGGATAGTGTAGGATGCATGTTGCGCTCGTGCCTGGAGGCTGAGTGGAGTCTGGCAGATGAGGTTAGTTCTGTGCTAGTGTCGAGAGCCGTTTGGGTAGACGGTGGTCCTGGGTCGTCGACTATTCTCCGACCGGTTTTGTTGCCACTGAGTTGTGGCAGTGTTGAGTTTGTGATAGCAAGACCTTGAACCCAGGATATTTTTTGGACACACATTATTTCAGTAAACCAATGTTTTTCTCCAGACATCAATAGGCCGTCGAAACCTATTCTTGTTTGATTAAGGTGAAGGCACTAGCCTTTCGGGGTTTGGAAAATAAAACTTGTTTTAACTGATTTCCTAAAAACTAAAAATTTGACAAAAAGGGATTTCCTCAAATCCAGATATTTTCTAAAAATAGCTACCTTTTCTCCTTACCCGAAGAGAGTTAGAGTGAAAATAGTTTTTAGGACTAAATGTCACCTTTTCATATAAACTTCTTCACCCGAAGAGGGTTCAAGTGATCTGGGTTTTAAGAGCTGTTTCCACTTTTGGATCGAGAGTTATGGGAGGCTGAGTCTGGAATTTGTTTTTGTTTGATTGGGATTCTAGGCACTAGTCTCTTGAAATTTTCGGACCCGTGGTTGTTGTTGTCTGATTTGTTCTAGACTGAGGGTATTGTTAGTACCGTTTTCCTATTACCGTGAGCGTGTATTTGAGCATATTGTCGATCTGGTTGATCATGGATTTAGACTATAGCCTGCATGAGCCATATTGAGCTCGATAGAGATGCGCGGATATTTCCTCATTTGGGTCGCTCCCCTCGAGCGCCGCTCCAGAGCTGGGCCTGTTACTTTGCTATCGCGACTTGTCGACGCAGTCCGTGTGGGACGCCCTATATAATTCCCGTCCCAGTGGGAATGTGTGGTAGTAGGTGGGCGCAGGTTTGACTGGACCCTATATGGCAGTCAGTGTGATTGGGTTGATTGAGCATATTGAGATCGAGTAGGTGCATGTTATCATCTGTATCACCCTTTGAGCATGATAGATAGAGGCATGATAACTGTACAGTTATTTCCAGCTTTTTATTTCCAGTTATACTGTATTGTTATCTTATGCCTCTAGTAGACTTAATGGCAGACCGTTGGTCTTGGAGACGGTATCCACTGAGAATTACTGTTTGATGTAGTTCTCACACCCTTTGTGGTGACTATTTTCCAAAGGCATCTCCTCCAGTTCTTACTCCTGCTGTTGTTGCTTCTACAGATCGAGGTAAGGGAGTCGCGAGCTAGATCCCTACGTGTCCTTGGAGAGTAGCCGTGCCTTCTTTTGGAGATTTATAGTACAGTTAGTTGGATTATTTTATATTTTACTTTTGAGAGTTTTATTTTGAGAGACATATGTATTGTGAGGATCTGACATGTACTATTTGGAGTTGTACTTTAATATTTCAGCAGTTTACTTTCCAGCTCTGATATCTGTACAGCTGTTAGTACTATTTTTTGCAGGTTAGACACTTCGCCTATGCAGGGCTTCCCGTATGGGTGGCAGATCTGTTGGCGAGCCCGGGTTGAAGTTTCGACCCCGGGGCGTGACAGTAGGAGGTTATGGCATTATCTGGCACCTTTATACACTATGAGTGACATTTGCGCCATATGATAGTTGACATTACTAGTTCATTATTGATATGCCTCCCGTTGATGCTTCCTATGCATTTTATTATCTCCTCATTATTATGCATGATAGAGTAGGAGGTTACTATTTCTTTATGTCATTGTTGCCATTGAGATTGACTTTTGATCCTGTTTGGGAGTTCCGGCTACTTGCCGTTTTTCGGTTTCTAGATCGCGAGCTTGAGCATCAACATTATGATCGCCATAGCACCAGCTGTCATTTTCACGTACGCCTGTTGATTGATTCCCCACATTGGTGTTCTTTACTGGTAGAGTGATCTGATCGACCCGTGAGCCCGTCATGTAGCTGCACCTGCAAGACCCGGGTGATATTGAGCCCTATTCTCTGTTAGGTCCTGCAGGTGTGGGGTTTATGTCAGTTCTGGTCAGGCACTAGCCTGAGGTCCTAGGGACCAACAGTGGCACCCAATTGGGTTGATTTGGTTATCATTTCAGTTGACGCATTTATTTGCTTATTTAGTCATGTTATCTGATTTACAGTATTTTGCCCTTAGTTATTGCTTATCATATTACCTGTCAGTCATTGCTTTCATACCAATATCGTTTACCTAACATATTACGTTTTTACTGTGCAAGGTTTATCTATCTATTGATTATTGTATACCAGTAGGTACGACTTGCTGGTCCCCGGCTCATTGTACCCACTGAGATATATTCAGTTGTATCTCACACCCTCTGGTGACACCATTTTCAAGTTTGTCGGGTGGTGAGATGTCGGGATGGTGATGTGAGGCTTTGCGGTAGAGTTGTCCCTATATGCTAGCTAGAGAGCTGGTTTGACATGATTATTATTTTAGATTTTACTTGCATTTACTTTTAATTTAGTAGTATGCCACAGTTGACTTGATCATGTCGATTTAACTCTTAGTTATGGTGGTTTTTGATTATTGTAGTTGATTTTAACATGCAGATTAGTTATCAAATTTGGTGAGTTTATTATGTTTTCGATTATTGTTTAAATTATTTAAGATGTTATAGATAGTACTCTTATTCTATTATTGTACATTGCCTGGCCGTGCGTGTATAAGAAAAATTCTATCCGTTTTGACCGAGAAATTCTTTATGCACTTGGCGGATTTGCTCACGTCCTGGGAATCAATATTTTGAACTCTGATTTATATAAAAATAAATTTAGACCATTTTTAAATTTCGGAGCGTGATACTAGGCTCAAGAGGTTAAGAGGGTTAAGTATGCTAGAGCTAAAGTAGTTCTAGAATAGATAATTCCCTAGGAAGTGGGGCGTCACATCTAGCAATACAACCGTCACGCCCCGAGATTCAAAAAAGGGTCTAAATTTTTATTTTATTATTATTATTATTATTTTCAATCAGAGTTAAAAACTTGAATACTCCAAGGCGTGAACAGACCGCCACACATATAGGAAAGCCTCTGTGCAACGGACAGAGTCCCCCCTATGTATGCTCGGCTAACAGATACATCCAATCAGAGTAGATACAGAATTAACTATAACTAAATAAGTTCTACTCTATTACAACCACAAGGTTCATATGTTTATACAATCCAGTTCCAAATTATAAATTACAGTTATGCAGTCCACTAAATCCAAAGGTAAAGTCTTACCAGGGACAACTCTATCTTGAATCCTCACACAGGACGTCCCAATGTCCCCGCACCAAACAGACCTGAAAAATGGTTATCCGAGGGTGTGAGACACACATAAGTGTATCCCAGTGGGCACGACGGGCCGGGAAATAGCAAGACGTACCTACTGGATACCATAATAAGCGAATAGCAAAAGTAGGATATACTGAAACTGAAAGGTAAAATGTAAATATATAATCTAAGCAGAATACCATCAATCATGGATTAATCAACAGAGCAGAGTAATCACATATAAAGCTGATCATGCTATAACTGATAAATCTACAAGCAGGAATGAATATGCTATAACTGACAAGTAGGAAATAGTCATGCTATAACTGATAATCTGGCAAGCAGAAAATGATCATGCTATAACTGGTAATCTGACAAGCAGGACATAAACAAGGATAATGCATCAAAGGTATCACCACAAATATACCCAATCTAATGCCACTATTGGCCACAAGGGCCTCAGGCTAAGCGGCCATGGAGCACTAGGACCTCAGGCAATTGCCACTGTTGGTCATTGGGGCCTCAGGCTAATACCACTTTTGGACACCCAGCATGCTATCATAACCCCAACGGGCTCACGGGTCAATGTGACCTCTCTACCGGTAAAGAACACCACTGCGGGTAGCTAATCCACTGGTGTGCGCGACTGAAAGCTGGCTCAATGGCGATCATAATGCTGATGCTCAAACCATGGTCCATCGACCAAATAGACGGCAAAAAGCCGAGAAAAGTCCCACCGGGATACATATACTGAAGTATATCATGCCAATACTGAAACAATAACTCCTATTCTAAGCATGCAGTGAAGAATAGAGAAAGATATAGAACTGAGCTAGTGACCATACAAGCATGGCATATGTCCAGATATGTATAACTACTGCTGGAAATAAAGGCATAATAAAAGCTCATCTGTGGGATCAAAGCTGCCAAGAATCAAAGGAAGGGGGTCCGTCCTACTACGGTACCCGTAGGGCCGAAATGATAAAGCGCGGACCGAAGATAAACCCACCTCAAGGTAGTCGGTCGCGATATCCGCTGGACGGATCACGGACTGGCTCCTGACGACTGGGGCCTACAATAATACCACGTGTCAACTCAGGATCTCACAAAATCCTCAAAATGCGCGCTTAGCGCAAAACCACCGTTAAATCGACCATTTCGTCGATTAACGTGCCGTTAAGCGAATCTGGCTTTACGAAAACCCCGGGAATCCCACCGAAGGGTCAATGTCATATTTAAATACATATTTTATCTTTTCCTTATGTTACAATCGCAGCAAGCCCCTTGGGCTTTTCTAGATTGCGCACAATACATGCTTTTTATCATTTTTTTCCTTCATAACTTTCAAACCGGGACTCTAATTTTCACGAGATCTTAACAGAAACTAAAATTCAATGTGCTGGACCCCATGCTCACTGTTTGGGAGCAGGTTGGCACACCCAACACAAGTTGGTCGCATCCAAAGTTGTCCTAAAGCTACAACTTAGGCATTTTCACAAATCCAACAGTTCAAACCCATTTCTGATGTGAGAATCCTACTCAGGGGTCCCAAATTAGCCAAGGGCTCACTGTCGCGAAGTCGCGAAGCTGTTGGAACAGCCTAGATGGACCACAACTCACTTTGAGTCCATGGTCACTAATATTTTTATTCTACCCGTGCATTCTGTAAACAAAGTGGAGCATCACCTTCAGTATGTCACACAGGACCAAGGGCTTGCCCTAGTGCAGCCCTAACCTTGCGGGATTGCCCACACAAGAGCCCAATTCCCGAATGGCCTCACCTGGCTTCCACAGCAAACCACTCAGTAATTCTTGCAACTGAAGTGAGCATCAAGCTCAGGGGGACCTGTGGAGTCAGAGGCTCACTCTCTGGGTGGTGGACGGCGGCCGGAACAGTACGGGAAGCAAGGCTCGGCCAAGGCTCGAGCACCCGTAATGGCCACCAAAATTCCCTTTGCTCTGGAGGCCAACTGAGGCAAGCACCATACTCAGGGATCACAAGGCATCATCATGCTCGCGGGTAGGTTAAGAAAAAGGCACGCGGTGGCTGGAGCTAGGCGGCCCGGCATGAATGAAGCTTTGGGTTCGGGCAACTCAAAAGCACGGGCTTTTAGGTGCAAAAAACAGCACCAAAAGCTTCCTATTGAAGCTTCGGAAGGTTCTGGACTACCCGTTCTCGGCGGCAAGCGGCGGATGGCCGGCCGCCATTAACGAGCTCAAGCTCGGGCCATTAATGGTGGAACTCGATTCGGACGACATGGACCACATGCAAGTGCATGGGTGGGTTATTCTCGTCCACATAGAGCTTTTTGGACACTTGGCCTGCGGTCGGGGGCGTCGCCGGCGCCGGAGCAACAAGCTCGGCCGCACCTTCATCTTCCCCAAACTAGGGCATCATGGTGTGATGTCCACAGTGCACCAAATCACTCCAAATTTGGAGGAGAGTAATATAAGGACAAGTGGAAGAATACTATCATTTTAGTGCTCGCTAAAAGTCGCTGGGAGTGAAGCAAGCTCGAGGCGGAGCTCCTATGGTTTTCCGGCGGTGCAACTTGGTCGCCGGCCAACCGGAGCATTTCCCATTTCATGGGTGGGCTGGAAAGACTCCTTGGGCCAAGAGGAAGTCACTTCCAAAGGTCTTGGGCCAAAGAAACCGAAGGGAATGAAGAACTCACCTTGCCGGAGTTGGAGAAGAAAGGATGAAGCGAGGTTCTTCTCCGGCGTCGCGCGACCACCTAGCTCCCTCAGGCACTCTCACAGGAAGCAGAGAAACCTTCCAGCAAGTCCAAGGACCAATTTTTTGAAGTCCTTGAAGAACTCCTTCTCTTCCTCACCCGAGCTCGGCCAAGGATGAATGGGATCCCCCTCCTCGGCACCCTGGCGTTTCGTGCTTGATGTGGTGCATGCAGAGGAGTAAGGAGAAGCACAGGGTTCCATTCTGGCCCCTCGTACTCCCCACAGGCAGCCCAAGAGCCATCTTGCATTGATTGTACACATTTTGCACAAAATGCAAATACCCCCTTGCACAACTTGCCACTAGCTTTCATGTCCTTGCTGTAGGTGACAAATGCACCCAGAACTCTCACCAAGAAACCTCATTCAATTTGGTACATAAAATATTAGGGTTTTCTCGAAAATATGCTCTTTTTCGGTGTATTTCACGCATTTCGAGGCACACGAGTAGCCGAAACGAAAAACAGACCTTGTTACGACGTCCGGCTCGTCGAGACCTATCAAATAGTGCATTTGCTTGTTTGATTCGGTATTCGAATAAATTCTCGGGCCATAAAGTTTTATGAGGTATACTGCATTGCACGCATTTTGATGCACCAGAGTTGCCAAACGCGAATTCTGTCAGTGCCATTGCGTTCAGAGCATCGAACTTAGCTAAAAACGACTACCCATACTGCTAGGTCCAGGTCGCAGACAGTGGATCGGCCGTCGGCCGATCGAGAGGGGACCGAAAACCGGGTTACTATTCATTTTACTATTCACTTAAGCTGTGGGCCCCGCAGCTTCTTCGCTGACTCTCGGAAGATCCGACCGTCGGATCGAAAACATATGAATATGAATTTCTCTTGTTTTGACGAGACGGTCGCAATGGTGATATCGAATTTTCGAGATCAGATCCCGATCAAAAGTCGATATTCTTGGGTTCAATTACACTATAATTTATTTATTTTTGCTAATTATTAATCCAGAAAATTATTTAAACTTTAAAATTTAACTTTTAAAATTCACGATTATTACAACAACGACCACAAGCTATCCTGTCAGTAGGTAGCGCTACACAAACTAAATAGGCATGCAGATCGAGATCGAACAAATAGAGTAAAAAGTTAAGTTTAGAGAAGGCTAGTATAAAGCCCAGAAGATCATGTACCTTTCTTGCACACTTCCCTATATAGAGGTAGTCGCCACCGCGTGCAGCAAATGAGAGGTGTTGCAACAGGTAGCCAGTAGGAGATTGG
>CM055070.1:38370486-38550486 GCA_029204045.2 Tillandsia leiboldiana | reverse complement strand
GCACAAATCTCAATGCAAATCCAATGGTAGAAAATTCACAAACATAATTGGGCTTGTACTTTGAACTACATATATAGTTTGTACTACATATATATATAGAGAGGGACTTGTGTGCTTTTAAGAAGTACGGAGCCCCCGTGCTCACAAGTTGTTTTTAATGTTAGGACTTCCGAATGGACGATCGGCTCCGTTAAATTTGATATAAAATATTTAAAGTATTTAGAAACTAAATTTTGCGATATCATTTACCTATATAGTGATCGAAATGACACAAAATCAACGGCTGAAAATAAAAATCTCACAAAATATGATGATATGACACAAAAATTTTAGATCGATCTTGTTCTATATAGTATAAAAAATTTTCTATCAAAATTTTACGTGATTTGGATATTTCTATATCGTTAATTTTGCAAATGGCTCACCACAACCATTAAAATTGTTGATTTTGAGCCACTTTGATCACTAGGCAAATGATATCGAAAATTCGCGAAATTGAATTTCTAGGCCTTTTAGATACTCTACATCAAGTTTAATGGAGTCGATCGTCTATTCGGAAGTCCCAATATCGAAAACAACTTGGGAGCACGAGGGCCTCCGTGATTTTAAAAGCACACAAACCTAGCTCTCTCTCTCTCTCTCTCTCTCTCTCTCTCTCTCTCTATATATATATATATATATATATATATATATATATATATATATATATATATATATATATATATATATATATATATATATATAGTCCGGCTACTATGCTATCTATAGCACAATGCACTTGGTGCTACCAAGTTTTCCGCCATTAGATCTACTCATTGGATCATTTTTACCCCTTAGATTCACTACTAGAAATTTGACATACAACGGCACTATTCGTTGCAATATTTAAGTAAATATTGCTAAATACAAAATATACTGGCATTTATTAAAAATTGTTGCTAAATATACCATTTATCGATATTTACAAATTATTGTTGGTGAATAAGAATATTTAGCAATATTTATTTTTAAATGCCGGTAAAAGATAGTTTAAATACCGGCAGTTACTTTTAATGCCACTAAGAAACTTTAATTACTAGCATTTAAAAGTAAATATTGGTAAAAGATCTTAAATTCTTATTTAAGATATAAATAATTAATAAGTTGAGGGAACTAACTGAGATTATCCATCAATTTTCCATATCCCGCCTACTTCTTCCTTCCTCTTGTGCCGTACGACTCCTAGTCTTCCTCTCCTCATATGCAAAGCTTCTTTCTAGGGTTTTTTTTTCTCTCTTTTTTATTTTTTTATTATCTTCTCTCCAAGTAAAAAAAAAAAAGAAATTACTCTTTCTACCTTCCCATCGCTGGGTGTAAGAAAAGGATTTTCTTCATTGTCTTCTACCAAGAAGGAGCCCCACAAGCAGGACTCTACCAAGAAAAAGGTAAGTTATTTTAGATTTTTTTTTGTAAAATTATTTGCTTTCTTTTATTACCTTGGAATAGATGGGTTGATTTAATTTTTTTAAAAAAAATTTATTGTAATGACCCGGCCCACTAGCAATAATAACTCGTTGGGCCCAAATCACAGCCCAAAATGCTTAAGCCCAGTTATTATTGCTAGTGTCCATATCTCATATAAACCCAATCACAATTCCATCCACATCCGATGTGGGACTATTGGGAGCGTCACAGACTCCCCCCGTTTAGGCCTGACGTCCTCGTCAGCCCAAACAAACACACAACAGCCCAAGATCACCAGGGGATGTGAGACTCGTCTCGCTAGCCCTGTCATCTAGACCCAGGCTCAGCCGAGACTCGCCGCACACTTCCGGCTGGTTATTGGCTCTGATACCAAATGTAATGACCCGGCCCACTAGCAATAATAACTCGTTGGGCCCAAATCACAGCCCAAAATGCTTAAGCCCAGTTATTATTGCTAGTGTCCATATCTCATATAAACCCAATCACAATTCCATCCACATCCGATGTGGGACTATTGGGAGCGTCACATTTATTGTTTTTATTTTAAAATTATTATTTGATAATAGATTTAATTATTTTTAGGTTGTATGATTATGCAACAAAGTAAATAATATATAATAGAAGACTAAATAAAAAATATAGTTGAAACCCACATTTATTTATGTGTTTAAGTATAAAAGAGGATGAACATGACCTCCTCCCATTATAATTTTTTATTACTAAATATAATCAGAGAATGTGCAAAAGAGTCAATTAAAATAAAATCAATAAACTTTTTAAACAAGTTAATTTAAAAATTCATCGACATTTACTGTGAAAAAAAAGGAATGTGTATGTATGTACATATATATATATATATATATATATATATATATATATATATATATATATATATATATATATATATATATATATATATATATATATATATATATATATATATATATATATATATATATATGTATAAGACCTATATTTTTTTTCCTTTCGTCAATTTTATTATTTAATATATAGACTTTTGACTCGTTAAAACTAACTTTTAACGTGTTCTTTTTTTGACAGGTTCAACGCAAGTACCTTTGGAATTCAAGAAAATTTAAACAATTTTAAGCTGTTTTGTTATATTCGCAAACAACTTTATGTCGTGTGACCTATTTGGATGCGTTATTTATGTACGTATTAATACTTTTGTATTTAAAAAATTTTGTGATCGTTTGTTATTTTTTTGGATGTTGAATGGACTAAAGATTTTTAACTTATTATTTGTTTAATTGAAAATGAGCTTAGTAAATTATTTTTGTTATTTTGTTATGTACGATTTATATCACTTGTCATATGAAAATATTGAAATATCATATTATCCATTGAAATTGTATTTTTTGAAATTGATAAGATTTAATTATTTTATGATAGTGCAAATTATAATTTATATTATTTTTATTTATTTAAAAATATATTTTAAAAATATTTAGAATTAGCAGCATTTATTAATACCGGAATTAACAATAGATTACCAACATTTGTATAATATTGCAAATAAACTAATAATTACCGACATTTATTAGTGTTGTAGATAATTAAAAAATACTGGCATTTAATAATATCGCTAATAACCACATCTATAACGGCATTTATTTAATATTACTAATTACTTAATTTTAACGGCAATTTAATTAAATGCCGGTAGAAGATTCACCAATACGAGTATAAGCGGCACTAATTGCTAAATGCCACTAATAATTTTTACGGCACTTTTTGAACTTTAGGCGGCAATTACAAGATGTCGCTAAATCACAATTTTTTTGTAGTGATTATACTATTTTTTCAACCACCCACCAAACCCTAGGGACCCACTATCAGCCTAACCGTACATCTCTTCATTCAAAGGTCAAAAACTTAATAGTACCAATGACTTGGTAGTCTAGGTCGATATATATATATATATATATATATATATATATATATATATATATATATATAATATATATATATATATATATATATATATATATATATATATATATATATATATATATATAGTAGAGCACCCGTGCTTGTACAAGCACAAGAGCTCTTGTGCTTATAAGTTTAAATCCATTAGATGAGAGCTAATTCGGGATTCGTGAAACATAGTGAAGGATGCAAAGGTAACGCCGTTACTCCTCTCACCTGACACAACACACTCTCTCTCTTTCTTTTTTCCTTGGCCACTAGCAATAATAATGTAACGACCCGGCCCATTAGCAATAATAACTCGTTGGGTCCAAACCACACCCCAAAATGTTTAAGCCTAATTATTATTACTAGTTTCTATGCGTCTTATATACCCAATCACAACCCCATTCCCATCCGATGTGGGACTATTGGGGTGTTATAGACTCCCCCATTTAGGCCTGACGTCCTCGTCACCCCAAACACACACACAACCCAAAATCACCAGGCGATGCGAGACTTGTTTTGCTAACCCTGTCATCTAGACCCATGCTCAGCCTAGACTCGTCACACACTTTCGACTGGTGATCGGCTTTGATACCAAATGTAACGACCCGACCCACTAACAATAATAACTCGTTGGGCCCAAACCATAGCCCAAAATGCTTAAGCCCAGCTATTATTACTAGTGTCCATGTCTCTTATATATCCAACCCCATTCCCATCCGATGTGGGACTATTCGGGTGTCACACACACACACACACACACACACACACACACACACACACACACACACACACATAGAATTTTGAGCTCCTATGCATTTAAAAGCACCCAGCCATTAGTGCTTGTAAGTTTTTAGTCGTTGGATGAAATAATGTGCGGTTAGGATGATAGTGGGCCCCTTGGGTTTAGTGGGTGGTGTTTAGACTAGATTTTTCGCAGCACAAGAAAGCGACACGTGGCGTATACCGTCGGCTAAAATCATCAGCCGAGAAAGAAAGGGCCAACCGAAGAAGCGTCCAGATCTGGATCGATTTCAGTCGAAGCATAGCACACGACACCCGCCATCGGCTGAGGTTATCAGCTGGTAGGAGAAACAGCTGACACAAGAATCTGCTGATGAGAAAAATCATGGATCACTCAAGACCAACTTCGGCTAACAACGTCCACTAGACCTCTCCAGTCTATCTCGATGGAAGAGGCAGGAATTGGAGTCAGCGTGCGGGGATTCGAACCGATGTAGGAAAGACTTCAAAGAAAAGGAATGCGAGATTTGAGCGCAAATCCCGCAACCAACCAAAAGTGGCAGGCGACGCCCAGCATTGGAAATCGCCAGGAATCACGCTTCGGCGCAATAATTGGGGTTGAACACAGACGGGAATCGGGTGATATCTTATTAAGGATAATCAGCTGAGAAGGAAACGATTGAGGTTTTCACGCTGATTCCCCTAAGTCACGCCGATATTCCAACAACAGCGCTCAACAACCTTGGTTCGAAAATTGTATAAATACTCGAACCAACGAAGGAAAAGAGGTCCGGCAACCTCATAAACCCGGTACCACCTCAGCTTCTTCATTTATCTAGGAGTAGGTTACTTAACTTTTCATACCTGCATTTACTGTTTTCCTAGGAGTAGACTTAATTGTAATCCTTCTATCCCTACGTTCTTCCTTGTATCCCCTTCTTTAAATTAATATAAAGTGTAAATCGGTCTATTCGGCCTTGTTTTTATTTATGCATTTAGAGTGTAAACCGGCCGATCAGCCGTATCTTTATTTGCTTTTCTTGTACTTCAAAGCTACAATCGGCTCCTTAGGAGTACATTTATCTCTTACCCGGTTCGTCTGTTTTAAGTCGAAACTGGCGATCCCTTTATACCTCCGTAAACCCGCTTCGGCTGTCACCGATCGTTGCGGTCGAGAGAGTTACCAGAGGAGAACCCGACTGAGCGGATCCCTCCTCGGCCCGTTCGCTTGATTGTTGGCACGCGGCGCACTTCGACACCTCTGGAGGGTCACCCAGGGACCAATCGCGCACAAGCCACATTTTGGCCCCAACAGGTGGTTGGTGGAATAGCATGATCTAAGGGGTGAAATTAGTTAAAGGAATAGATCTTGTCACGCCCCGGGGCGATACTGCGCCCCGGCTCGCCAACAGATTCGCCGCCCATACGGGAAGCCCCGTATAGGCGTAGCGACTAACCTGCAAGGAAACATCTACACTAGCAGATATCAGAGCTGAAAGAGAAAAGCTGGAAAGAAATACATAAAATAAAACTACAACTCTCAAATATACAGACCAACCTCACCAGAATACAGGAGTCTCTCATAAAAGCAGGAAAGGAAGGTACAACTCAAAACCTCACTACAAAAGTCACTCGACATAACACACACCAAAATGGAACTGGGGTACATCTACTCACACACTGAAGACGACAGGAGGGGATCTATCTCGCGACGCCCTTACCTCGGTCAGAAGGAGCTGGATCAGCAACAAGAGCTGCAGGAACCGGAGCAGAAGTCCCTGGGGAGAAAACACCACGACGGGTGTGAGAACTACATCCCACAGTAGTTCTCAGTGGGTGCCGCCAACAAGCCCGACGGTCTGCCCACTAAGTCTACCAGAGGCAAAAGTAACAAATGCAGTGCTATATGGAAAGCTGGGAAAGGTAACTCTACAGCTACTATGCCTCTATCTAGATGCTCAACAGTGGAACAGAAAGAACATAATGCCACAACTAACTCTCCTCCCTGATCACCCAATCAAAACTGACTGCCACATCGGGTCCAGTCAAACCTGCGCCAACCTACTGCCGTTACGTCCCGGAGGAGCGGACTTACGTAGGGCGTCCGTGGCTGCCAACGAAAGCACAGCCAGAGGGACCACTGCAACAACAAGTCGCTAAAGAACATCTCAAACTCACACCGGTACACAACCCGGTCTCGCCTACTCCGGAGTGGCCCTCGAGGGGAGCGACCCGCTCGAGTCAAAGTAACCCAAAAGTATCACTGTATAGTATCACTGTAAAGCTCAAATGTGGCTCATGCAGGCTATGATCCAATCCTCGATCAATAAGATCGACTACCAAACAAATCACTGACTCACACACTAGCTGGAATCTACACAGCTGAAACCCACTGTCTCTCTGACAGTTTCCAAGAACCCAGATCTACCATCACTATCACTCTCCCAAAGAAATCAAATCTACAGACTGCTATCAACTCCACTCGGTCCCCAGACACGAGTGCAAATGCATCCCACAACCAACCGACCTCTCGGCCCACAACTCGGGCGAGGAAAAGCTAAGTCCAAGGTGAAATAAAGTATCGTGATGTGGAATGTCTAGAGCAATAAAAATCTAGCCCAAGTTGGAGTTTTTCTACAGACTGGCTGAACATGATACATATGACAGGGGTGCTAGGTCAAATTCCAAGATTTCATTACTTAACATAGTGCAGGAATCAAAAGATTCAACAACTGATATACAAGATACAACATACAGTTTTACACATGCTAATACTCCAATTTCTAACATGCATGATCCTACACACATAGAATTAGTACACAGTCCAGAGTTCTTGGAAGCAAGGTCACCCACCTGAAAGTGCTAACTGTCCGAAATCGTACAGCTGAGAAAGCCCACAACTGTCAAATCACAAATCCCACCAAGCCAACAACACGGTAGAAGTGCTCACAAACTCCTGGGTACAAACATACACCAAAATTACACTTTAATTCACACAAATTCCACATTCCCGAAAATCTGTGGTGAACAGTCCCATTAACACGAAATTTTCACCTGAAAAACTTCCTCCAAAAATTCCAATAAAAATATGACGGCGATCCTCGCGAAGAGTAGATGTCGATAGAGTCCTGAAACGTCAAATTCCGATGTCCGGATGAGGAGATAAAAATCCGACAAGCAGGTGCTGTCCAAATCAACCAACAGTCGCAAAGGGGGTTAAAAATGTACCCAGAACCCCAAGAAAAGCTCGGATCCAGAAAAAGTGTCCAACACGAAAAATGTAGGTTTACCTCTTACGAAACCGTCACCGCAGAAATCGTCCAAAAATAATGTCGGGGTAGCCCGGTAGACCTCCCAGACTAAACTGCGACGAAAATGGGCCTCCAACAGTAGATCGTCGCTCCGCACCCCGATGTAGAAGTCGCCGTCGTCGCGGCCTCCAAAAATTCTGAACTTCCGCCAAGAGATGCACAAGAGGGAGAGGAAGAGAATTGGTGAAGGGCTCCAAGTGAAAAGCTTTCGGGAAAAGCTTCAAAACGAGGCCCCTTGAGGCCTTTTTATAGGCCTCACCCGAAACAGCCCGGAAAAACAAAGTCAATGGGCTTTGGGCCCAAAAATTCGGGCGCCCGGAACATTCGGGCGGCTACAGTGTTGGGCCGGCCCAACACTGTTCATGCCCGAATCCACCAGGAGCCGCCACGTGGCCCGCCGAACAGCAAACAGCTGTTCGGCCCACCCACGGGCTGCCACGTGGCCCGCCCCCGCACAGTGAGGCGGTTGGCGCCCGCCAATCAGCGGGCGACGCGTGTCCTCCCCGGTTGACCCGCTGACCGGTCGGCGGCCGCGCCGGGCGTGCGGCATGGCCCCGACGTGGGCACGCGCCCCGAGGTACCGGCCCCGACTCCGTGCGCCGCGCACGGTGCGCCCGCGAACCAGAGGGTGACACGTGTCCCCTACACCCGGTCCACGCATTCAACTGGAATTCTGTGGACCGCGCCGCATGCACCGACCAACCGGAGGCTGCCACGTGGCCCCGCATTGGTCCATGCACCGCCGCGCTCACCCGGTAGACCGCGCGCCTTGCGCCCGCCAATCAGGCGGTGCCACGTGTCCATGCGCCGGGTCTGTGCACCCCGCCGCGCAGCTCTGTGGACCGCGCATCCTGAACCGGCCAATGACAGGCCGCCACGTGGCATCCCGGCGGTCTACGGCCCCTCCCATGCACCAATTTCCACTGAAAACTTCCGGGAGTCCGTTTTTGGGCATCCGGACTCAGAAATAAACAAGCAAATAGCCGTTTTCAAGCGTTTTTCCGTGCTGAATCCATTTCCGACCTCTGTTGGGCCTAATTCTTTTCCGAAATTTCGGCAAACTCAGCCGAAGGCCTACACAGCTAATAATAACACACAGGGTCCATCTGTGGCATCCCATTGATGCACCATGGGCCAGATACACCAACGCTAGGTGCTCTAACAGTGGATTCATCGGAAGAACGCTGCATGGGAATTTGGGCCACTACATCCTCCCCCACTAAAAGGAAGTTTCGTCCTCGAAACGAAGTAAGGTAGAACAGGCGTACCTCAACCAGTAGTCTCGAACAGAAAAGGGTATGCAGATCTCATCTCTGTCTCTAGCTCCCAAGTAGCCTCTCGCTCATCGTGATTGCTCCATAAGATCTTCACATACGGAATGGTCCGGTTGCGCAATTCCCTCACCTCACGAGCAAGAATCCGCAACGGCCGCTCCTCGTAAACCAGGTCCTCACCGATCTCCAAGGGAGTGAAGTCAACCACATGCGACGGATCAAAGACATATCTCCTCAGGGCTGAGACATGAAAAACATCGTGTACACCGGCCAAACGTGGAGGAAGAGCAACTCTATAAGCCACAGGGCCTACCCTCTCAAGTACCTCAAAGGGTCCAACAAAACGGGGACTAAGCTTCCCACGCACTCCAAATCTCCGGACCCCTTTCGAAGGCGAGACCTTTAAGAATACATGGTCACCAATCTGAAACTCCAGGTCTCGCCGTCGAGTATCTGCATAACTCTTCTGACGACTCTGGGCTACCTCAAGGTGTCGACGAACAACTCTGACTTTCTCTTCAGCCTCCAAAAGAAGATCTGGTCCCAAAGTCTTCCTCTCACCCACGTCACTCCAATACAAGGGTGACCGACACTTGCGTCCATACAACGCCTCAAACGGAGCCATCTGAATGCTCGCCTGATAGCTGTTGTTGTACGCAAACTCAACCAAAGATAAGTGTCGGTACCACCCCCCTCCAAAATCCATAACGCACGCTCTCAGCATATCCTCAAGGGTCTGTATAGTGCGCTCAGACTGGCCATCAGTCTGTGGGTGGAAAGCAGTGCTGAATCTGAGCTGGGTCCCCAAAGCTGACTGTAAACTCCCCCAGAATCGTGACACAAACCTCGGATCCCGATCTGAAACAATCGACGCAGGTATCCCGTGTAGCCTCACTATCTCGTCCAAATACAACTGTGCCAGACGCTCCAGTGACCAAGTCATCTGAACAGGCAAGAAATGCGCTGACTTGGTGAGTCTATCAACAATAACCCAAATCGCGTCGGCTCCACTCTGCGCTCTCGGCAGCCCTGTAACAAAGTCCATGGTGATGTGGTCCCATTTCCACTCGGGAATTGGAAGACTTTGCAACTTGCCAGCAGGAACCCGGTGCTCTGCTTTCACTTGCTGGCAAGTTAAACAGTGAGCCACGAATCTTCCAACGTCCCGCTTCATTCCGGACCACCAAAAATGTGCCTTGAGGTCCTTATACATCTTAGTACCACCAGGATGAATGGTATAAGGTGTATAATGAGCCTCACCCAAAATCTGGTCTCTGATCTCTGAATCCGAAGGCACACACACTCGGTCCCTGTACCGCAGTACTCCCGAGCTATCCACTGTAAAATCCCCTATAAGATATGCCTGAATCTGTGATCTAATCCTCTCCAAGTGGGGGTCCTCACTCTGTGTCTCCCTAATCCTGTCCAACAGAGTGGGCTGCAAGACCATAGACATCAGTCTAGCAGAGACCCCAGGGGATACAACCTCAATCTGGAGTCGCCTCAACTGCTCAATCAGCGGGGCCTGCTGTGTGACCAACATGCTCAAGCTCTGCACTGACCTCCGACTCAAAGCATCTGCTACCACATTGGCCTTGCCGGGATGATAGAGGATACTCACATCGTAATCCTTCAGTAACTCCAACCACCGGCGTTGCCTCAGGTTCAGCTCCTTTTGAGTAAACAGATACTTTAAGCTCTTATGATCCGTGTAGATCTCACAATGCTCACCGTAGAGGTAATGCCGCCACAGCTTCAATGCGAACACCACAGCTGCTAGCTCTAAATCATGAGTAGGGTAATTCTTCTCATAATCCTTTAGTTGCCGTGAAGCATAAGTAATCACCCTCCCATGCTGCATCAAGACACAACCCAAACCGCTGTGCGAGGCGTCACTATAAATCACGTAGCCATCACCCATCACTGGCAGTGTAAGAACTGGTGCTGAAATCAGTCTTCCCTTCAGCTCCTCAAAACTCCGCTGACACTGCTCAGTCCAAATGAACCTCATCCCCTTCCTAGTCAAACAGGTCAGGGGAGTAGAGAGCTTCGCAAAGCCCTCGACAAACCGACGGTAGTAGCCTGCCAAGCCCAGAAAGCTCCGGACCTCAGTCACCGTCGTCGGTCTCGGCCAATCCCGAACTGTGTCAATCTTCGTCGGGTCAACTGCCACCCCTGCGGCTGATACCAAGTGGCCCAAAAATGCAACCTCCCGAAGCCAAAACTCGCACTTCTTAAGCTTGGCATACAGCTTCTTCTCACGTAGAAGCTGCAGCACTATCCTCAAGTGCTCCTCATGATCCACATCGCTCCGGGAGTAGATCAAGATGTCATCAATGAACACAACCACAAACAAGTCTAAGTACGGCTGAAATACCCGGTTCATCAAATCCATGAATGCAGCTGGGGCATTAGTCAAACCAAACGGCATAACCGTAAACTCATAATGCCCATACCGGGATCGAAAAGCCGTCTTAGGGATGTCCTCGGCCCTCACCCTCAACTGGTGGTAACCTGATTGAAGATCAATCTTCGAAAACACTGTGGCTCCCTGCAACTGATCAAATAAATCATCTATCCGTGGAAGAGGGTACTTGTTCCGGATGGTTACTTTATTCAACTCCCGATAATCCACACACAAACGAAGCGACCCATCCTTCTTCTTCACAAATAAAACTGGCGCTCCCCACGGAGAAACACTAGGCCTGACAAAGCCCCTATCCATAAGATCCTGAAGCTGGGCCTTCAACTCCCTCAACTCGGCAGGTGCCATCCTATAAGGCGCCTTCGAGATTGGTGCGGTTCCCGGTACCACATCAATCACAAACTCCACCTCCCTCTCCGGCGGCATCGTCGTCAACTCAGGGGGAAACACATCTGGGAACTCGCGGACAACAGGAATATCCTCGAGTCCCAGTGCCGCCGTAGGCACCTCCACAATCGTCGCTAAGAAAGCGGTGCAGCCCCTACTAATCATCCGCCTAGCCCTCGCCGAAGAAACAGTCATCGCAAAGAAGGTGCTCTGGCAGCCTCTGAAGACAAACTCCTCCTGTCCAGGCTCGCGGAGGGTCACCGTCCTCTCTCTGCAGTCTATAACAGCATAGTACCTCGACAACCAATCCATACCTAGCACGACGTCGAAATCCTGGAGCTGCCGCAAGACAAGCAAGTCTGCCGGCAAAATCCAGGATCCCAACTGCACAGGGCAATCCCTACAATACTCCTCGACATGCAAGACATGATCTGGTATCTGAACCTCTAATGCATGCGATAAAGAAACTACCTCTATACCATGAAGGGATGCAAATGCTCTACTGATAAAAGAATGCGATGCACCGGTATCAAAGAGAGTACGAGTACGAACTGCAGAAATCAAAATAATACCTGCGACGACATGCTCTGCTGCTGTAGCATCCTCTACCTGAGCGGCATAGACTCGACCGCTCGGCGCCGGGGGATGTCGCTCTGGCTGTCGCGAGGACGATGGAGCAAAATCTGGCCTACCGGAGGTCGCCGAAGGTCCTGCTGACTGACGAGGAACGAAGGATGCAGAAGCTGATGAAGGAGCTGGGTAACCTGCCCTGGGGCACGCCCTCGCGAAGTGACCGGTCTGCCCGCAACAGAAACAGCGGTCCCGACCCTGCGGGCACTGGGCTGGTGAGTGCGGTCCTCCACAGATGATACAACGGTCGGGGCGCGGCTGCCGCGAAGTCTGCTGCTGCTGCGAAGACTGCTGCTGCTGCGAAGACTGCTGCTGTCGAGGTGGTCGACGCTGCTGCTGCTGCTGCTGCTGGAACTGACGAGATCCCCCAGATCTCTGCCGCCCCTGATACCCCCGTCCCTGAGAGTGGAAACGGGGTGGTCTCGGGGGTCCCTGTCTACTCGACTGCCCCTCCTCAAACTGCGCCGGGCGCTTCGCCCCAGGAGTCACAATGGGAGCTGGAGTCACCTCTGCCATCACGGCCTCACCACCCTCCACATAAAGTGCCTGCTCCATCGAGGCCTCTAAAGTCTGTAATCTGAGGGAGCGGACCAACTGATAAATGTCCCGACGCAACCCTCTCTCGAACATGTAGATCCGGTGGGTCTCATCTCTGGCCACGTGGGGCATACTAGCCAACAGCCGATTGAAATCGGCTATGTACGCGTGTACGGGCCTATCTCCCTGGCGGAGATTCCTCAGCTGCTCCTCCAAGCTCTGTCGAACACTCTCGAGAAAGAAGGCCCCAAGAAGCATACCGCGAAACTCTGCCCAAGAGATAAACTGGGTCCCAGGCGGACCTGCGGGTCGCACACGCCGCCACCAGGCCTCGGCGTTGCTCTCCAAAAAATGAGTAGCCAACAGAACTCGAAACCTCTCATCAATAAAAAGGCTCTCGAAATGGCGCTCCATAGCTGTAACCCAAGACTCAGCCGCCCACGGCTCAGCACTCATGCCCGAAAAGCGGGGTGGATCAAACTTGCGAAACCTCAACAAAAGACCCACCAAAACCTGCTGCTCTGCCAAAGTCAAAGATCCCGACGTCCCAGACGGTGGCCTACTGGAAACAGGCTCAGCCGGAACTGCTGGTGCAGGCTGCACAACCGGGGGTGCCATCACAGGGGAAGAAGGCACCGGAGAACTCTCAGGGGGTACCACCGCCGGCTGCGCTCTCTGCTCCAACAAGAGCGTCAACCGACTCACAGCCTCCTCCTGGCGTCGAGACGCCTCAGCCAACTGTGCCACCTGGGCACGGAGCTCCAAAACCTCGCTCTCCTGTCCCTGCCCCGAGTCCTCCTGCTCGGGCTCAGAGGACGAAGGCTGCGAACGCGTCACCATCGAGCGTCGAGGAGGCATCCCCACCTGAGGGACAAGGCAAACAATCAGAACCCAAATCATCTCTCGACCCAATCTAGCGAAAGTCAGAAGGCATGTCCCCCTTTCCGAAGTACTATGTTGTCTGCAGCCAACATAGTTGCCACCGAAGGAAGACATGTCAATCGCTCACCCCGAACCGCTCGGGAGAGTTAGAAATCCAATCAGGACTCTCGCTAAAATCACGGCTCTCACGCGAGTCATCCTAGGGTCCAACCACAAGCCTAGGGTTCCTAAGTCCTCCAAGACCTACATCCTAGGCTCTGATACCACTCTAATCTGTCACGCCCCGGGGCGATACTGCGCCCCGGCTCGCCAACAGATCCGCCGCCCATACGGGAAGCCCCGTATAGGCGTAGCGACTAACCTGCAAGGAAACATCTACACTAGCAGATATCAGAGCTGAAAGAGAAAAGCTGGAAAGAAATACATAAAATAAAACTACAACTCTCAAATATACAGACCAACCTCACCAGAATACAGGAGTCTCTCATAAAAGCAGGAAAGGAAGGTACAACTCAAAACCTCACTACAAAAGTCACTCGACATAACACACACCAAAATGGAACTGGGGTACATCTACTCACACACTGAAGACGACAGGAGGGGATCTATCTCGCGACGCCCTTACCTCGGTCAGAAGGAGCTGGATCAGCAACAAGAGCTGCAGGAACCGGAGCAGAAGTCCCTGGGGAGAAAACACCATGACGGGTGTGAGAACTACATCCCACAGTAGTTCTCAGTGGGTGCCGCCAACAAGCCCGACGGTCTGCCCACTAAGTCTACCAGAGGCAAAAGTAACAAATGCAGTGCTATATGGAAAGCTGGGAAAGGTAACTCTACAGCTACTATGCCTCTATCTAGATGCTCAACAGTGGAACAGAAAGAACATAATGCCACAACTAACTCTCCTCCCTGATCACCCAATCAAAACTGACTGCCACATCGGGTCCAGTCAAACCTGCGCCAACCTACTGCCGTTACGTCCCGGAGGAGCGGACTTACGTAGGGCGTCCGTGGCTGCCAACGAAAGCACAGCCAGAGGGACCACTGCAACAACAAGTCGCTAAAGAACATCTCAAACTCACACCGGTACACAACCCGGTCTCGCCTACTCCGGAGTGGCCCTCGAGGGGAGCGACCCGCTCGAGTCAAAGTAACCCAAAAGTATCACTGTATAGTATCACTGTAAAGCTCAAATGTGGCTCATGCAGGCTATGATCCAATCCTCGATCAATAAGATCGACTACCAAACAAATCACTGACTCACACACTAGCTGGAATCTACACAGCTGAAACCCACTGTCTCTCTGACAGTTTCCAAGAACCCAGATCTACCATCACTATCACTCTCCCAAAGAAATCAAATCTACAGACTGCTATCAACTCCACTCGGTCCCCAGACACGAGTGCAAATGCATCCCACAACCAACCGACCTCTCGGCCCACAACTCGGGCGAGGAAAAGCTAAGTCCAAGGTGAAATAAAGTATCGTGATGTGGAATGTCTAGAGCAATAAAAATCTAGCCCAAGTTGGAGTTTTTCTACAGACTGGCTGAACATGATACATATGACAGGGGTGCTAGGTCAAATTCCAAGATTTCATTACTTAACATAGTGCAGGAATCAAAAGATTCAACAACTGATATACAAGATACAACATACAGTTTTACACATGCTAATACTCCAATTTCTAACATGCATGATCCTACACACATAGAATTAGTACACAGTCCAGAGTTCTTGGAAGCGAGGTCACCCACCTGAAAGTGCTAACTGTCCGAAATCGTACAGCTGAGAAAGCCCACAACTGTCAAATCACAAATCCCACCAAGCCAACAACACGGTAGAAGTGCTCACAAACTCCTGGGTACAAACATACACCAAAATTACACTTTAATTCACACAAATTCCACATTCCCGAAAATCTGTGGTGAACAGTCCCATTAACATGAAATTTTCACCTGAAAAACTTCCTCCAAAAATTCCAATAAAAATATGACGGCGATCCTCGCGAAGAGTAGATGTCGATAGAGTCCTGAAACGTCAAATTCCGATGTCCGGATGAGGAGATAAAAATCCGACAAGTAGGTGCTGTCCAAATCAACCAACAGTCGCAAAGGGGGTTAAAAATGTACCCAGAACCCCAAGAAAAGCTCGGATCCAGAAAAAGTGTCCAACACGAAAAATGTAGGTTTACCTCTTACGAAACCGTCACCGCAGAAATCGTCAAAAAATAATGTCGGGGTAGCCCGGTAGACCTCCCAGAATAAACTGCGACGAAAATGGGCCTCCAACAGTAGATCGTCGCTCCGCACCCCGATGTAGAAGTCGCCGTCGTCGCGGCCTCCAAAAATTCTGAACTTCCGCCAAGAGATGCACAAGAGGGAGAGGAAGAGAATTGGTGAAGGGCTCCAAGTGAAAAGCTTTCGGGAAAAGCTTCAAAACGAGGCCCCTTGAGGCCTTTTTATAGGCCTCACCCGAAACAGCCCGGAAAAACAAAGTCAATGGGCTTTGGGCCCAAAAATTCGGGCGCCCGGAACATTCGGGCGGCTACAGTGTTGGGCCGGCCCAACACTGTTCACGCCCGAATCCACCAGGAGCCGCCACGTGGCCCGCCGAACAGCAAACAGCTGTTCGGCCCACCCACGGGCTGCCACGTGGCCCGCCCCCGCACAGTGAGGCGGTTGGCGCCCGCCAATCAGCGGGCGACGCGTGTCCTCCCCGGTTGACCCGCTGACCGGTCGGCGGCCGCGCCGGGCGCGCGGCATGGCCCCGACGTGGGCACGCGCCCCGAGGTACCGGCCCCGACTCCGTGCGCCGCGCACGGTGCGCCCGCGAACCAGAGGGTGACACGTGTCCCCTACACCCGGTCCACGCATTCAACTGGAATTCTGTGGACCGCGCCGCATGCACCGACCAACCGGAGGCTGCCACGTGGCCCCGCATTGGTCCATGCACCGCCGCGCTCACCCGGTAGACCGCGCGCCTTGCGCCCGCCAATCAGGCGGTGCCACGTGTCCATGCGCCGGGTCTGTGCACCCCGCCGCGCAGCTCTGTGGACCGCGCATCCTGAACCGGCCAATGACAGGCCGCCACGTGGCATCCCGGCGGTCTACGGCCCCTCCCATGCACCAATTTCCACTGAAAACTTCCGGGAGTCCGTTTTTGGGCATCCGGACTCAGAAATAAACAAGCAAATAGCCGTTTTCAAGCGTTTTTCCGTGCTGAATCCATTTCCGACCTCTGTTGGGCCTAATTCTTTTCCGAAATTTCGGCAAACTCAGCCGAAGGCCTACACAGCTAATAATAACACACAGGGTCCATCTGTGGCATCCCATTGACGCACCATGGGCCAGATACACCAACGCTAGGTGCTCTAACAGTGGATTCATCGGAAGAACGCTGCATGAGAATTTGGGCCACTACAGATCTAATGGTCGAAAATTTACAAGCACCAATTTTTTGGTTCTTTTACAAGTATAGTAGCCGGAGTATATATATATATATATATAGTTAAGCTGGCAATGACTCGATGATTCTAACCGTACATCCCTTCATCCAATGGTCGAAAACTTTCAAGCACTAATGACTTGGTGCTTCTAAAAGCATAGGAGCTCATATAAGTACGATCAACTTCGTACTCATAAGTTATTTTCGATAATGGAGTTTTCAAATCGATGATCCATATTGTTAAACATAATTTAGAGTATTTGAAATTTTTAAAAACTAAATTTCATAAATTTTCGACATCATTTACCTTATGATCAAAGTATCTCAAAATTGATAATTTTTAATGACCGGTATAGGATGCTTGCTAGTTTAACGGTATAAAAGACTTGGAATAGGTTGCTTTTCTAATAGAAAATTGTATTCACTTTGTAGATAGAGATCCATAACTCCGATCTTAAATTGAAGAATCCGATCCACTATTTATAGAAGGTCGTTCGATTTTGACCGTTCATTTTATGCCCACCTGATAGATTTTATTATTGTGATATCCCTAGAATTTGAAAGTCCTACATATAAATGATATAATAGAACTAAAGCTCTTAACTCGGCTATAGAATTTTGGATGATAGCTAGGCCCAAGAGGTTAAAAGGGTTGAGTGTGTTAGAGTTAGAGTATTCTAAGATGGGTGGTCCCCTGGGAAGTTGGGGAGTTACAATTGGTATTAGAGCCAATCACTAGCCGGAAATGTGAGATGAGTCTCGGCTGAGCCTTGGTTATGCAGCGGGTGGAGCGCGGCTCCCCGGCTAATGACCGTTGCGGATGGAGCGTGGCCCCCCACAAGGTCGGTTAAGGCTAGCAAGACGAGTCTCACATCGTCTGGTGCTTGTGAGTGTGTTTGAGCCTCACGAGAACGTCAGGGCTTAAAGGGGGGAGGAATGTGACACCCACAGAATTCGAAATAGTCCTATATATAAATGATATAATAAGACTAAATCTCTTAAGCCGACTATAACATTTTGGGTGGTAGCTAGGCCCAAGAGGTTAAGAGGGTTGAGCGTGCTAGGGCTAGAGTAGTTCTAGAATGGGTGACCCCCTGGGAAGTTGGGACGTCACAATTATATTGAAAAGTTATAAAATTTAGTTTCTAGAAATTTAAAATACTATAGATCATATTTAATGGTATGAATCATTGATTCGGAAGTTGCATCATTGAAAATAACTTATGAGTACAAAAGTATAGTAGCCATACTCTCTCTATCTTTATATATATATATATATATATATATATATATATATATATATATATATAGAGAGAGAGAGAGAGAGAGAGAGAGAGAGAGAGAGAGTTAGGTTGGAATGCTATCAGTAGCAAACCGGCTTGTTTGCCACCCATTTGTTTTCGATGATAGATCTTCCAAATTGATGATCGGAACCGTTGAATATGACACAGACTATTTAAACTATTTAGAAATTAAATTTTATACATTTTTTATATTCTTTTCTAGTCCATCAAATGGGCAAAAAAATGAAAGGCTGAAAATAAATATTATTCAAAAAGTGATGATAGGAGTCTTGTAATCATGATCAAGAATATAGATTTTTTTTTAAAGTAGTTTAAAAAAATTTCTAACAAAAATTCAATTAATTTAGATCTCTTTACACCGTTAAACGAGCAAAAAGCTTATATCTACCATTAAAATTATAAAATTTATAATCTTTTGATTATAAGGTCAATGATGTCAAAAAAAATTTGAAATTAATTTGTAAATACTTCTAGTGGTCTAGATCATGTTCAATAGTGACGATCATCGATTTGAAAGCTCCATCATTGAAAACAAATGGATGGCAACCGAGTCAGTTTGCTACTGATAGCATTCCAGCTCAACTCTCTCTCTCTCTCTCTCTCTCTCTCTATATATATATATATATATATATATATATATATATATATATATATATATATATATATATATATAGTCTGGTTACTATATCAATAGTACCAATCACTTGGTATTATCGAGTTTTCGACCCTTGAATGAAGATATGTGTGGTTTGGATAATAGTGGTTTCCTAAAATTTATACTATTTTTCTAGCTACCCACTAAATCCTACGGGATCACGATCATTCTAATCGCATATCCTTTCATCCGTGGACCGAAAACTCAATAGTTCAAAGTGTTTGGTACTATTGATAGTATAGTAGACCCCCCCCCCCCCCCCCCCTTCTCTCTCTCTCTCTCTCTCTCTCTCTCTCTCTCTCTCTCTCTCTCTCTCTCTCTCTCTCTCTCTCTTTATATATATAGTTCGACTGCTATACTATCGATAGCACCAAGCACTTTGTGCTACTAAGTTTTTCACTGTTAGATCTACCACTTTAATCATTTCTACCCCTTAGATCATACTATTTCTCCAACCACCTATTAAATCTTAGGGGCCCACTATCTTCCTAACCACACATCCTTTAATGTAAGGGCTAAAAACCTAATAGAACAAATAACTTGGTGCTATCGATAGCATAGTAGCCTAGCTCTCTCTCTCTCTCTCTCTCTCTCTCTCTATATATATATATATATATATATATATATATATATATATATATAGAGAGAGAGAGAGAGAGAGAGAGAGAGAGTCCGGCTACTATGCTTGTACAAGCACCAAGTACTTGGTGCTTGTAAGTTTTCTACCGTTAGATCTATCCTTTTGACTAATTTTATCTTTAGATTATTCTATTCCACCAACCACTCACTTAACACAAGGGGCCCACTATCATTCTAATCACACATCTTTTAATCCAATGGCTAAAAATCTACCAACACCAATAATTGGTACTTTTAAAAGCATAGAAGCTTAATTATATAATATAAGACAAAATTATATAGTCTTGTATAATATGAGACAAAATTATTATGTCTTTATCTTTTGTTTTCATGGTTCAAATAATTGATGCAATATTTTTGCAAATACATAAACTAGATCATTATGGCAATTGCATGGTGATGTCAGGTATAAGTATAGGAGTATTTTACATTTTTCATAATGTGATAATGTAACTATATGCATCTTTGGACACAAATTTTGAAATAGCGAGAAATTAATTAAACGAAGTCAAAAGGAATAATTTACCATTTCCCTAAGATAAGAAACGCGATATTTATCTTCCAGTGCAAGCTCATCCTCGAATTCTTTGAAGGTGTCGACTAATTTGAGAAAAATATATTCCATATTTGCAGGCATTTGATCAGCAGATTTTTTGTCCCACCTACATGCATATAAGTGCCTCTTTTAGAATTTATCTAGTGAGATGAAATATGTATACAACAAATATTAATCTTTTATTTGTGCGGCATATATACTAATATTTCTAGTATGGTGAATATAGAGTATATATCCTCTTCTTTTTCTGTTCCACGGTTTTACGTATGTCAATTGCATAGGGTTGTACAAAAAGGAGTTGTTGATTCAGGTCATCTTTACATGGGCGCGCTATAGGCAAAAATTAGGCCTATGTATTAACGTTTAGTATATATAATAATGAAAAAAATATTGGATGGTTTCCTCAAACCTACTGAAAGCTTGAAAAATTGACTAGATTGAACAATGAAAGTAAGTTTGAGTCATATATAATACCTTTGTATTGCATCGGTGAGCACTTGACACTCCTCCCAAGTGGCGTGGACATCATAAGTATCATCTAAAACGGACATGAATGCTATCATCTTTGACGCTATCATACGGGCACAAGAATAATGAGGCTCAAAATATACTCCTAAAATCCAAAAGTAGAGCTCGACGATTCTGTTCCGCATATAATAAAATTTATTTTCGAGTTCAAAATCATTCCACCATCTGCAATACGAATAATATATTAAGTATTATATATTGCATATATTTAGCATCTAATCTTGTATCAAAATATGGCATTATGAAGTCCTACGGCATCAAAATAAAATTATAAAACTAAAGAAAATCTTTCTTTAATTTGTTCTCAGGATTTTGAATAATTATGTGGATCAGAACAAGGATTGAAAAAAATAAGTTATGGTATGCATCCGAAATTCATTGGCTTTTGCAAGAGAGAGAATAGAAGCAACTGACAATGAGATACTCTTGAGCTCTTCACGATGAAGATTTTGCAACAAATTAAAATCCAATTTTGCAAGCTCAAATATAGTATCATCCCGTTTATCCTCCATCTCGTAGTCAGATATGTAATATCTTGTCTCTAGTCTCTTCATGCTCCTCGACAATGGCGACACTAGTGCGCGCGATACCTGCTTTTCCAGTGGAGGCTTCAAGTTGTTTGCCATCGATTCTAGATGACTTCTCGCAAATGAAATGGCTTCTTCAAGTATGTTCTCGTCATGAACTCCGAGATAAGCCGCATTATATAGGCTCAATAAGCCCCTCGGATCATTACTTAAGGTTTCAACGAAGTTCCCTTTGTCATCTTTGAACTTGGCGAACTCATCTGTACAAGCAATTCAATTCTGATCATTGATACTACATTTCAAGTTAAACTAATATGTAAGATAGGCTTAATTATAATTTTTCTTTTCTTCTCACTAATTACTTGTTTACAATGTCATTAAACGTCCAAGAAATGAAGAACAAATATTAGTTGTCCTTACATCTTAATGCTTTGAGCAACCATTGTAATGTTTTTTGTCAGAAATTATATATAATGTATACTTGGAAAGTTTGAAAGTGTCATGTATGGTAATAATAATGCTCTAACTACAACTGTTTTATATATAGAGGCGTGAAATAAGAGAACAATCAAATCCACACACATATATACTATTTAAAGCAATATTTATAGTCTAACATATTTAATATTTTTGCCAAATATTTTGCATATATCATTTTTCATATTGTAATTATGTTTTCGGGATTGAAATTGTAAAAAAGCTTCATTCAACTTCACTTGCGAGTAGAAAGATCCAAAAGTAGTATCAATCAAATGTGTGATAATAATTAAATTAATTACCGGCAGAGACACGAAATCCGTGCTGTCTAAGCAACCGAAATCGGAGAGCAACTTCATGAAGATCAAAGCTTTCTAACTTTGAATTGTAGAGGCGGTCTAATGCCTCGTTGATCTCCTCTTCAAAGTGATAGTCGATTCCAAGGTGTTGGATTGCATCTATCAAACTCATACTTTCGTGCAAATCCGTAGTACTACTTAGTTTTGTCTTTACTTCTTCCTTCAGTTCTTCAACTTTCTGCTCCATCCATGACTTCTGTATTATTCATAGAATTGAAAAGTCAACGCCATATAAAGTATATATGGGATGTAGGTACTGCTACAAAAAGTTTAATATTTAAGGATGTTTTATTTATACTTATTGTTTAAAAGTGTCTCAATACAGTCACTTTGTCTAGTTATTATTATTCGTGTCCATAATTTTTTATAAACGGAAAGTTTGTATTAACGTTTTAACCAACGCTTTTAAATGCGACGCTAGACTGTATTGATAGATGTTTTAATGAGGCCCAATTATTATTATTCGTGTCCATGATCTCTTATAAATCAATCACAACTCCATACAAACTCCCCGTGTCCATAGTCTCTTATAAATCAATCACAACTCCATACAAACTTCCTCCATTTAGACCTGACGGCATCGTCAACCCAAACACGCACAACCCAAGATCACCAGGCGATGTGAGACTTGTCTCACTAGTTTTATCATTCAGACCCCCTGATATAGCCCGTCACTTTATCTTTCAGATCCTCACTCAACCAAGACTCGTCACATACTTTCGGCTTGTGATTGGCTTTGATACCAAATATAACGATCCGGCCCACTAGCAATAATAACTCGTTGGGTTCACACCATAGACCAAAATACTTAAGCTCAGTTATTATTACTCGTGTTCATGGTCTCTTATAAACCAATCACAACTTCATTTTCATCCGATGTGAAACTATTGAGGTGTCATATTGCTTTAGTCTAGTGATCAATGGTGTAATTTGATTTTATCACCATCTATTTTAGCTAATGGCGTGACAAATACTAAATTTCCAATTTCTTTATCTCTATCTTTATAAGTTAACACGACTATAATTACAGAACTAAATTTTATTAATTTTCTTTTATCATAAATACTCACCAAAGTGAAAAAATAAAATAAAAAATAAATAACATCCGAGTCTAACTCCATATAAGTGGAGCTATATATGTTGCTTGTTCTCATCAAAAGAAAAGGCAAAACAATAAAATTTTTTTAACATGTCCATACCTTTTGTGAAGAAAATGTTGGATTGCAGGTAATGAAATAATCACCCCAAAGTGAGGGGTGATACTCTCCTGATTTGCGCCCAACTTTTTCAGGATTGAACTTACTCTTCTCCATCCACACTCCCCTTGCAATCCCACAAAACTAGTGTTTTTTTAGAAGCCTAATACAAAGCGCAACACTAACGCATATTTATAGGGTTGAGTATGGGTTTTATAGAGGGTACTTTAACACAATTATATTTGAACGTCCAATCACAGCATGATATGTGTACTTCATAACAAAGCATCTATATATTCACCATAGAATAAATTAGCTAGATAAGATTAAAAATAGGGTAAATTTACTATAATAAAATTATGCTATGTAGCGATATTTTTAAGTCTTTTTAAAATCTAAAAAAAGTGTTGCTGGCAAAAATACCGATACTTATTATTAGTGTTGCTATATGTGCCGTCGCTAGGGTATATAGCAACACATTTTTATAATGTGTCACAAAAATGTGTCCTTATAATCTAATTTTGAATGTAAATGAAATATAAATAGGACACTTATACAAAAGTATCACAAACATGTGTCTATATAACCTAATTTTGTTATAATGATTGCTCCTTTTGTTCTCAAACTTTACCGTTGCCGCTTAACATTTATAAAAATTTTGGATGCGTCAATTGGACCGTAAATAAATTTTAAAATATTTATTAAAAATAAATTTTTATAATATAATAAATTATTTAAATATTTTATATTATATATTATACTATATTATATTTTATAGTATTAATTATAAATTATTTTATTAATTATTTTATATTTGTGTATGGAGCATTTGTATGTATTTTTTAAAAATATTTTCCACCTTTGAAATTAGAAGTTTGCGACATATATCCACGTGTCAATCAAAATTTTGGATGCACCTATTACAACTATTACATCGTAAACCGATTATAAAATATTCAATAAAAATAAATTTTTATAGTACAATAAATTATTTAAATATTTTATATTATTATATATATTATATTATATTATATTTTATAAAATTAATTAGTAAATATTTTATTAGTATGCACCGGCTTCAAAAAAAACTTTCTTCTAGCTCGATCTTAGAATTAAGAGCTTAACACATGTGGAATAAAAATTTTATATTCACCTATTATACCGTAAATTGACTCTAAAATACTACAACAATTTTATAATTTAATAGCATTCTATTTGAAATATGTATATAAATGATACTAAAACTTATTTTTAGCAACATAATTTTATAAATATTACTAAATATATTTTATTAGCAATATTTGGACCATAATAATGCTAAATTTAAGAATCGACAAGTTATGTTTTTAAATGTTGCAGTGATTTATCAACATATCATAATAAATATTAGTATTAATCTAATATTTTTAAAATTAATATTTTTAAATTAATAATTCTCTCAATATACATATTCTCATCCCGCATTTTACGTTCTTCTCACACACACACAACACTTAATTTTTTTTTTTTTCTCAAATTGTTCAGCTTCTCCATCTGTAGTTAATTAAAAGAAGCAATTAACTACTCAACCACATCATGACCTTCCACCTTACTATGTCCGTACATTTTTCTAGTATCTTATCACTTCCTACCCGGTCACCTTCCAGTTTGCGGCTTTGCCGTGTGCCACTTATCATCGTCCATGCTTCTAACCACATCGTTGTCCACCTCGTCTGTGCCCACTTAGAATACTTGTGAATTTCAAATTTAAAATTTTAATAACATTTTAAAATTATATATATATATATATATATATATATATATATATATATATATATATATATATATATATATATATATATATATATATATATATATATATATATATATATATATAGTTGGGCTACTATGCTATCGATAGCACCAAATATTATGTGTTATATATTAAATTTTCTATTCTTAGATTAATTTCTATTTTAATTATTTTCACCGGTTAGATTTTACTATTTTTCCAACCATCTATTAAACTCAAGAGGTTCACTATCATCTCAACCACATATTTTTTAATTCAACGGTTAAAAATTTAATAGCACCAATAACTTGGTGCTATTAATAGCATTCCAGCCTAGCTATATATATATATATATATATATATATATATATATATATATATATATATATATATATATATATATATATATATATATATATATATAAAAGTTATGACTTAAAGTTATAAATAGTAACTTATAAATTTGAATTTTTTTCTAAGAAGTTGGTTAATTTGATCTATTTGGATTCAAACTTGACGATGTAAATACACGATTTGAATTGTCTCGTCCATCTAAGCGCAATGGCACATTCCAAATTTATGTCTGACGAGCCTAAGTTATCGAAAAACGTGCAAAATAATAGTATTCACTGTATTCATGGTTTGAATGATCTAACGAAGCTCAAATGCGATGAACAAAAATTGCTACTTGATAGGTTTCGTCGAGCCGAACGTCGTGACGTCGTCCATTTTTCTGTTTGACGACTGGAAAACCTCGAAAAGTGCAAAATACAGTAAATTTAATGGTATTTTCTTAAAAAGCTTGATATTTTATGCACCAAATCTTTTCGAATTTAAATGGGAGGGACCTCTATGTGATTTGAATCTACAGTGAAGGACTTAGGTCAAAGAGTGCATTGTAGAGGGATTACTTAGCATTTTGCAGCAAGTGGTATAAGAATGCAACTAGGGTTCCATTAGCAAACCCTAGCCGCCCCTTTCTTGAAACTGCAGCCACCCACGACTTCTCCTCTCCCTCCTTTGTCTTCCCTGAGTAACTGCACCGCTGGTAGCCGCCTTCCCTCGCTGGAACAGTAATTTTGGGCAAGGAAGTTCCTAGATCTCGGGTTGTGGAGTAGGAGAAGGCTCCAAACTCCATAGCATTATACGTGGATCTCTCTACGGCTTCCTTCTTCACCAAGAGACCAAACTCGAAGAGCCTGGTCACCGGACTCCGCCGCACAACGTCGGAAAAGAGTCTTTGGCCATTATCTTCTTCCTCGGATCCGACCAAGGTGAGTTGTCTTCGTTTGGTTTTTTCTTGCTTCATGGACACTTCCATCCTTTCTTGCACCTCTCTGGGACTCTCCCTGCAAAGTCTCGACGTCGAGGATGCTAATGGATCCGCCGCCTATACAAAACCCCGCATAGGCGAAGCGTCCAACCTGCAAGAAAAGGTACTACAGCTAAACAAATATCAGAGCTATAAAATAAATATGCTGTAGAACTAAAATCCAACCATCTGTACAACTGAAAATAATGATACAACATCCATCTCCCATAAGTGATAATCATACAATATCCTCAAATACAATAACCAAGAACTCAACAGGGAGGTAACCTGAAATAATACATCAGTGTACAGGCTCTCAGTATAAGTCAGATCCTCACAATACAATGATCTCTCAAAAGTGGAAATAAAATAATTTAATGACTGTACTACAAATCTCCAATGAGGAGAATACAGCTACTCTCCAAAGACAGGTAGGGATCTAGCTCGCGACTCCCTCGCCTCGACCAGCAATAGCAGAATCAGTAACTCCCGCAATGACTTTGCAAAAGAAAGGAGAGGAAAGAAAAAGTTGGGGGAAAACCCCCAACGGGTATGAGAACTACACCAAAAAGGGAGTTCTCAGTGGGTACCACCACCAGGCCCGACGGTCTGCCCACTAAGTCTACTAGAGGCATAAGATAACGAAGCAGTAAAAACTGAACAAGAAAGCTGGAGATACTCTACAGCTACCATGCCTCTATCTAAATGCTCAAATGGGGAAAAACCAATGAAAGGTATGCAACCACTCGCACACGAGGTGCACAATCGACCCAATCGAGCTGACTGCCACATCTGGTCCAGTCAAGCCTGCGCCTCCCTAGTGCATCAACATAGGGTGTCCAATCGGACTAACTCGCTATCGAATAGTGGCATCTGCAGGCTATAGTCGAAAATCCATGCCCTCTCTAAGAACGGATAGACTCAAGAACCTCAACATCTCGCACAACGGTCGAAATACTCACAACAACCCCGGGACCACCGTCAACCCCAAACGGTTCCCAACAACACTAGCACTGGTCTAAACATAGCTACTAGACTCCACTCCCCCCCCCCCCCCCAGGCATGAGTGCAACAAGGAAAGTACCTGCCTGAATAAACCCAATCTAACCACCAGTAAACACCGGTACTGCCTGCTGTGCCTGCCATATCGGGTATGCTGGCCAACGCATAGCACCGATGGGAAGAAGGAGTCTCAAGGACTCAAAGCCTGCCTGTCGCACACTCCGGAGTGGCACTCGTGGGGAGTGACCCACACGAGTAAAGTATCCCTATAACAAGTATCATAAGTATCATAATATAGCAGGATTGGATCACGACTCTGATCGAAGTGGGAAAACCCATTCAGTAAAGAAAACCCGATCCCCTATTTGATGCAATAGTACACAATAAGTGGGAAACTCCATCCACTAGAAAAATCTGATCCCCAATTTGATGTACAAGTAAACATCGGTCAACCGCCCAATATCCGCGGTCGCCGCAAAACCCCACAAAACCACAAACAAGTCCAAGCTGCCCCAGACACCAAGTCTCGACTACACTATCCCAAACCCCTGCTCGAACCCGAGCAACATGAACCACATGACTGACTAAAAAGGAGAAAAGAAGCAAAGATGGTTTCTCCTAAGTCAAGTCCCAACATAATAGTGTAGCAGTAAAAGATGGCCTATCTAGATGTCCATACAAACATGCAAGTGTCCTCAAAAATGATAAAAGAGAGTATAACAAATAGTAGCTCTACAAGGTATAACCACATGCCAAAATCACTAATCGACTACACCTGTCCATAATCCATGGTCCATCATAAATCACCAGAGTGATACCCGTACATAGATATACCATCCTGTCATCTCGAATAATCAATCCTCATGAAAAGCTATGTGCTAACATGGCATGCTAATACATCACTACTATAGTATAACGATCTCACATGAATAGGCCAATAATTAATCAAGATAATAAATTAAGCATGCTTTCCATCTCAACTAGTATAAAAAGAACATAACCATTTACAATATGCTAGCTTTCAAATCCACCAAGACATGTACCATAACAATTAGCATCAATCCATATGATCTAGGCCATTCTCATGCTTACATCTCAATCCTATAAGTTGTACATTTAATCATGCATGATATCAATCATAGAGGGTAACATTCCATTGGGTAAGCTTTCACTAATCATCAACATGGATATCTAAATATTGCAAGTTCTCATACAATCATAACATGAATATTTATCTTGCAATTCCTTGTACATTTATCATTCCTAAGCTTACCCCTCAATCACATACATTGTGCCCTAAACATGCATGCATTCTAACAAATAGAATTAGAGAACCGTCCACCGGTTCTGGAGACGAAGCAACCCACCTGAAACGCTTTCTGCAGGCAAAGCCGAAGTCGGTGAAGTGCGTAGTCACACGCTATCTAAATCCGCCGAAACCGCACCCTCGGTACATGGTCGCACAGCCTCTGCTCCAACCAACAACACAGCCAACAATCAATCACACCACAACACACCCCAAAAACAGCACATGCTGTTTTTATAGTCCAGCACAAAGAAAGGGATTTTTCACCTGCATGCAGTCCTCCGAAAAATCCAGAAAAATCACGGTTACGATCCTCGCGACAAGTAGATGCAATTCGAGTATTTATACTCTTCATTCCGACACCTGTAGGCCAAGATACAAATAGAACATCGCGGTAAGCCAAACTATCCACAATCGCAAATCTGTGAAAAATCAGTCCCAAAGAAGCTTAAATATCACCTTCAAGGAGTCCTCCAAAAATTTCGATAAAAATACGGGTGCGTTACTCTCGAAGAGTAGATGTCGATCGAGTCCTCACACGCCCCGATCCGATGCCCGTAGACCTAGAAATCACAACAATACTCCACCGCTGTCCCAAACATGGCAGCAGCACAAGGAGTCAAAAGGTACCTCGGGAACACCACGAAAAACTCGAAACAGAGCGTAGTGATCAACACGAAAATCGAAGGCGTACCTCCCAAGAACACGCTGCTGCAAAAATCGGCTCAAAATTCCAATCGGGTGATCCAGGGGGCCTTGCGGACTGAAATACGACGGTAGAAGCCAAAATCGAAGAAGCGTTGAACTGTGCCGCGTCGCAGAAAACGCCGATGCCGCGACCTCCAAAAAATCTGAGAATCTATCAAAGGGTGGAGAAGAGGGAGGGGAAGAACTTCTCTTAAGGGTGCCATAGCAAGGGTGTCACGCCCCGGGTGTAAACCAGAACCCGGGCCCGTCTACAGATCCGCCGTGCACACGGTATTTCCCGCGTACACGAAGCGCCGGTAACCTGCTCAGATATAAGAGATAATAATAAAAGAGCATAAAATCAGAGCTGAACTAAAACTACTACATCTCAGACTAAAGCTAAAAATAAAATAAAGAATATCTTAAAATAAATACAAGTATCACTTCCAGCTCACCACAAATATACAAACAGCTGGCTAAAGCCAGACACAAAATAAAGTGCAATAAAACTGTCTGAGAAGATAGGGGTACATCAAAAGTCCAACTAGCAACTGTTGGGTGGACACTCTATCTAATCCGCTATCCTCTTACCTCGATCCGATGCTGACGGCCCAGCAACTCCCGCAGAGGACTCTGCAAAACAAAGGGAGAAACAAAAAAAAAGACGATGGTGGTGAGAACTACTATAAAAACAGTAGCCTCCCCTAGTGGGTAAAGCCTCAAACTCCGACACACCCACTAGGTCTACCAGAGGCAAAAAGAAAAAGAGAAAGGTGGTAAGCTATAAAGCTGCCGATAAAGGAAAGCTACCACTACTATGCCTCTAAATGCAGTATCGAAAAGAGTAACCGAATGCATGCATCAGTAAAACTATCTGCCTGAATAGACCCAATCAAAGGACCAGTAACCACTGGTACTGCCTGCTCAAACTGTCTCAAGTATCTACTCACAAATCGGTACTCACTGACCGATACACACTGTCTGGCACTCACTGGCCGATACTCAATGTCTGGCACTCACTGGCCGATGTGTCAATCGCCTACTCCGGAGTGGCACTCGAGGGGAGCGACCCACACGAGTAAAGTAACCATGTCTCACAAATACAGTAACCATGTCTCAATATCTTACTGTAGCAGGACTGGATCACGACAAAGATCGAATTGGGAAAAACCCCTCCACTAAAGATAACCCGATCCCCCAGTCTAATGCAATAATACTCAAAAAGTGGGAACCTCCATCCACTAGAGAAATCCGATCCCCAATCTGATGCACAAACAAACATCCGGTCAACCGCCTAATGTCCACGGTCGCCGCAATACCCCACAACCCACAATCTGGTATGACAAATCCACTCAATAGACCCGGCTACACTATCCTACAACCCTGCTCAACCCGAGCAATACCACATGTATCTCAATAAAAGGAAAAGAGGTGCCAACATGGTTTCTCCTAAGTCAAATTTCAATGATAGTGTAGCAGAAAAAGTGGCCTAACTAGATGTCCATACAAGCATGCAAGTGTCCTCATGATGATAAAAGAAAGACAATTATCGTTGATCATACATTACTTAGAGCATGCTATTCCCAAATAATAAAGATCTCATAAGTATACTATGTACTAACATATCACAAGTCCGACTATACAAGCATGCATAATAACCACGATATACTAATCGGCATTCAATAATGGGAATCATTCTAGTATTCCTAGTGAGTAAATCAAAGATGAGGTCCATAACAACCACCCACATCGAAAAGTGTGAACTACAATAATACGAGATCCCTCGCTGTCCAAGATCCTCAATCTCCGCAAACCTCCAAAATGCGAGAACTGCAGCAACATAGATCGCACACGGCATAAATGAACAACTTCCACAACAGTAATTACTATTTACAAAATAGCACGGAAAATGAGGAAATCCACCTCAGTACAGTCTTCAGAAAATCTGAAAAAATCACCGTTACGATCCTCGCGACGAGTAGATGAAAAACGAGTACTTACTCATCCCGTTCCGACACCTGTAGGCCAAGATACAAATTAATCATCGCGGTACACGCGAAACTCCCAATGATCAAAAGTCAGCAGTACTTTGTCCAGAAAAAGTATAATTTTCACCTTCGAAGCAACCTCAGAAAAATCCAGGAAAAATACGACGATGTTCCTTGCGACGCGTAGATATAAATCGAGTACTTGCACTCCTCGTTCCGACTCTCGGTTGCTGAGAAAACCCACAAAAACCCCGGTGCTGTCCAAATTCCATCACAGAAAAAGGGGTCACAGAAATGGTCTGAAAAGCCCAAGAAAACCTCAAAATACAGAGAAGCTGAAAATACACAAGTCGTAGCCCTACCTGTCGTGAAAATGTGGGCACAAGAATCGTTCGAAAATTCCTTCAGGGTAGCCCAGGGGAGTCCTCGGACCGAAACGCGACGAAAAAACCAAATAAGGAAGGTGCGTCGCAGTGCGCCGAATCGCAGTGGACGTCGAAGTAGCGTCCTCCAAAAATTCTGGAACTTCTCCACAAGATGCACAGCTGAACAAGGAAGAATTTCTCTGTAGAACACTCCCTACGAAACTGCCCAGAAAAAACACAAAAGAAGGCCCAAGGGGCCTATTTATAGGCCCAAGCCCATTAGTACATACTATTGGATTCGGGCGCAACTTTTCGGGCGCCCGAATTCAATAGTTGTACCAAAGCCACCGTCCGACCAGCGGCCGAATCCACCTGCGCTTGACACGTGTCCCAAACAGGGAACAGCAAGTGCAAGGCCCTTCGGACGCCGCCACGTGGCGCGCCACCGTCAACACGGGTGGGTGGCGCCCGCCAATGGCTGGGCGCCACGTGGCCCGCCCGCGCTACCCGCCGACCGCGCCCACGTGCGCCTCGCCGACCGCGCCGCCTGTCCCCCACACACGCACACATCCCGAGCTGCCGGCGTGCACCTTCGTGGACCGCGCCTCATGAGCCCTCCAATCACCTGCTGCCACGTGTCCCCGCGCCCGGTCTTTGCACCAGCGCGGGGTTCCATGGATTGCGCATCGCGTGCCGGCCACTCCTGGGGCGCCACGTGTCCCCGCGCCGGGTCCATGCACCACCCGGCGTTGCTCTGTGGACCACGCACTGTAAACCGGCCAATAACAGGCCGCCACGTGGCACCCAGCCGGTCTACGGCCTCCCCCATGCAACCGAATCCACTAAAAACTTTCGGGAGCCCATTTTTGGACATCCGGACTCAAAAAAATACAAGCAAATAGCCGTTTTCAAACGTTTTTTCATGCTGAATCCAAATCCAACCTCTGCTTGGCCCAAAACCCTTTCTAAAATTCGACAAAAGCAGCCGAAAGCCAATCCAGCTATGGATACCTCACTGGGTCCATCTGTGGCACCCCTTTGACGCACTGTGGGCCAGACACACCAATAATAGGTGTTTCACGTAGTGGATTCACGGGAAAAAGCTACATAGGGTTCTGGGGCCCTACAAAGGGAGCCTCGGGAAAAGGGTCAAACGAGCTACAAAGGGGGCTATTTATAGCCAACACCCAACAATTCAAAGAATTCAGGCTGGGTCCCCACTTTCGGGCGCCCGAACGTTTTCGGGTGCCAACAGTGCCCCGACAGTGCGCCCATTTCTCGTGCGCCCGAAACCGCCTGGTTGCGCCACGTTGCCCGAACAGCGAACAGCGGGACTCGGCGAACCGGGCGGCGCCGCGTGGCCCGCACAGTGCGCGCAGGTGGTTGGCGCCAGCCAACCACGCGCCGACACGTGGCGCGCCCAGCGCGCCCGCCTGCCCGCACGGTACGGCTACCTACCCAGCATGGTATGGCCACCTGCTCGCCTGCCTCGCTCCCCACGTGGACCGAGCGCACGTGGACCGGCCAACCTGGGGCCGCCACGTGGCCCCGCCCCGGTCCACGGCTCCCCGTGCGCTCCCGTGAACCGCGCCTCGCGAGCCGGCCAACCGGGAGCCGCCACGCGTCTGCCCCCCGGTGCATGCCAGCCCCGTGGACCGGCCGGCCCGCCAGCTCCCTGTGCCGCCGTGCTCCGCGGCCGCCGAAACAGTACCCCTGCCTCGAAATCCGTATTTGGGCATCCGGGCTCCGAAAAATACAATTAAATAGTCCATTTTCATCGTTTTCGCGCGCTGAATCCAAATTCGATGTCCGTTTTGCCCAATTCTACTTCCAAAATTTGTCGAAGGCATCCAGAAAAGTATTCTTAATCCAAATTTCGCGCTGAGTCCAATCCTGAGGTCCAATTTGCGCACAAGCACCTCCGTCACACCGAATAAGCCTCAAGAAGTTGCTAATCACACTGCAAAAGCTTTTCGGAGATCCGGATCATCAAAAACCATGACCCGATCTCCCACGACTGCGTGTTCCATATAGAGTACCCAGACTTCGTATAGTGCACCGACCTTGCAAGATGGCGTAGTGCAGAGAGATCGCCTTGGGCGTGTTCTATTTGTGTTTACAGATGAGTTCGGGTTGTTTCGGATCGAAGCGGAAGCCCCAGCTTGAATCGGCATTTTCAGAGCATTGCGCACCTGTAGAGTATTGGTTTGGTTAGAGCATCGACTCCACAGTTGTGCACAGAAAAATTGGAAAATATTTGGGACATGTGTATTTTATGATTACAGTGGAGTTCGGGAGGTTTCAGAGTGATGCGGAAGCTTCCGGGGCAAAAAGCGAGTTGGCGGCGAAGAATCTGAAGCTTCTGAGGGAATTTCGGGTTTTGAGGTGTTGGGTTCCGGAACCAATTGCTGGGTTCCGGAACCAGCCTTTTGGTTCCGGAACCAGCTATTGGGTTCCGAAACCGAATGGGGGGTACCGGTACCCAGCTCATGGTACTGGTACCCAGCCTCTCAGGGACGAGGATAGCTTGCTGAGTTGGATTTTTTTTTTTAGGGTGTTTCGGTCTTTTCACCTCCCCAGCTGCCTACCACCCACGCCACGTTCTATTTATACCCAGCCAACCCAGCCTTCTCTTCTCCACTTCGACCAAAGGAAAAGAAAGAAAGAAAGAAAGAAAGAAAGAAAGAAAGGAATGAGAGGAAAAGAAAGAAAAAGAAAGAGAAGGATTGAGAGAGTGAGTTAGAGAGGGAGTGGCTGTGGGTTTTGGCGGAGTTATTCTTCACGCCGAGGCTTCGTGTAGTAACCACTTGTTTAAAGGTATTTTAGAATTTTAATTTTTTCCGCATCCCTTTTAGGGGTCCGGAGGGTGGCTAAATAATTCACTTTTCCTGGGTAGACCATCGGGGCTCGCGGGTATTTTTAGGCAATAAAGCTCGCGAAACGGAGAACGGTGGCGCGATCGGATCTGAATTCCGACCCCGGGATCTCCTAGAATAAATTTCTGAAGGTTGCCGGCAGTCCGGGCGATCAACACGTGTTTCGAGGCAAACCGGACCCTGGTTCGCACCCGAACTATCAGTTCTTTTAGTCTGGGGTTTGGGTTCATTCCCACTCCTCATTTCACCCGATCAATTTAACTCGCGATTTGGGGATTAGGGTTTATTTTCCACTCCTCTTGCCCTGTACGTTAGGTCACATCGGAGCGCGTACGAGGAACCCGATCCCAGTTCTTCTTCCCTCTTATCGGTCGGCGTGGAGAACCGAGGCGTCAGGATCGGGGAGAAGGAAGGACGATCGCACTCCCTGAGGGATCCGGCAAGCGCGAACGGGACGATCCTTCTCCTTCATCCTTCGCCGACGAAACCGAGGTGCGTAGTTATCTTGTTTCTTTTTCCTTCGGTGTTCTTGATTTATCGCGAGGGGAGGATCCACCGAAGCGGCCATAGGGCGCCCAACGCGCGCAAAGGGGGAGGGCGAGCCACCCGCCGGCAGGGCACCCGCGCGGGCTTGACGCGGCGCGGGGCCGCCCACGCCTGCGGGCAACTCACCCGCGCAGGTCGGGCGCCGCGCGGGGCCGCCGCAGGCGGGGCGTCGCGCGGGGTCTGACGCCGCGCGGGGCCGCCTGCGCATGCGGGCAGCACGCCGCGCGGGCCGGGCGTCGCGCGAGGCCGCCCGCAGGCGGGGCGCCCGCGCGGGGTCTGGCACCGCGCGGGGCAGCCCGCGCATGCGCGCAGCGCGTCCGCGAGGGGTCGGGCGCCACGCGGGGCCGCCCGCGCATGCGGGCAGCATGCCGCGCGGGCCGGCTGCCCGCGCAGGGTCTTGCACTGCGCGGGGCAGCCGCGCATGCGGGCAGCGCGCCCGCGCGAGGTCGGGCGCCGCGCTGGGCCGCGCGCGCTTGTGGGCTGTCCGTGCCTTTGTCCTCGCCCCGGGACGTCGCCGCCGCCGCCGGATCTACGGGCCGCGTTCCGCGACCGACCAGGAGGGTCTTTTGTTCCGTGGTCCTTATTTGGGGTTCGTGTTACTGACTTCTTTGCGGCGGGATCGTGTAGGTCCGGGGAACACACCAAGACGCGGAAGAATCGCGTGTTGATCACCGCACGAGACAGGTGGGTTTTTATTTTGAGACTTAGCGTCGGGCTTCCGACGGTTGTAACTACTTCGGATTATACTTTTAACTGTGCTAACGTTGTAACTACTTCGGATTATACGTTTAACTGTGCTAACGTGGATAGTCTTTATGGTCTTTACTATTGAGTTATACTTTGTATATCTGGTTACTATGCTCGAGGCTGCGGCACGCGCACCCGCGGTTTGGCCACCGCAAAGGGTGCGCTTTTCCGGAAAAGTGGTCTATGACCCGTGCAAACCCACGAGGTGACGTAGTGGGGCCCCCGTAGTTGTGGGGTTTTGAGGCGCCAAGGTGTGAGCGGTGCGACCCGTCGGGGTAGGTGCTCGACGCGGTCAGGTTTTTGCAGGTGTTCGTGTTTTATTTTCCCTCTTGGGAGGGTAGTTGCTCCGGATAGTCTTACGGTTGGATTTACTACTTTTTCTTGCTTTCATTATGATTATCGTGTCGCTGACTCCCCACTCCGTGACATGTTCTTTCGGGGGTGAGAGCTAGGCGACGGTGAGGCCGAGGCAGGAGCTTTTGGGTCCATGGCGGCCCTAGACTATATTTTCTTCTTTACCTTGCTTTTCATTTGATATTGTAGTCTACTGTGTGGTTCTCGATACCCTCGTGGGGTCGGTGTGGATGTCGGTACTTCACTCTCTAGATATGAGGATGTTGATGTTAAGGAATTTGTTTTGGCGTATTTCGTGAAAGTGTTAAGTCTTGAAGATTGAAGATAAAGAAGTTTGGATCATATACCTCAATCTCAAGAAAGATGAATTCAAAAGGATCAGGTACGTTTAACTAATTATTTTTGATGATCCGAATACTTCTTATAGTGTAGAAACACTTGGATGAATTTTTAACTGCATAAAAATCAAAAAACTGGACATACTACATGTTCAGGATCCGGATCGGGCACTACACTCCGGACCCCGAACATAGGGTACTTCATGCGCAATTCCAGTCCGGACCGTGGTATTTCAGCCCGGACCCCGAACGTTAATTCTGATGGAATTGCTTGGACAGTCCGGACCGTGGTATTTCAGTCCGGACCCCGAACGTTAATTCTGAAGGAATTGCATGAACAGTCCGGACCGTGGTATTTCAGTCCGGACACCGAACGTATGTTTTTCTGAAAATTGTCTGTTTAAGCCACGACAGTCCGGACCGTCAATTCCAGTCCGAATCGTCGTCCTGCAAAATTCCAGATTAGGTCAGTTTTTGATTCTTATCCTCTTCCAATGGTTTCTAACCTGTAAATAAACCCTACGATTTAGTTTTCCGTAGGGATCCGAGGTAATCAAAGAAAAACCTAAATACGGTCAAAAAAAGAGAGAGATCCACATATAGAGAAGAAAGGAAATAACAAGATTATATCTATGTTTCTTCATCTATATTGATTAATTTGATTCTAGGTTTTCATACTCAGATTTTGAGTAGAATCAAATTAATGAATACTTAGATGGTATTTCCGATCTATCTTTGATCTAAGTATTCGGCGGATCATCACCACCCAAAAACAACGATTTTCCCAAAATCGGCGCGTGGACTCGCGTGGCCTTGTGGATTCAAGGTGCTACCGCTCTCGTGGATTCGGAGCGAGGTACGTTCGTGGATTCGAGACGTGCTACTGGGTGAAGACCGTGGATTCGGTTGGACGTCGTGGATTCGACGTTGGACGCCGTGGATTCGGCGTTGGACGCTAATCGTGGATTCGAGGAGCGTTGAGGAGCGAGCGGAGAAGATCTACTAGGAGCGTATGGAAAAAGGTCGAGTCGTCTGTGAGTACGGTATATCACCTTTGTACGTGTTATAATTCTAGTGGATTTCGCCGTGTTATCGGTCCCGTGGTTTTTTACTCCAGTTTTGGAGTTTTCCACGTAAAAATCTTGCGTGTTATGTTTTCATTTCCGCATTAGGTTTTATTGCGCAACGATTTTGAGTGTTTATTGTTTACACCTATTCACCACCCCCTCTAGGTGGTTTTTTCCCTATTTAGATCCATATCTTAACATAACCCAACAATTGGTATCAGAGCGGGAATAGGGTTGTAAACAATGGCTGAAGGTGGAAACATCAACAGACCCCCGTTCTTCGATGGAACAAACTATGCCTACTGGAAAGTACGGATGAAAGCATTTCTTATTTCCATCGACGAACGGGTGTGGCAATCAATTGAGTTAGGATGGTTTAATCCAACTGAAATTATTGTTGATGTTCACACCATCAAACCTAGGTCGAAATGGACCAAGGAAGAGATAGACTTATCTTCTTACAATGGCAAAGGAATTAACGCTTTATTTAATGCCTTGTCACAAACAGAATTCTCTCGCGTCTCGGCATGTGAGACTGCGAAAGAAATCTGGGATGTTCTTCAAGTTACACATGAGGGAACTAACCTTGTGAAGATTCAAAAGCTGCAAATGCTTACGAGCAAATTTGACTCTATTTTCATGGCAGAAAATGAATCATTCACAGACTACTATACACGATTGCAAGACATCGTAAACACATGTGCTAACTTGGGAGAGAAAATTCCAGAATTTAAAATTGTAAGAAAGATCTTAAGAACTCTTCCTGAAAGATTTCGTTCCAAGGTTACGGCCATTGAAACTATTAAACACCCGGACGAAATCCGTGTAGAAGAATTAGTTGGTTCATTACAAACATATGAAATGACATTTCCTACTAACTATTCTTCTGGAAAAGCATCTACTTCTAAGTCTTCAGGTTTTGCGTTGAAAACAACAAAAGAAGAAGACGCGGATTCATCCTCCTCAGGCGATGACGACAACCTATCTATTGAGGACTTTGAGAAGCAGCTTGCTCTCTTGACAAGAAATTTTCGCCGAAACTTTCGAATGGGTAATTCAAGTAAAACTTCATCCTCCGAAAAGTGGAAGAAAGGTAAAGGTTTTTCAAGCCAAAAGTCAAGAAAGCAAGAAAATTTTTCAAAGGATAAGAAAAGCTCAGAAGGACAAGTCCAATGCTTCAAGTGCCGAGGATACGGCCATATCTCAACGGAGTGTCCAAAGAAGAATCCGTCCAAGAAGAAAGCGATGCAAGCCGTCACTTGGGATGACACCTCAACGTCAAATGAGTCATCTTCAAGTGATGAAGAGAATAACGCAACGGCGTTCCACGCGTCCACATCTTCACCCTTCATATGCTTAATGGCAAGTACATCCGATTCATTGTCCAACTCCTCCCAGGTTGAAAAAACTATAACGGACGACGAATCGAGTAACTCTGAAGGTGAAGATTTTGCTCTAGCCTACCATAGACTTTTGAGGGATTCAAAGAAACTGGCTAAACAAAACAAGGGGTTGAGAGGGAGATTGCAGGATCTCGAAGAAGAAGTAAAAAGGGTAACTTCTCTCTCAACCGGTCTTGAAGTGGAAAGGGATAACCTGATAAAAGCAAATGCTTCACTTCAAGAGAAAAATGAGCATTTCTAGAAGATACATGTAACAATGATTGACAAAGCTGGTTACTTCTTGAAGCTCTACACCGAGGCCCGACAAGAAAAAATGGAGATGACAAAGACCATTTTCCAACTCAAGGATGATTTAAAGAGATTTTCTTCTGGAAGGAGCAAGTTGGATAAATTGCTTGGTCTTGGTCAAACAAACCGATTCGGCCTCGGATACACTCAAACTGGAGACAGTCCAAGTTCGAGTGGAACAGTTTTTGTGCCCCAGTCGGTATCTCCTCCTCCGACGACGGAAATCACTGTATACAACGACAACCACCTTACCTCACCCTCTTCGGGATCGTCAAGTTCAAAGGTATGTTTTCGTTGTGGTTTTGCAGGGCACATTCGAAGAAATTGCAAGATGGGACCAAAACGATCAACTCAAGCACCTCTTGCAACTACTACCAATGAGTTGTCTCCCTGGAAATCAAAGAAGGATCTTTCAAAAGGAAAGAACATTGGTAGTACATCAAACAAGACGACGACGTCAAGGAAAAGCGATGAATCAATCAAGACGCTTTCACCTAGGAGAATAACTTCACAAACATTGCCGACGTACGCCAAAACTCAAAAGGTTTGGGTACGCAAAGGTGAAATCTTCCCTTGTCTTGTTGTTCATACTTCTCTACACGCTTATGACAACTCGTCTTGGTATCTGGATAGTGGTTGTTCCCGTCACATGACCGGTGACAAAAACAGTTTTCAAACTTTAGAGAAAATCTCCGGAGGACATGTTGTTTTCGAAGACGGTCGTTCTTCCAAAATTGTTGGAAAAGGAACAATCACTATTCCAGAAGGCCCGGTTTTGAACAATGTTTTATTTGTTGAAGGCCTAAAGACTAACCTCATTAGTATAAGTCAACTTTGTGACAATGGGTTCTTAGTTAATTTTTCTTCTGTAGAATGTGTTGTAACTGATAAGGACCAGGTATTCTTTTTAAAAGGGGTTAGATCGGAAAATAATTGCTATGTTGTTTCAAACAAAGTTTCTGAAAAATGTAACCTAGTTTCTTTGGATAATGAAACTGTTTGGCATGAAAGACTAGATCACATAAATTTTAAAGAACTAGCAAGGATTTCAAATAAAGACGTGGTTAAGGGGGTTCCTAAACTTTTATTTAAAGAAAACATTGTGTGTGCTGGTTGTCAAAAGGGAAAACAATCAAGGGTTGCACACAAGAACTTGAACCACGTCGGTACCAAACGACCCTTGGAATTACTGCATATGGATTTAATGGGGCCGGCTCGTCAACCATCTTTGGGAGGTAAATGGTATATTTTTCTTTTGGTTGATGATTTCTCTAGGTATTCATGGGTAACTTTTTTAAAAGAGAAAGCGGATACTTTCGACTCTTTTCATGAGGTTTGTCATCGTATTATGAATGAAAGAAATGAAAAGATCGCTCGTGTTCGAAGTGATAGAGGTGGAGAATTCATTAATTCCAAATTCATTGATTTTTGCACTTCCAATGGCATAAAACATGAATTCTCAGCACCCTATACACCTCAGCAGAATGGTGTTGTTGAGCGCAAAAATAGGGTTGTTCAAGAGATGGCGCGTGTGATGCTTCATAGCCGGAATTTACCATTATATTTTTCGGCTGAAGCTGTGAACACCGCCGTCTATGTAATTAATCGAGTGTATTTGCGCCCGGGAACTTTAAATACACCATATGAGCCGTGGTTCTGTAGAAAACCTAATATCAAATATTTTCGTATCTTTGGGAGTCGCTGTTACATTTTGCGTGACCGCGAAAACCTTGGTAAGTTCGACTCTCGAAGCGACGAAGGGATTTTCATGGGTTATTCTACTAACAGTAGAGCATATCGGGTATTTAACTTGGAATCTAAAACGATGATAGAATCTATAAATGTTAAAGTAGATGAAGCTTTCCACTTTGCATCTGATAAATCTACCCTTGATATGTCTCTAGATGATGATACTCCTGTAAATGCATCTTCTCGCAATAACTCTTTCAATAAAGTTGATGCATCTAATGGTTCTTCAAGTTTATCTAATTTGCAGGAATTATCACAAGTACCTCCGAATACTCCGTTACCGCAAACGTTACGCATCTCCAAGGATCATCCGGAATCTAACATTATTGGAGACCCACAAGAAGGAGTCAGAACTCGGAGACAGTTGGTTTGTGGAGTCGCATGCTACGTCTCCATGATTGAACCAAAGAACATCGATGAAGCTCTTCAGGATGACTACTGGATTGAAGCAATGCAGGAAGAGCTCCATCAGTTCGAACGAAACAAAGTCTGGGAATTAACAAAGCCTCCGAAGCAACACAACGTGATTGGTACTAAATGGATTTTCAAGAATAAGAAAAACGAGGATGGTACCATCATCAGGAATAAAGCACGCTTAGTTGCTCAAGGCTACTCTCAAATAGAACGTATAGACTTTGATGAAACGTTCGCCCCGGTAGCTCGACTCGAGTCGATTAGAATTTTGTTCGCAATTGCTTGTCATTTTAAAATCAAACTCTTTCAAATGGACGTTAAAAGCGCGTTTTTAAATGGGTTTTTAAACGAGGAAGTTTATGTGGCTCAACCGAAAGGTTTTGTAGACTGTAAACAACCTAACCATGTTTTTCGTTTGAAAAAGGCTCTTTACGGTCTAAAACAAGCACCGCGAGCGTGGTACGAAAGGTTGACAAAGCACCTATTAGAAAAGGGCTATACTCGAGGGGGAGCTGACCGAACTCTCTTTGTGAAGCATTATCAGGATAATTTCATTGTGGCACAAATCTATGTCGATGACATTGTATTTGGTGCAACTAGAGACAATGATGCTTCTAAATTCGCTGAAACCATGGAAAGAGAATTTGAGATGTCAATGATGGGCGACCTGGCATACTTTCTTGGATTGCAAGTGAAACAAAATGATGATGGCATCCATTTGTGTCAATCCAAGTATGCAAGGGAGTTGGTGAAGAAATTTGATTTAGAAAACTCTAAAGATTTTCCTACTCCTATGGGAACTAGCAATAAGGGATTAGGAAGTGAATCTCTTAGTGAGAGTGTAGACGAGAAGCTTTATCGCAGCATGATAGGAAGCCTACTCTATCTCACGGCTAGTCGCCCGGACATATCCTTTACTGTTGGAATTTGCGCGAGATATCAATCAGCACCAAAGGAGGTTCACCTGAAAGCGGTGAAAAGGATCATCCGGTACATTAAAGGAACTTTGAATTTCGGAATTTGGTATCCTATGGGAACAACGCTTGACATTATAGGATATTCAGATGCCGATTGGGCAGGATCTGTGGATGATCGGAAGAGTACGAGTGGTGCATGTTTTTATCTTGGCCATTGTCTTGTTGCATGGTGTTACGGATTTTGTTTTGGCGCATTTCGTGAAAGTGTTAAGTCTTGAAGATTGAAGATGAATGAAGTTTGGATCATATACCTCAATCTCAAGAAAGAAGAATTCAAAAGGATCAGGTAAGTTTAACTAAAGATCTTTGGTGATCCGAATACTTCTTGTAGTGTAGAAACACATGGAAGAATTTTTTATCGCATAAAAATCAAGAACTGGACATGGGACATGTTCAGGATCCGGATCAGACAGTCCAATCCGGATCCCGAAGGGTGCTTGTTCATTGGCAAATCCGATCCGGATCAAAGTCATTTCGATCCGGATCCCGAACATGGGTTTTTGCTGGAATACATGAACGATCCGGATCGGGCAATTCAATCCGGATCCCGAACCCTGTTTTCTGGAATTGCCTGACTCGTTACGACGATCCGGATCACAGTAAATCCGATCCGGATCGCCGTCGTGAAAATTTCCAGAAACGGACAGTTTTTGATCCTTATCTTCTTCCAATGGTTTCTAACATATAAATAAACGCTATGTTTCTTTTTCTAGGGTTAGTCCAAAAAGAGGCCGCTAAACCTAAAAGCCATCATCTTTTATACGGCCTAAGATCCACATATAGAGAAGAAAGGAAATCATATATTCTATCTTATGTTTCTTCATCTATATTGATTAGTTTGATTCTAGGTTTTCATACTCACATTTTGAGTTGAATCAAACTAATGAATACTTAGATGGTATTTCCTATCTATCTTTGATCTAAGTATTCGGCGGATCATCACCACCCAAAAACAACGATTTACCCCAAAATCGGCGCGTGGACTCGCGTGGCCTTGTGGATTCAAGGTGCAACCGCTCTCGTGGATTCGAAGCGAGGTACGTTCGTGGATTCGAAGCGTGCTACTGGGTGAAGACCGTGGATTCGGTCAGACGTCGTCGACTCGACGTTGGACGCCGTGGATTCGGCGTTGGACGCAGATCGTGGATTCGAGACGCGTTGTGGAGCGAGCGGAGAAGATCAACTAGGAGCGTATGGAAAAGGTTGAGTCGTCTGTGAGTACGGTATATCACCTTGTACGTGTTTAATTCTAGTGGATTTCACCGTGTTATCGGTCCCGTGGTTTTTTACTCCGGTTTGGAGTTTTCCACGTAAAAATCTTGCGTGTTCATTTATATTTCCGCATTGGGTTTTTATTGCGCAATGATTTTTTGAGTGTTTATTGTTTACACCTATTCACCCCCCTCTAGGTGTTTTTTCCCCTATTTAGATCTATTATTACATATAACCCAACAAGTGGTATCAGAGAAGGAATCGGGTTGTAAACAATGGTTGAAGGTGGAAACATCAACAGACCCCCATTCTTTGATGGAACAAATTATGCGTACTGGAGAGTACGGATGAAAGCCTTTTTAATTTCCATCGACGAACGGGTGTGGCAATCGATTGAATTAGGATGGTCTAATCCAACTGAATTTATTGGTGATGTTCGCACCATCAAACCTAGGTCGAAATGGACCATGGAAGAGTTAGATTCATCTTCTCACAATGGCAAGGGAATTAATGCTATTTTTAATGCCTTATCTCAAACTGAATTCTCTCGCGTCTCGGCATGTGAGACTGCGAAAGAAATCTGGGATGTTCTTCAGGTTACACATGAGGGAACTAACCTCGTGAAGATTCAAAAGCTGCAAATGCTTACGAGCAGATTTGACTCTATTTTCATGGCAGAAAATGAATCTTTCACGGACTACTATACACGATTGCAAGACATCGTAAACTCATGTGCTAACCTGGGAGAGAAAATTCCAGAATTTAAGGTTGTAAGAAAGATCTTAAGAACTCTTCCTGAACGATTTCGCCCAAAGGTTACAGCCATTGAAACTATTAAACACCCGGACGAAATGCGTGTAGAAGAACTAGTTGGTTCATTACAAACTTATGAAATGACATTTACTACTAACTATTCTTCGGGAAAGGCATCATCTTCTAAGTCTTCAGGTTATGCTTTGAAAACAACAAAGGAAGAAGACACGGATTCATCCTCCTCAGACGATGACGAGAACCTATCTATGGAGGAATTTGAGAAGCAGCTCGCTCTCTTGACAAGGAAGTTTCGCCGCAACTTTCGAAGGGGTAATTCAAGTAAAACTCCATCCTTCGGAAAGTCGAAGAAAGGCAAGGGTACTTCAAGTTACAAGTCAAGAAAGCAAGAGAACTTTTCAAAGGATAAGAAAAGTTCAGAAGGACAAGTCCAATGCTTCAAGTGCCGAGGATACGGCCATATCTCAACGGAGTGTCCAACTAAGAATCCGTCGAAGAAGAAAGCGATGCAGGTCGTCACCTGGGATGACAACTCAACGTCAAATGAGTCATCCTCAAGTGATGAAGAAGAAAGCGCAACGGCATTCCACGCGTCCACATCTTCACTCTTCATGTGCTTAATGGCAAGTACATCCGACTCATTGTCCAACTCCACTGTTGAAAAGAATGCAACGGACAATGAATCGGATGATTCGGAAGGTGAAGATTTTGCTCTAGCCTACCATAGACTTATGAGGGATTCAAAGAAACTGGCTAAGCAAAACAAGGGGTTGAGAGGGAGATTGCAGGATCTCGAAGAAGAACTAAAAAGGGTAACTTCTCTCTCGACCGATCTTGAAGTGGAAAGGGATAATCTGATAAAAGCAAATGTTTCCCTTCAAGAGTCCAACGAGCAACTCGAGAAGAATTATATAGATATGGTTAACAAAGCGAATTACTTCTTGAAGCTCAACGGCGAGGCGCGACAGGAAAATTTGGAAATGACAGAGACCATTCTCCAACTCAAGGATGACTTACAGCGATTTTCATCAGGAAGGAGTAAGTTGGATAAGCTTCTTGGTCTTGGTCAAATAAACAAGTTCGGCCTCGGATACAATCGAACTGAAGACAATTTTAGTTCGGTTGGGACAGTTTTTGTGCCTCAGTCGGTATCTCCTCCTCCGACACCGGAATTCACGACAAGCAACGAAAACAAGCCTACTTCACCCTCTTCGGAATCGTCAAGCACTAAGGTATGTTTTCGTTGTAATTTTGCAGGGCACATTGAAAGAAATTGCAAGATTGGAGCTCAAAGATCAAATCAATCACATCTTGCAACTGCTACCAATGAGTTCACTCCCCAGAAATCAAAGAAGGACTTTTCAAAAGAAAAGAACATTGGTAGTACTTCAAACAAGACGATGCCAAAAGAAAAAGATCAATCATACAAGACGTCTTCATCAAGGAAAATTTCTCAACCATTGCCAACATACTCTAAAACTCAAAAGGTTTGGGTATGCAAAGGTGAAATCTTTCCTTGACTTTAATCTTTCTATGATTAAATGTTGTGTAGTTTATGTAGACTATTTTTCTTTCTTTGGGCCAACACGTCAACCATCCTTGGGAGGTAAATGGTATGTTTTCTTATTGGTTGATGATTTCTCTCGGTATTCATGGGTAGCATTTTTAAAAGAGAAAGCTTATACTTTTGATTCTTTTCACGAGATTTGCCTTCGTATTATGATTGAAAAGAATGAAAAGATCATTCGTGTTAGAAGTGATAGAGGTGGAGAATTCATTAATTCTAAATTCATTGTTTTTTGCACTTCCAACGGCATAAAACATGAATTCTCAGCACCCTATACACCTCAGCAGAATGGTGTTGCTGAGCGCAAAAACAGGGTTGTTCAAGAGATGGCGCGTGTGATGCTTCATAGCCGGAATTTACCGTTATACTTTTGGGCTGAAGCTGTGAACACCGCTGTCTATGTAATTAATCGAGTGTATTTGCGCCCAGGAACTTTAAATACACCATATGAGCTGTGGTTTAGTAGAAAACCAGATATCAAATATTTTCGTATCTTTGGGAGTCGATGTTATATTTTGCGTGATCGCGAAAATCTTGGTAAGTTCGATTCTCGAAGTGACGAAGGGATCTTTTTGGGTTATTCTACAAATAGCAGAGCATATCGGGTATTTAACATGGAATCTAAAACGATTGTAGAATCTATAAATGTTAAAGTAGATGAAGCTTTTCACTTTGCATCTGAAAAATCTACCCTCGATATCTCTCTTGATGATGATTCTCCTGTAAGTGCATCTTCTCATGATAATACTTCCAATATTAATGATGCATCTAATGGTTCTTCAAGTTTATCTGATGTGCAGGAATCATCTCATGTACCTCCGAGTACTCCATTACAACAAACGTTACGAATCTCCAAGGATCATCCTGAATCAAACATCATTGGAGACCCACAAGAAGGAGTCAAAACTCGGAGACAGTTGGTTTGTGGATTCGCTTGCTACGTTTCCTTGATCGAACCAAAGAACATCGATGAAGCTCTTCAGGATGACTACTGGATTGAAGCAATGCAGGAAGAGCTCCATCAGTTTGAGCGAAACAAAGTCTGGGAATTAACAAAGCCTCCAAAGCAACACAATGTGATAGGTACCAAATGGGTTTTCAAGAATAAGAAAAATGAAGATGGTACCATCATCAGGAACAAAGCACGTCTAGTTGCTCAAGGCTACTCTCAAATAGAAGGTATAGACTTTGATGAAACTTTCGCCCCTGTAGCTAGACTCGAGTCCATTCGTATCTTATTCGCGATAGCTTGTCATTTTAAAATAAAATTATTTCAAATGGACGTTAAGAGCGCGTTTTTAAATGGGTCTTTAAACGAGGAAGTTTATGTGGCTCAACCGAAAGGTTTCGTAGACTGTAAACAACCTAACCATGTTTTTCGTTTGAAAAAGGCTCTTTACGGTTTAAAACAAGCACCGCGAGCATGGTACGAAAGGCTAACAAAGCACCTATTGGATAAGGGCTATACTCGAGGGGGAGCTGACAGGACTCTCTTTGTGAAGCATTATCAAAATAACTTCATTGTAGCACAAATCTATGTCGATGACATTGTATTTGGTGCGACAAGAGATAATGACGCTTCTAAATTCGCTGAAACCATGGAAAGCGAATTTGAGATGTCAATGATGGGCGAATTGACTTATTTCCTTGGATTGCAAGTGAAACAGAGTGACGATGGCATCCATTTGTGTCAATCCAAGTATGCTATGGAGTTGGTCAAAAAGTTTGATCTAGAAAATTGTAAAGATTTTCCGACTCCAATGGGAACTAGCAATAAAGGATTAGGAAGTGAATCTTTTAGTGAGAATGTAGACGAGAAACTTTATCGGAGTATGATTGGAAGTCTACTTTACCTCACGGCTAGTCGCCCGGATATATCTTTTGGTGTTGGGATCTGCGCGAGATATCAATCTGCACCAAAGAAGGTTCACCTGAAAGCGGTGAAACGGATCATCCGATACATTAAAGGAACCATAAATTTCAGAATTTGGTATCCTATGGGAACAAGTTTAGATATTATTGGATACTCAGATGCCGATTGGGCAGGATCTGTGGATGATCGGAAAAGCACGAGTGGTGCATGCTTTTATTTAGGCCATTGCCTTGTTGCATGGCACAGTAAAAAGCAAAACTGCATAGCACTCTCGACTGCCGAAGCAGAATATATTTCAGCGGGTAGTTGTTCAACCCAACTCATTTGGATGAAAAGTGTGTTGAGCGACTTCCGGATTTCAGCAACTTCGGTAACAATTCTTTGTGACAACACTAGTGCTATAAACATTTCCAAAAACCCTGTGTTGCACTCTAGAACAAAACACATTGAACTTAGATATCATTTTCTTAGAGAGCTAGTTGAATCAAATATTCTTCATATTTCCTACATTTCAACTGAAGACCAATTAGCTGACATTTTAACAAAACCTTTGGGTCAAAAACGTTTTATTCATTTGCGTAAAGCAATTGGAATGCTTTCCTTGAAATAAACTTCTTTTTGAAACTTTTGCTTAGGTTAGGTTTTGTTTTTGTGTTTTTGTTCATTATCTAGGCTTAGACATAGAATATTAATTGAGCATTAATTTTATTGACTTTAACTGCATCCTTTTATATATTTAGAAATCTATTATGCTTTAGATATCATAATATTTCATTTGATGCAATGATCATTTATGTCAATTAACTCATCTTTGTTTTGATCAAAGTCAATTTCTCTCTCGATGATCTCTTGGTATAGTTTTTATCTTATTTGACTGTTTAGTCGAGTATGAAATCGAGATCAATATTTGGCTGAATACTTTATATCTTAAATAATTGATAGCCAATTGAGGGGGAGTCAAAGAAAAAGTATTATGCTCAAAAGATGTGGAAAGAGTTACATCCCAATGAGGAGTGTGAAAACTACCACCACATGGAGGAAAGAGCTACCACCTCGGTCGTCCGAGTACTGTGTGCAGCTACCACATGTATACCAAGCAAGGCTTTTCAAGTTTGATTAATTAAAATGCATGTTGAAATACTTGACTCTGTCAAAATTTCAAGGTTGGTATAAGGTGGGATTTTGAATGAAAGATGCTCAAAGAGCCACTCTCTTCAATAAATTGACTAGATATATTATCTAATTTATCTGGGATGTTAGACATCTATTGATTTTTGTATTTCATTTTCTTTACCGAATTGATGATTTGATAAAGGCATTACTCATAAAATCAAGTTAGATGTAATTGAAGTTGTTCAACTTTAAGGGATTTAATTTTTATAAATTTTCGTTTTATTTGTTGGATGTTATTGATAGATTTGGTATAATCTATTTCTTGTTGTATGAAACGATGATTTTCATTTAAAGTTGATACACAAAAGTGCTTACAATCTTTTTCTGGTTTTTCTAGAATTTCTCTGAAATTTTCTAAAGAAAAAGTTGAAGCTGATCCGGATTGGACCTGCCGATCCGGATCCCGAACGCAGATTTTCTTCTGCGGGCAGACGATCCGGATTGGACCTGCCGATCCGGATCCCGAACGCAGTTTTTCACTGCGGGTAGCCGATCCGGATCGTAATCACGAACTGATCCGGATCGCGGCTAGGGTTTTATATAGAACAAGAGGGTTTTGATTTCTTTTATTCCAATCTTTTGTTCTTAAGACTCCAGAGTTTCTCTCTCTAGATTTCATCCATCTTGGAAGCTTTCAAACTCAAGTTCTTCAATTCCAAGTAAGTTTTATTGATCAAAATCTCGGTTTTTCACAGTTTTTCTTATTCCTCCTCAAAACGTGATGAATTTCTTGTATCAATTTCATTTGTGGATGGTTTTTGATCAAATTTCTTTTGAAATAAGAACTCTGGGTAGATTAGTTTTGATTATATGCTAGGTATTCTCAAGATAAACGGATTTTTGATCTTCGATTTCAAAAATTTCGGTTTTAGGGCATATAATGGGAATTTTCCAAAATCATGCAATTGATCTATTTTTAAATTTCCTTTTGCAAAACTAATTTGATTCCTAGTCTCTCTACACGATAATGATTGTTTGGGTACAATTTTTTCTAATTTTTGAAAATTAACAATTTTTTCGTGTTCTTGAGTTGTTGCTCACAGGATTTCTTTTCACAAGAAACCAATAGCAATGGTGATCACCTGGATCATTTTTCTGCTGGCTGCTATGGTGCATACTCGAGCAACCAATAAACTGAAAAGAGTCAAGAAACTTCAACGAAAGGGTGAATTTGATCTGATTAGTGACTCGGAAACTGAAGCAAATAATGATGAAGTAGATTGGGACGTGTTAATGAATGATGATGAATCAATGCCCGTTAAACCTGAACAAAAGGCTTCCAATGGATCAAAAGGAAAGGCACCCATTGACACAGGAAAAGCACCTATGACGTCACCGACCGTCTCGGTAAAAAGGAAATGACTTGCTCGACGCTTTGGACAAGCACGAGAGGCTAATACTAGCAAGCCAATGGTTCCTGACTCCCCGCCTCGGGTGGAAGGAGTGTTCGTCAGCATTGATCGCCTTCGAGCTTTTGAACATCGTGAATGTATCGGTGAACGACATGTCAACATTGAAGCTCTCCGAAATCACTCACCAGAGTTTGAAACTTTAATTGAGCAAGCAAATCTCATCCAAGTCTGCCGATTCCCCGAATTACTTGGGTATTGTTTGTATCGTGTAAGAACCTTTTACACGAATGCAAGGCATCTTCAAGAAGATGAACGTGGCTCAATGCATTTCTATACAAATATCCAAGGGGTGAAACTCAAAATCACTCCGGAGTTAATCGGCGAAGTCCTTGGAATGGAATCCAACACATCGGGGATTAACTATTTGACGGGAAGAAGTTTGACGAATACCTTGTGGCAGACCGTGATAGGAAAAATCTGTTTGGAAGGAACTGAATCAGCTGATGGCAAAAGTGTAAAATCCAAACATCTTCGACTGGAGTACCGATTTCTTAATTTCATCACATGTTACAACATTCTTCCTAACATGCAGACCAAGTTAGTGAGATGGGATAGAATGCTGTTCTTATATCTCATAGGTCATCCTTCTGAGGCTGTAGGATTGAACATGAACATCCCCTACATAATTTGGAATAGAATGTCAAGATATGTTGTGCATCCTCATCCTTCTGAGCGACTTCCATTTCCATTAATCATCATGAGGATCTTGCAAAAGTTTGAAATTGATATAAGCTCGACATCATATCAATACTGTTGGGGGATGATAGATGAGTCAACGATTGTGAAGTCACTTCACAAATTGCCACATGTTGCTCCGACGCCTTCGACTGAGAAGAAACCGTGTGTGGGCACCTCTGCCTCTCCATCTCAACAAACTCCCGGCACACATGATGAGGCATCAGTAACTTCAATTTTCAAGCAACAACAGCGCCTATTTCTTGAACAGGAACAAATCACCAAGGAACAGCGGCGTATTTCAGAGGAGCTTGAGATCATTACGGCCTCCCAGATCACGTTGACTAAGTCAGTCACTTCGATGAAGAAATTCATGAAGAAAATGTTCTCGAAGATGGGATACAGTGTTTCGGATGAGACCGACTCAGATGATTGATTATTTTGTGCCTCACGTTCTTTCTTTCTTATCTTTTTGTGCAGGATTTTAATCTTTTTGTGCAGGATTTTAGTTTTTAGGCTTTTAATGTTCTTCTTTTACTTGGCTTTAGTTTTAGTTCTCAGGTTTTTCTTGATTTTGAACTTCTTAACTCTCCTTAAATTTTGTAATTTTTGGCTTAGTTTGTGACAAAAAGGGGGAGAGAGTTTAGAGAACTTTGAACAAACTTTGACTTTGGTGAAAGAACTTTGACTTTTGGTGAGAACTTTGAACAAACTTTGACTTTGGTGAAAGGTAAGTATCACAACTTCTGGTTTTATCTTGTGATTTGTTGCATGTCCCTACTAACTATTCGACTAACTATTTGGACATGTATTATTACTAACAAGTTGTTTGATTACTAACAAATCAAAGTTATGACATTTGGAATCTTATTGCTTAGAAGATATGTCAATGTTTGATTGTAATCTTATTACATATCTGAATTACTCAATGTCATGGTAAGGATAAACTCTATCTCTGTTAGGTTTTGAATGCTAAATATTCTTGAGGTATCTAACGATCTCTTTTTGTCAAGAATGATTTCTTTTTGCAGAGAGTGCAGATGTCTAAGTCTAGAGTCTGTTTTAGGAGTTTATCTCTTGTATTGGATCTCCATTGTAATTTTTTGTCGTATGGTGATAGCAACAAAAATATCTTTTTGAATTTTCTTTAGTGGATCTGTGTTTTGTCACGAAACCGCCAAAGGGGGAGATTGTTACGGATTTTGTTTTGGCGCATTTCGTGAAAGTGTTAAGTCTTGAAGATTGAAGATGAATGAAGTTTGGATCATATACCTCAATCTCAAGAAAGAAGAATTCAAAAGGATCAGGTAAGTTTAACTAAAGATCTTTGGTGATCCGAATACTTCTTGTAGTGTAGAAACACTTGGAAGAATTTTTTATCGCATAAAAATCAAGAACTGGACATGGGACATGTTCAGGATCCGGATCAGACAGTCCAATCCGGATCCCGAAGGGTGCTTGTTCATTGGCAAATCCGATCCGGATCAAAGTCATTTCGATCCGGATCCCGAACATGGGTTTTTGCTGGAATACATGAACGATCCGGATCGGGCAATTCAATCTAGATCCCGAACCCTGTTTTCTGGAATTGCCTGACTCGTTACGACGATCCGGATCACAGTAAATCCGATCCGGATCGCCGTCGTGAAAATTTCCAAAAACGGACAGTTTTTGATCCTTATCTTCTTCCAATGGTTTCTAACCTATAAATAAACCCTATGTTTCTTTTTCTAGGGTTAGTCCAAAAAGAGGCCGCTAAACCTAAAAGCCATCATCTTTTATACGGCCTAAGATCCACATATAGAGAAGAAAGGAAATCATAGATTCTATCTTATGTTTCTTCATCTATATTGATTAGTTTGATTCTAGGTTTTCATACTCACATTTTGAGTTGAATCAAACTAATGAATACTTAGATGGTATTTCCTATCTATCTTTGATCTAAGTATTCGGCGAATCATCACCACCCAAAAACAACGATTTACCCCAAAATCGGCGCGTGGACTCGCGTGGCCTTATGGATTCAAAGTGCAACCGCTCTCGTGGATTCGGAGCGAGGTACGTTCGTGGATTCGAAGCGTGCTACTGGGTGAAGACCGTGGATTCGGTCAGACGTCGTGGACTCGACGTTGGACGCCGTGGATTCGGCGTTGGACGCAGATCGTGGATTCGAGACGCGTTGTGGAGCGAGCGGAGAAGATCAACTAGGAGCGTATGGAAAAGGTTGAGTTGTCTGTGAGTACGGTATATCACCTTGTACGTGTTTAATTCTAGTGGATTTCACCGTGTTATCGGTCCCATGGTTTTTTACTCCGGTTTGGAGTTTTCCACGTAAAAATCTTGCGTGTTCATTTATATTTCCGCATTGGGTTTTTATTGCGCAATGATTTTTTGAGTGTTTATTGTTTACACCTATTCACCCCCCTCTAGGTGTTTTTTCCCCTATTTAGATCTATTATTACATATAACCCAACACATGGCATAGTAAAAACCAAAACTGCATTGCACTCTCGACTGCCGAAGCGGAATATATTTCAGCAGGTAGTTGTTCAACCCAACTCATTTGGATGAAAAGTGTGTTGAGCGACTTCCGGATTTCAACAACTTCGGTAACGATTCTCTATGACAACACAAGTGCTATAAACATTTCTAAAAACCCTGTGTTGCACTCAAGAACAAAACACATTGAACTTAGATATCATTTTCTAAGAGAGCTAGTTGAATCAAATATTCTTCAACTTTCCTACATTTCAACTAAAGATCAATTAGCTGACATCTTAACAAAACCTTTGGATCAAAAATGATTTATTCATTTGCGTAAGGCAATTGGAATGCTTTCCTTGAAATAATTCCTTTTTGAAATCATTGCTTAGGTTAGGTTTTGTTTTTGTGTTTTTGTTCATTATCTATGCTTAGACATAGAACATTAATTGAGCATTAGGATTATTGACTTTAATTGCATCCTTTCATTTATTTAGAAATTTATTATGCTTTGGATATCATAATAATTCATTTGATGCAATGATCATTTATGTCAATTAAGTCATCTTTGTTTTGATCAAAGTCAATTTCTCTCTCAAATGATCTCTTGGTTTAGTTTTTATTTTATTTGACAATTGAGTCGAGTATGAAATTGAGATCAATTTTTGGTTGAATACTTTATATTTTAAATAATTGATAGCCATTTGAGGGGGAGTAAATGAAAATTGTTATGCTCAAAAGATGTGGAAAGAGTTACATCCCAATGAGGAGTGTGAAAACTACCACCACATGGAGGAAAGAGTTACCACCTCGGTCGTCCGAGTACTGTGTGCAGCTACCACATGTATACCAAGCATGGTTTTTCGAGTTGATTAGATAAAATGCTTTTTGGAATACTTGACTCTGTCAAATTCCAAGGTTGGTATAAGGTCGGGATTTTATTGAAAGATGCTCAAAGAGCCACTCCTTACAATAATTTGACTAGATATATTATCTAACTTATCTGGGATTTCAAACATCTATTGATCTTGGTATTTCATTTTCTTTACCAAATTGATGATTTGATAAAGGCATTACTCATAAGATCATGATGGATGTAATTGAACTTGTTCAACTTTAAGGGATTTAATTCTTATAAATTTCTGTTTCATTATTTGGATATTATTGATAGATTTAGCATAATCTATTTCTCTTGACATGAAACGATGATTTTAATTTAAAGTTGATACACAAAAGTGCTTACAATCTTTTTCTGGATTTTCTAGAATTTTTCAGAATTTTTCTGAAGAAAAAGTTTGGAGCCGATCCGGACTGGATAATCCGATCCGGATCCCGAACGCAGGAATTTCCTGCGGGAAGCCGATCCGGACTGGATTCACGATCCGATCCGGACCGCGGCTAGGGTTTTATATAGAACAAAAGGGTTTTGATTTCTTTTTACTACAATCTTTTGTTCCAAAGTCTCCAGAGCTTCTCTCTCTAGAAATCAACTGATTTGGAGCCTTTTTAACTCAGGTTCTTCGATTCCAAGTAAGTTTTCTTGATCAAAAACTCGGTTTTTCACAGTTTTCACTATTTTGCTCAAAACATGATGGAAATCTTGTAACTTTTTCGTTTGAGATTGGTTTTTGGTCAAATTTCTTTTGAAATAAGAACTCTGGGTAGATTAGTTTTGATTATATGCTAGGTATTCTCTTGATTAACGGATTTTTATGCTTCGATTTCTGAAAATTCGGTTTTAGGGCATATAATAGGAATTTTTGAAAATCATGGATTGATCTATTTTTAAAATTCTTTTTGCAAAACTAATTTGATTCCTAATCTCTCTACACGATAATGATTGTTTAGGTACAGTTTTTCAAATTTTTAAAAATAAACAATTTTTCGTGTTCTTGAGTTCTTCCTCACAGGTTGCTCTTGACTAACACGCTAGCAAGGATGGTTTTTGTTTGGATTATTGTGCTCATTGTAGCGTTAGTAGGGACTCGAGCATCTGTTAAAAAGGAAAAAGATGGGACAAATCAAGAAGAAACAAAGAATGCTTCTCAAACTGAGCCAGAATCAGAAGATGAAGAGGATTGGGACACATTTTGTAAAGAAGTACAACAAGCTGTTGATGACGAAGATAGGTTCTATTTAAAGAACAAAAAGCTGATGAAGTCTTCTTCAACAACAAAGCAGTACTCTAGGCGAAAGAATTCGAGGGGCACTGGAATTCAGATTAATGAACCCCTCGCTAGAGCACACTCTCTGCCTAGAGAACATCCATGGAATGAAGGTCAAAATGCACTGTCAGCATCCACACAACTTCCTTCTACCTCCAGGAGAAACTCCACAGAAACTGATATATTATCTATCCAACGAGAACAGAAGAGAATGTCCGAAGAACAAGAAATTATGTCCGCTGATCTTCGAAAGATGAAAAAGAATTGTTCCAAAATATCAAGAATGTTTAAAGGGATTTTGAACAAATTGAACTGTACGAGTTCTGAGGATTCTGAATAATCCTTATTTTGCTGTTCTAACTCTTAATTTTTGTTGTGCAGGTTTCTCATTTTTTTTTTAACTTTTAACCTGTCCTTATTATTTTTGTAATTTTGGCTACTTTAGTGACAAAAAGGAGGAGAGAGATATAAGAACATTTGGAACAATGGTTTGAGAGAACTATGAACTTTGAACTATGAAAAGGTAAGTATCAAAGCAACTTTTGGTTCTGTATTGTGATTGCATGCATGCTTCAACTAACTATTTGACTAACTATTTGGGCATGTATTATTACTAACAAGTTGTTTGATTACTAACATGTTCTGTGACATTTGAATTTTATTGCTTAGAAGATATGTCTATTTCTGATTATGATCTTAATACATATCTGAGTTCACAAATGTCATGGTAAGAATAAACTCTATCTCTGTTTGGTTTTGAATGCTAAATATTCTTGAGGTATCTAACGATCTCTTTTGTCAAGAATAATTTCTTTTTGCAGAGAGTACAGATGTCTAAGTCTAGAGTCTGTTTTAGGAGTTTATCTCATGTATTTATTCATTGGTTCTCAAATGTAAATTTTTGTTGTATGGTGATAGCAACAAAAATATCTTTTTGAATTTTCTTGAGTGGATTCTCTGTTTTGTCACGAAACCGCCAAAGGGGGAGATTGTTAAGGAATTTGTTTTGGCGTATTTCGTGAAAGTGTTAAGTCTTGAAGATTGAAGATAAAGAAGTTTGGATCATATACCTCAATCTCAAGAAAGAAGAATTCAAAAGGATCAGGTACGTTTAACTAATTATTTTTGATGATCCGAATACTTCTTATAGTGTAGAAACACTTGGATGAATTTTTAACTGCATAAAAATCAAAAAACTGGACATACTACATGTTCAGGATCCGGATCGGGCACTACAGTCCGGACCCCGAACATAGGGTACTTCATGCGCAATTCCAGTCCGGACCGTGGTATTTCAGTCCGGACCCCGAACGTTAATTCTGATGGAATTGCTTGGACAGTCCGGACCGTGGTATTTCAGTCCGGACCCCGAACGTTAATTCTGAAGGAATTGCATGAACAGTCCGGACCGTGGTATTTCAGTCCGGACCCCGGAACGTATGTTTTTCTGGAAATTGTCTGTTTAAGCCACGACAGTCCGGACCGTCAATTCCAGTCCGGACCGTCGTCCTGCAAAATTCCGAATTAGGTCAGTTTTTTATTCTTATCCTCTTCCAACGGTTTCTAACCTATAAATAAACCCTACGATTTAGTTTTCCGTAGGGATCCGAGGTAATCAAAGAAAAACCTAAATACGGTCAAAAAAAGAGAGAGATCCACATATAGAGAAGAAATGAAATAACAAGATTATATCTATGTTTCTTCATCTATATTGATTAATTTGATTCTAGGTTTTCATACTCAGATTTTGAGTAGAATCAAATTAATGAATACTTAGATGGTATTTCCGATCTATCTTTGATCTAAGTATTCGGCGGATCATCACCACCCAAAAACAACGATTTTCCCAAAATCGGCGCGTGGACTCGCGTGGCCTTGTGGATTCAAGGTGCTACCGCTCTCGTGGATTCGGAGCGAGGTACGTTCGTGGATTCGAGACGTGCTATTGGGTGAAGAACGTGGATTCGGTTGGATGTTGTGGATTCGACGTTGGACGCCGTGGATTCGGCGTTGGACGCTAATCGTGGATTCGAGGAGCGTTGCGGAGCGAGCGGAGAAGATCTACTAGGAGCGTATGGAGAAAGGTCGAGTCGTCTGTGAGTACGGTATATCACCTTTCTACGTGTTATAATTCTAGTGGATTTCGCCGTGTTATCGGTCCCGTGGTTTTTTACTCCGGTTTTGGAGTTTTCCACGTAAAAATCTTGCGTGTTATATTTTCATTTCCGCATTGGGTTTTATTATGCAACGATTTTGAGTGTTTATTGTTTACACCTATTCACCCCTCCCTCTAGGTGGTTTTTTCCCTATTTAGATCCATATCTTAACATAACCCAACAGTTGAGTTTTAGTTTCTATCTCTGTTCGGCCGTTTTCAAAGAAAGAAAAAAAAAAAAATGGAAAAGAATTGTGAAAATCGTTTTCAAAATCTGGGTGTCGTGTGGGCACCGTTTTCAAAACCTTATGGATTTATGGATTTCGAAAAAACGGATTTCAAAACCTGCGTGTTTCAAAACCTTGTGGATTTATGGCTTTCGAAACTGTTTTAGAAATCTGGGTGCCGGGTGGGCACCGCTTTCAAAACTATGGATTTATCATTTCAAGTTGATTGGCCATGAGAATTATTCAGTTCTGTATGTGTATGTATGTTTAGAAACTGTTGTGATTGAATAAACGACTGTGATTGGATGTTGTATTAGCCGCGACGCCGTGCATATACAGAGGAGACTCTGCCCGTTTGCAGAGTGAATCTGTGTATGCGGCGGGTCTGGGCACGCGCCGGGGAAGAAGGAATTTCAAAAAAAATTTACACGCAAAACAAATCCTCTTTTCGTTGACTGTTTCCGCTGAATTAAACCCCCGGGGCGTGACAGATTAAGATGGTATCAGAGACAATTCTTTAATCACTACAGTCAGTGCCCGACATCCACGGAGATACCACACTTAGCTACAAATGAATGAAATGTGTAGGGCATAGGAGTGTAGAACGTGAGTGATCGGGGGGGGGGGGGGGGGTGGGGGGATGTATAGGTCCTTTGCTCTCGATAGGTGGTTGATTGCTTTTAGCGGAGTCTAGAGCTAATTCTTGTTGTGTGTGTGTACAGACAATGGTCCGAACTAGATCATCGGCCGAGGACACGGGGGCAGATGCGACGGCGTCGACGGCCGCGGAGAACCAGCTCCTGCGGCAACAATCGCGGGAGATGGCAGGGCAGCTGGCGATCCTCACGGACCACGTGCGTTAGTTGACGCAACGGCAACCTGCCGCGACAGTGACGGTCGTCCAGGCCTCTCCGCAGGGGCCAACCGCACCAGCAACGGGTCCGCAGGTGACGAGAGCCTGGACAGGGGCGGCCCCTCCACCGGATGCGGCAGCCGGGATGCCGTCAGCCCAGACCACGACGCCAATAGCAGCACCTACGACAGCGACTACGGGACCGACGCCGGGGACCACTGGCGGGGGTTCCCTGGGGGAGATCGTGGTGACACCCTCCCCCACCGTGGCCGCCGTCGCCACGGGGGAGGGGTCAGTTCTGCTGACTGAGCGGGACCGAGTGCGGGCCAACCTGGCTGACTTCAAAAAATATGACCCACCGGTGTTTGAAGGGGAGACGACCGATCCCTGGGTCGTCGAGAAGTGGGTAGATTCGATGGAAAAATTATTTGAAGACTTGCTCATGGAGGATTGCGAGCGGGTTCCCCTAGCGGTCCACTTCCTAGAGGGGAACGCCCGCTTATGGTGGAAGACGGTACGCCCTGATCCCACAAAGGGCACCGTGCTCCCATCGTGGACCACGTTCAAGCAGGAGCTGTTCGGAGCTTTCTTCACCAACAGCGTCAAACGGCAACTGGAGGACGACTTGAATCACATCCAGCAAGGGAGCAGGACGGTTATGGAATATCAACGCGAGTTCGTGCGTTTGGCCAACTGCGTCCCATTCGTCATAAGGGACGAGTCCCACAAGGCTCAACTTTTCGTGGATGGCTTGCGAAGTGACATATTCCAGGTGGTGCAAGCAGCAGACTTACACACTATTCAGAAGGTGGTCGATAGGGACACTGTGGTGGAGCGCGGGTTCGCTGTTACGCGCGCCAGAAGGGAGGGCCCGGCTCAGCACGAGGACAAGAAGCGACCGCAACAGTACTCTGGGGGAGGTTCTTCTAGCAGGAGCCGACCCCCCAAACGGTGGAGACCACAGACGGGATCTCGGAGCGCACCTGCAGGAGGACCGAGGCCGGGGGATAGGCCTTGTGTGATATGCGGGGGGGCGCACCGAGTGTTAGATTGCCCCGAAAGAAATGATCATTGCTTCCGCTGCGGCAAGCAGGGGCACTTTCGCCGCAACTGCCCCTTAACGTTGGGAACAGCAACCTCCGCAGCATCTGCGCCTTCGCCACAGCATTCGGGACGGGGGAAAGCTCCTATGGGGTCGACCTCTAGACCCCCTACACCACGGCGAGAGGGGGATAGGCAGCCTCAACCAGGCGGGCGAGTTTACTCGATGACCCGCCAAGAGTCGGACCCGCCGGAGGATGTGGTAGCAGGTATTACTTCTGTTTCAAATTTCTGTGCTAGAACTCTTTTTGATACCGGAGCAACAGACTCTTTCATTTCTCGTGACTTCGTATTTGTGCATGGTTTTGGGGAGAGACCTCTCCAAAGTCGAATGACGGTCCAAACCACGGGTGGGACCTTGGAGGCTGATAGGTTTGTGGACGCCTGCCCGATAAAACTAGGGCGACTGTCGTGCCCTTGGGACCTGGTGGTAATTCCCCTAAAGGAGTACGACGCGGTGCTTGGCATGGATTGGCTCACAAGATACCAAGCAGTTATCGACTGCGAGAAGCGGCAGGTGCGACTACAAGAACCGGGCTTCCCCGAACACATGTACTTGGCGTGCAAGAGCAACTCCTTCCCAACGGTCATCTCAGCAGCACGGGCCGGAAGATTGGTGGAAGGTGGGTGTGTGGCATACTTGGCATCTGTGGATCTAGCCACCCGGCCCTCTGCGACACCTTCAGACATCCCGGTAGTGAGGGATTTTCTCGACGTCTTCCCGATGGAACTACCCGGGATGCCCCCTGAACGTGAAGTTGTGTTCCCAATCGAGCTCCTACCGGACACGCAGCCTATCACGAAGGCGCCTTACCGAATGGCCTTCGCGGAGTTGAAAGAGCTTAAGGCGCAACTTGAAGACCTCTTGGACAAAGGTTTCATCAGGCCGAGCGTGTCGCCCTGGGGCGCACCGGTACTATTAGTGCGGAAGAAAGACGGAAGCTTGCGACTCTGCATCGACTACAGAGGGATATACAAGGTTACGGTGAAGAACAAGTACCCCCTGCCCAGAATCGATGATCTCTTCGACCAGCTACGGGGAGCAACGGTCTTCTCCAAAATTGACCTGCAATCGAGATACCATCAGCTCCGAGTTCGGAACGAGGATGTTCCAAAAACCGCCTTCCGGACCCGGTATGGCCACTATGAGTTCACTGTTATGCCGTTCGGGCTGACGAACGGCCCTGCGGTATTTATGGACATGATGAACAGAATCTTCAGGCCCTTCCTAGACCGGTTCGTGGTGGTCTTCATCGACGACATCCTGATCTATTCATCCACCGACGAGGAACACGAGGACCATTTGCGAACAATTCTCCAGACTCTCGGGGATCAGAAGCTGTTTGCTAAACTCAAGAAATGTGAATTTTGGCTTCGCGAGGTGGGATTTTTGCGGCACGTAATTTCGGCAGAAGGAATTGCCATGGACCCCAAGAAGGTGGAGTCGGTGATCGAGTGGCAGCCACCGACTACAGTGACGGAGATCCGCAGTTTCTTGGGCCTGGCAGGTTATTACAGACGCTTCGTCGAGGGTTTCTCGAAGATTGCTACCCCTTTGAACCGGTTGACCAGAAAAGGGGAAAAATTTGTATGGACAGCTAAATGCCATGAGAGCTTCGAAGAACTCAAGAAAAGGCTAACCAGGGCACTAGTACTTGTACTACCGACACCCGGAGAGGACTATGAAGTATACTGCGATGCATCAAGGATCAGCCTTGGGGGTGTACTGATGCAACAAGGGAAAGTAATAGCCTATGCCTCCAGGCAACTGAAGGAATACGAAAAGAACTACCCGACACACGATTTAGAGCTGGCCGCAGTGGTTTTTGTTTTAAAGCTTTGGAGACACTACCTCTTTGGTGTCCACTGTAACGTAATCTCGGACCACCAAAGTCTTAAGTACCTGTTCACCCAAAAGGAATTAAATTTGCGGCAGAGGCGGTGGTTAGAGTTGCTGAAGGATTACGATCTATCAATTCAATACCACCCCGGGAAGGCAAACGAGGTGGCAGACGCTTTGAGCAGGAAGGGGCAGATGGAAGGGACGCCTGGAGGCGCGATAACTGAGCAGTGCAGCTTGATCGTGGAGTTCTCACGATTGAAGTTGGAAGTGGTACCAGCGGGCACGGTTGCACAACTTTTAACCTTGATAGTCAAGCCTACGCTGTTCGAGAAAATCTGGGAGGGGCAACAGACCGATCCTCACTTACAGCTCATACGAGAAAAGATCTCCCTGAATCAAGAGAATGATTTTTTTGGTGGAAGGCGATGGCACCCTACGGTTCTGCGGGTGGATTTGTGTGCCGGATTCATCGGAATTGAATGAGGAAATTTTGGCAGAGGCACACCGCGCCCCTTATACGGCGCATCCGGGAGGTACGAAGATGTACAGGGACCTCAAGCAGACCTTCTGGTGGCCTAAACTTAAGGGAGATGTGACGCGACATGTAGCTCACTGCCTGGTATGCCAACAGATAAAGGCCGAGCACCAGCGGCCGGCGGGAAAGTTGCAGCCTTTACCGGTGCCAGAGTGGAAGTGGGATCGAATCACCATGGATTTCGTCACTGGGTTCCCACATTCACAGCATGGGAACGACTCGATCTGGGTCATAGTTGACCGGTTAACCAAATCAGCACATTTCCTGCCTATTCATACAACATGGACCAGAGAGAGGTTAGCTCAAGTCTACATCAGCGAGATCGTGAGATTGCACGGGGTGCCGGCATCAATCACCTCGGATAGAGACACGTGATTTGTCTCGAATTTTTGGCAGAGTCTACAGCGGGCCCTGGGGACCAAACTACAGTTCAGTACAGCCTTTCACCCCCAGACGGACGGACAGTCGGAGCAGGTGATCCAGACTCTCGAGGACATGCTTCGCGCCTGTGTACTGGATTTGGGGGTCGGATGCACGCTACCTACCCCTCGTGGAATTCGCCTACAACAACAGCTACCAGGCCAGCATACAGATGGCGCCCTACGAAGCCTTATATGGGAGGCGCTGCCGATCCCCGATCTGTTGGGACGACTTAGGGGAACGGAAGTTCTTGGGACCCGACCTAGTGGAAGAAACTGAAGAAAAAGTGCGCCTCATCAGACAACGCATACTGACAGCCCAGAGCCGACAGAAGAGCTACGCAGACCAGAGGCGCCGCGACTTGGAATTCCAAGTGGGAGAGCGCGTGTTGCTGCGAGTCTTGCCATCCACGGGAATTAAGCGTTTCGGGCTGAAGGGCAAGTTGAGCCCACGGTTTGTTGGGCCGTTCGAGATCTTGGAGCGCATTGGCCCGGTGGCTTACCGCCTTGCCCTACCACCAAACCTCGACCGAGTCCATGACGTGTTCCACGTTTCGATGCTCCGGAAATACCTCCCCGGCCCATCACACGTTCTAGACGTCTCTACTCTCGAACTTAAGAAGGACCTGAGCTTCGAGGAAACCCCAGTGCGAATCCTAGCAAGGGAAAGTAAAATGCTGCGAAATCGAGCCATCCCCTACGTGAAGGTACTCTGGAGCAACCATGAGGAGCGAGAAGCGACTTGGGAGCTGGAGTCAAAAATGAGGGAGTGCTACCCAAACCTTTTTACCGCGACCCAGGATTGAGTTTCGAGGACGAAACTCATTTTTAAGAGGTGAGTGGTGTAGTAACCACTTGTTTAAAGGTATTTCAGAATTTTAAATTTTTCTGCATCCCTTTTAGGGGTCCGGAGGGTGGCTAAATAATTCACTTTTCCTGGGCAGACCATCGGGGCTCGTGGGTATTTTTAGGCAATAAAGCTCGCGAAACGGAGAACGGTGGCGTGATCGGATCTGAATTCCGACCCCGGGATCTCCCAGAATAAATTTCTGAAGGTTGCTGGCAGTCCGGGCGATCAACACGTGTTTCGAGGCAAACCGGACCCTGGTTCGAACCCGAACTATCAGTTCTTTTAGTCGGGGGTTTGGGTTCATTCCCACTCCTCATTTCGCCCGATCAATTTAACTCGCGATTTGGGGATTAGGGTTCATTTTCCACTCCTCTTGCCCTGTACTTTAGGTCACCTCGGAGCGCGTACGAGGAACCCGATCCCCAGTTCTTCTTCCCTCTTATCGGTCGGCGGGGAGAACCGAGGCGTCGGGATCGGGGAGAAGGAAGGACGATCGCACTCCCTGAGGGATCCGGCAAGCGCGAACGGGACGATCCTTCTCCTTCATCCTTCGCTGACGAAACCGAGGTGCGTAGTTATCTTGTTTCTTTTTCCTTCGGTGTTCTTGATTTACCGCAAGGGGAGGATCCCCCGATCCGGCCATAGGGCGCCCAACGCGCGAAAATGGGGAGGGCGAGCCACCCGCCGGCAGGGCACCCGCGCGGGCTTGACGCCGCGCGGGGCCGCCTCAGGGGGGCGCCGCGGGGGGTCTGACGCCACGCGGGGTTGCCCGCGCAGGTCGGGCGCCGCGCGGGGCCGCCGCAGGCGGGGCGCCACGCGGGGTCTGACGCCGCGCGGGGCCGCCCGCGCATGCGGGCAGCACGCCATCTTGGGGTCGGGCGCCGCGCACGCCCGCCCGGGCATGCGGGCAGCACGTCGCGCGGGCCGGACGCCGCGCGGGGCCGCCCGCAGGCGGGGCGCTCGCGCGGGGTCTGGCACCGCGCGGGGCAGCCCGCGCATGCGCGCAGCGCACCAGCGCGGGGTAGGGCGCCGCGCGGGGCCACCCGCGCATGCGGGCAGCACGCCGCGGGGGCCGGCCGCCCGCGCAGGGTCTGGCACCGCGCAGGGCAGCCCGCGCATGCGGGCAGCGCGCCCGCGCGGGGTCGGGCGCCGCGCGGGGCTGCGCGCGCTTGTGGGCTGTCCGTGCCTTTGTCCTCGCCCCGGGACGTCGCCGCCGCCGCCGGATCTACGGGCCGCGTTCCGCGACCGACCAGGAGGGTCTTTTGTTCTGTGGTCCTTATTTGGGGTTCGTGTTACTGACTTCTTTGCGGCGGGATCGTGTAGGTTCGGGGAACACACAAAGACGCGGAAGAATCGCGCGTTGATCACCGCACGAGACAGGTGGGTTTTTATTTTGAGACTTAGCGTCGGGCTTCCGACGGTTGTAACTACTTCCGATTATACGTTTAACTGTGCTAACATTGTAACTACTTCGGATTATACGTTTTACTGTGCTAACGTGGATAGTCTTTATGGTCTTTACTATTGAGTTATACTTTGTATATCTGGTTACTATGCTCGAGGCTGCGGCACGCGCACCCGCGGTTTGTCCACCACAAAGGGTTCGCTTTTTCGGAAAAGTGGTCTATGACCCGTGTAAACCCATGAGGTGACGTAGTGGGGCCCCCGTAGTTGTGGGGTTTTGAGGCACCAAGGTGTGAGCGGTGCGACCCGTCGGGGTAGGTGCTCGACGCGGTCAGGTTTTTGCAGGTGTTCGTGTTTTATTTTCCCTCTTGGGAGGGTGGTTGCTCCAGATAGTCTTACGGTTGGATTTACTACTTTTTCCTGCTTTCATTATGATTATCGTGTCGCTGACTCCCCACTCCGTGACAGGTTCTTTCGGGGGTGAGAGCTAGGCGACGATGAGGCCGAGGCAGGAGCTTTTGGGTCCATGGAGGCCCTAGACTGTATTTTCTTCTTTACCTCGCTTTTCATTTGATATTGTTGTCTACTGTGTGGTTCTCGATACCCTCGTGGGGTCGGTGTGGATGCCGGTACTTCACTCTCCAGATATGAGGATGTTGAGTTTTAGTTTCTATCTCTGTTCGGCCGTTTTCAAAGAAAGAAAAAAAAAAACAAAGGAAAAGAATTGTGAAAATCGTTTTCAAAATCTGGGTGTCGTGTGGGCACCGTTTTCAAAACCTTGTGGATTTATGGATTTCGAAAAAACGGATTTCAAAACCTGAGTGTCGTGTGGGCACTGTTTCAAAACCTTGTGGATTTATGGCTTTCGAAACTGTTTTAGAAATCTGGGTGCCGGGTGGGCACCGTTTTCAAAATTGTGGATTTATCCTTTCAAGTTGATTGGCCGTGAGAATTATTCAGTTCTGTATGTGTATGTATGTTTAGAAACTGTTGTGATTGAATAAACGACTGTGATTGGATGTTGTATTAGCCGCGACACCGTGCATATACAGAGGAGACTCTGCCTGTTTGCAGAGTGAATCTGTGTATGCGGCGGGTCTGGACACGCGCCGGGGAAGAAGGAATTTCAAAAAAAATTTACACGCAAAACAAATCCTCTTTTCGTTGACTGTTTCCGCTGAATTAAACCCCCGGGGCGTGACAGATTAAGATGGTATCAGAGACAATTCTTTAATCACAACAGTCAGTGCCCGACATCCACGGAGATACCACACTTAGCTACAAATGAATGAAATGTGTAGGGCATAGGAGTGTAGAACGCGAGTGATCGGGGGGGGGGGGGGGGGGGGGGGGGGGGGCGGAATGTATAGGTCCTTTGCTCTCGATAGGTGGTTGATTGCTTCTAGCGGAGTCTAAAGCTAATTCTTGTTGTGTGTGTGTACAGACAATGGTCCGAACTAGATCATCGGCCGAGGACACGGGGGCATATGCGACGGCGTCGACGGCCGCGGAGAACCAGCTCCTGCGGCAACAATTGCGGGAGATGGCAGGGCAGCTGGCGACCCTCACGGACCACGTGCGTCAGTTGACGCAACAGCAACCGGCCGCGACAGTGACAGTCGCCCAAGCCCCTCCGCAGAGGCCAACCGCACCAGCAACGGGACCGCAGGTGACGAGAGCCTGGACAGGGGCGGCCCCTCCACCGGCTGCGGCAGCCGGGATGCCGTCAACCCAGACCACGACGCCAGCAGCAGCACCTACGGCAGCGACTACGGGACCGGCGCCGGGGACCACTGGCGGGGGTTCCCTGGGGGAGACTGTGGTGACACCCTCCCCCACCGTGGCCGCCGTCGCCACGGGGGAGGGGTCAGTTCCGCTGACTGAGCGGGACCGAGTGCGGGCCAACCTGGCTGACTTCAAGAAATATGACCCACCGGTGTTTGAAGGGGAGACGACCGATCCCTGGGTCGTCGAGAAGTGGGTAGATTCGATGGAAAAATTATTTGAAGACTTGCTCATGGAGGATTGCGAGCGGGTTCCCCTAGCGGTCCACTTCCTAGAGGGGAACGCCCGCTTATGGTTGAAGACGGTACGCCCTGATCCCACAAAGGGCACCGTGCTCCCATCGTGGACCACGTTCAAGCAGGAGCTGTTCGGAGCTTTCTTCACCAACAGCGTCAAACGGCAACTGGAGGACGACTTGAATCACATCCAGCAAGGGAGCAGGACGGTTATGGAATGTCAACGTGAGTTCGTGCGTTTGGCCAACTGCGTCCCATTCATCATAAGGGACGAGTCCCACAAGGCTCAACTTTTCGTGGATGGCTTGCGAAGTGATATATTCCAGGTGGTGCAAGCAGCAGACTTACACATTTTTCAGAAGGTGGTCGACAGGGCCACTGTGGTGGAGCGCGGGTTCGCTGTTACGCGCGCCAGAAGGGAGGGCCCGGCTCAGCACGAGGACAAGAAGTTTCCGCAACAGTACTCTGGGGGAGGTTCTTCTAGCAGGAGCCGACCCCCCAAACGGTGGAGACCACAGACGGGATCTCGGAGCGCACCTGCAGGAGGACCAAGGCCGGGGGATAGGCCTTGTGTGATATGCGGGGGGGGCGCACCGAGTGTTAGATTGCCCCCAAAGAAATGATCATTGCTTCCGCTGCGGCAAGCAGGGGCACTTTCGCCGCAACTGCCCCTTAACTTTGGGAACAGCATCCTCCGCAGCATCTGCGCGTTCGCCACAGCATTCGGGACGGGGGAAAGCTCCTATGGGGTCGACCTCTAGACCCCCTGCACCACGGCGAGAGGGGGATACGCAGCCTCAACCAGGCGGGCGAGTTTACTCGATGACCCGCCAAGAGTCGGACCCGCCGGAGGATGTGGTAGCAGGTATTACTTCTGTTTCAAATTTCCGTGCTAGAACTCTTTTTGATACCGGAGCAACACACTCTTTCATTTCTCGTGACTTCGTGTTTGTGCATGGTTTTGGGGAGAGACCTCTCCAAAGTCGAATGACGGTCCAAACCGCGGGTGGGACCTTGGAGTCTGATAGCTTTGTGGACGCCTGCCCGATAAAACTAGGGCGACTGTCGTGTCCTTGGGACCTGGTGGTAATTCCCCTAAAGGAGTACGACGCGGTGCTAGGCATGGATTGGCTCACAAGATACCAAGCAGTTATCGACTGCGAGAAGCGGCAGGTGCGACTACAAGAACCGGGCTTCCCCGAACACGTGTACTTGGCGTGCAAGAGCACCTCCTTTCCAACGGTCATCTCAGCAGCACGGGCCAGAAGATTGGTGGAAGGTGGGTGTGTGACATACTTGGCATCTGTGGATCTAGCCACCCGACCCTCTATGACACCTTCAGACATCCCGGTAGTGAGGGATATTCCCGACGTCTTCCCGATGGAACTACCCGGGATGCCCCCTGAACGTGAAGTTGTGTTCCCTATCGAGCTCCTACCGGACACGCAGCCTACCACGAAGGCGCCTTACCGAATGGCCTTCGCGGAGTTGAAAGAGCTTAAGGCGCAACTTGAAGACCTCTTGGACAAAGGTTTCATCAGGCCGAGAGTGTCGCCCTGGGGCGCACCGGTACTCTTTGTGCGGAAGAAAGACGGAAGCTTGCGACTCTGCATCGACTACAGAGGGATAAACAAGGTTACGGTGAAGAACAAGTACCCCCTGCCCAGAATCGACGATCTCTTCGACCAGCTACGGGGAGCGACGGACTTCACCAAAATTGACCTGCAATCGGGATACCATCAGCTCCAAGTTTGGAACGAGGATGTTCCAAAAACCGCCTTCCGGACCCGGTACGGCCACTATGAGTTCACTGTTATGCCGTTCGGGCTGACGAACGCCCCTGCAGTATTTATGGACATGATGAACAGAATCTTCAGGCCCTTCCTAGACCGGTTCGTGGTGGTCTTCATCGACGACATCCTGATCTATTCATCCACCGACGAGGAACACGAGGACCATTTGCGAACAATTCTCCAGACTCTCAAGGATCAGAAGCTGTTTGCTAAACTCAAGAAATGTGAATTTTGGCTTCGCGAGGTGGGATTTTTGGGGCACGTAATTTCGGCAGAAGGAATTACCGTGGACCCCAAGAAGGTGGAGTCGGTGATCGAGTGGCAGCCACCAACTACAGTGACGGAGATCTGCAGTTTCTTGGGCCTGGCAGGTTATTACAGACTCTTCGTCGAGGGTTTCTCGAAGATTGCTACCCCTTTGAACCGGTTGACCAGAAAAGGGAAAAAATTTGTATGGACAGCTAAATGGTAGGAGAGCTTCGAAGAACTCAAGAAAAGGCTAACCAGGGCACCAGTACTTGTACTACCGACACCCGGAGAGGACTATGAAGTATACTGCGATGCATCAAGGATCGGCCTTGGGGGTGTACTGATGCAACAAGGGAAAGTAATAGCCTATGCCTCCAGGCAACTGAAGGAATACGAAAAGAACTACCCGACACACGATTTAGAGCTGGCCGCAGTGGTTTTTGTTTTAAAGCTTTGGAGACACTACCTCTTTGGTGTCCACTGTAACGTATTCTCGGACCACCAAAGTCTTAAGTACCTGTTCACCCAAAAGGAATTAAATTTGCGGCAAAGGCGATGGTTAGAGTTGCTGAAGGATTACGATCTATCAATTCAATACCACCCCGGGAAGGCAAACGAGGTGGCAGACGCTTTGAGCAGGAAGGGGCAGATGGAAGGGACGCCTGTAGGCGCGATAACTGAGCAGAGCAGCTTGATCGCGGAGTTCTCACGATTGAAGTTGGAAGTGGTACCAGCGGGCACGGTTGCGCAACTTTTAACCTTGATAGTCAAGCCTACGCTGTTCGAGAAAATCTGGGAGGGGCAACAGACCGATCCTCACTTACAGCTCATACGAGACAAGATCTCCCTGAATCAAGAGAATGATTTTTCGGTGGAAGGCAATGGCACCCTATGGTTCCGCGGGCGGATTTGCGTGCCGGATTCATCGGAATTGAAGGACGAAATTTTGGCAGAGTCACACCGCGCCCCTTATACGGCGCATCCGGGAGGTACGAAGATGTACAGGGACCTCAAGCAGACCTTCTGGTGGCCTAAACTGAAGGGAGACGTGACGCGACATGTAGCTCACTGCCTAGTATGCCAACAGATAAAGGCCGAGCACTAGCGGCCGGCGGGAAAGTTGCAGCCTTTACCGGTGCCAGAGTGGAAGTGGGATCGAATCACCAGGGATTTCGTCACTGGGTTCCCACGTTCACAACAAGGGCACGACTCGATCTGGGTCATAGTGGACCGGTTAACCTAATCAGCACATTTCCTGCCTATTCATACAACATGGACCAGAGAAAGGTTAGCTCAAGTCTACATCAGCGAGATCGTGAGATTGCACGGGGTGCCGACATCGATCACCTCGGATAGAGACACGCAATTTATCTCGAATTTTTGGCAGAGTCTACAGCGGGCCCTGGGGACCAAACTACAGTTCAGTACAGCCTTTCACCCCCAGACGGACGGACAGTCGGAGCGGGTGATCCAGACTCTCGAGGACATGCTTCGCGCCTGCGTACTGGATTTAGGGGTCGGATGGGCACGCTACCTACCCCTCGTGGAATTCGCCTACAACAACAGCAACCAGGCCAGTATACAGATGGCGCCCTACGAAGCCTTATATGGGAGGCGCTGTTGATCCCCGATCTGTTGGGACGACTTAGGGGAACGGAAGTTCTTGGGACCCGACCTAGTGGAAGAAACTGAAGAAAAAGTACGCCTCATCAGACAACGCATACTGACAGCCCAGAGCCGACAGAAGAGCTACGCAGACCAGAGGCGCCGCGACTTGGAATTCTAAGTGGGAAAGCACGTGTTGCTGCGAGTCTCGGGTATTTTTAGGCAGACCATCGGGGCTCGCGGGTATTTTTAGGAAATAAAGCTCGCGAAACAGAGAACGGTGGCGCGATCGGATCTGAATTCCGACCCCGGGATCTCCCAGAATAAATTTCTGAAGGTTGCTGGCAGTCTGGGCGATCAACACGTGTTTCGAGGCAAACCAGACCCTGGTTCGCACCCAAACTATCAGTTCTTTTAGTCGGGGGTTTGGGTTCATTCCCACTCCTTATTTCGCCCGATCAATTTAACTCACGATTTGGGGATTAGGGTTTATTTTCCACTACTCTTGCCCTGTACGTTAGGTCACCTCGGAGCGCGTACAAGGAACCCGATCCCCAGTTCTTCTTCCTTCTTATCGGTCGGCGTGGAGAACCGAGGCGTCGGGATCGGGGAGAAGGAAGGACGATCGAACTCCCTAAGGGATCCGGCAAGCGCGAACGGGACGATCCTTCTCCTTCATCCTTCGCCGACAAAACCGAGGTGCGTAGTTATCTTGTTTCTTTTTACTTCGGTGTTCTTGATTTACCGCGAGGGGAGGATCCCCCGATCCTGCCATAGGGCGCCCAACGCGCGCAAAGGGGGAGGGCGAGCCACCCGCCGGTAGGGCACCCGCGCGGGCTTGACGCCGCGCGGGGCCGCCCGCGACTGCGGGCAACTCTCCCGCGCAGGTCGTGTGCCGCGCGGGCCGCCGCATGCGGGGCGCCACGCGGGGTCTGACGCCTCGCGGGGCCACCCGCGCATGCGGGCAGCTCACCCGCGCATGCGGGCAGCTCACCCGCGCAGGTCGGGCGCCGCGCGGGGCCGCCGCAGGCGGGGCGCCGCGCGGGGTCTGACGCCGCGCGGGGCCGCCCGCGCATGCGGGCAGTGCGCCCGCGCGGGGGTCGGGCGCCGCGCGGGGACGCCCACGCATGCGGGCAGCACGCCGCGCGGGCCGGGCGCCGCTCGGGGCCGCCCGTAGGCGGGGCACCCTCGCGGGGTCGGGCGCCGCGCGGGACCTCCCGCGCATGCGGGCAGCACACCGCGCGGGCCGGCCTCCCGCGCAGGGTCTGGCACCGCGTGGGGCAGCCCGCGCATGCGGGCAGCGCGCCCGCGCGGGGTCGGGCGCCGCGCTGGGCCGCGCGCTCTTGTGGGCTGTCCGTGCCTTTGTCCTCGCCCCGGGACGTCGCCGCCGCCGCCGGATCTACGGGCCGCGTTCCGCGACTGACCAGGAGGGTGTTTTGTTCCGTGGTCCTTATTTGGGGTTCGTGTTACTTACTTCTTTGCGGCGGGATCGTGTAGGTCCGGGGAACACACCAAGACGCGGATGAATCGCGCGTTGATCACCGCACGAGACAGGTGGGTTTTTATTTTGAGACTTAGCGTCGGGCTTCCGACGGTTGTAACTACTTCGGATTATACGTTTAACTGTGCTAACGTTGTAACTACTTCGGATTATACGTTTAACTGTGCTAACGTGGATAGTCTTTATGGTCTTTACTAAAGAGTTATACTTTGTATATCCGGTTACTATGCTCGAGGCTGCGGCACGCGCACCCGCGGTTTGGCCACCGCAAAGGGTGCACTTTTCCGGAAAAGTGGTCTATGACCCGTGTAAACCCACGAGGTGACGTAGTGGGGCCCCCGTAGTTGTGGGGTTTTGAGGCGCCAAGGTGTGAGCGGTGCGACACGTCGGGGTAGGTGCTCGACGCGGTCAGGTTTTTGCAGGTGTTCGTGTTTTATTTTCCCACTTGGGAGGGTGGTTGCTCCGGATAGTCTTACGGTTGGATTTACTACTTTTTCCTGCTTTCATTATGATTATCGTGTCGCTGACTCCCCACTCCGTGACAGGTTCTTTCGGGGGTGAGAGCTAGGCGACGGTGAGGCCGAGGAAGGAGCTTTTGGGTCCATGGAGGCCCTAGACTGTATTTTCTCCTTTACCTCGCTTTTCCTTTGATATTGTAGTCTACTGTGTGGTTCTCGATACCCTCGTGGGGTCGGTGTGGATGTCGGTACTTCACTCTCTAGATATGAGGATGTTGAGTTTTAGTTTCTATCTCTGTTCGGCCCTTTACAAAGAAAGAAAAAAAAAACAAAGGAAAAGAATTGTGAAAATCGTTTTCAAAATCTGGGTGTCGTGTGGGCACCATTTTCAAAACCTTGTGGATTTATGGATTTCGAAAAAACGGATTTTAAAACCTGAGTGTCGTGTGGGCACTGTTTCAAAACCTTGTGGATTTATGGCTTTCGAAACTGTTTTAGAAATCTGGGTGCCGGGTGGGCACCGCTTTCAAAACTGTGGATTTATCCTTTCAAGTTGATTGGCCATGAGAATTATTCAGTTCTGTATGTGTATGTATGTTTAGAAACTGTTGTGATTGAATAAACGACTGTGATTGGATGTTGTATTAGCCGCGACGCCGTGCATATACAGAGGAGACTCTGCCCGTTTGCAGAGTGAATCTGTGTATGCGGCGGGTCTGGGCACGCGCCGGGGAAGACGGGATTTCAAAAAAAATTTACACTCAAAACAAATCCTCTTTTCGTTGACTGTTTCCGCTGAATTAAACCCCCGGGGCGTGACACTTCGGATACCGTTTGGGAACGCGTTGGAGAGCGTGACCGGTTTGAGGAGAGCTCGGATGGAGCTCGCGCGCGTGCGGACAGCCAGTAGAGGTTAGTACTGTGCGTTTCCGAGTTGTTGGATTTTCGGATTTTCCGCAGATTTTTGGTAGTGGACAGGGAATGGATTTTGAGCTTGAGTGGAATTTTTCTAGCTTTGTTTTCTTCCCTGTGATGAGGAGTGCGCGCGAGGGCCTTTCGCACTGTGCGGAGCTGCGGCGGAGCGCGGGCAGTGTGCGTAGGTGAGCCGGCAGCTTGGATTTTTGTGTTGACCGTGGAGTTGGCCGAGCGCTGTTGGAGCATCATAGAGGCCAATGGAGTGTGCTGTGAGCTTTCGGGATTTTTCTAGACACTTGGCAAAGGTGCGCGCGGCGAGGAACCGAGGTGCAGTTTTCGGCGAAATTTGACAGTGAGCGGGGGTCCGCGCTTCACCGATTTCAGCGTTGCCTGTGGAAAGCTGTCACGCCCGGGAGGTTCTAAAAGAGCGGAAAACGTACCCATTTTTTTTTTTGAATAGACCTCGCCCCCGGCGCGTATCAGACCCGCCACATATACAAATTCACTCCCCAAACGGGCGGAGTCTCCTTTGTATATGCACGGCGTTACCAATAGAGCACATACTTTAACCATTCCAACCATGATAGACAAAGAGGAAAGAATACAATAAATCATACCATCACCGCTATCTCATACAACCTATAGCATAAACCCATGGGTTTGTAAATGGTGCCCACTCGACACCCAGTTTTTCCAAAACGTTTTCGCAAACTCTTTGAGCGGCCATTAACTTGAAAGGATAAATCCACGGGTTTTAAAATCAGTGCCCACACGGCACCTACTTTGAAAACACTTTTGAAACCGGGTTTGCATTTGAAAACTAGCCGCAATTACACATCCTAACATTCACCAATTAGTTATAGGAAAACATCATTCCAAAATCCACCACAGTAAATGTATCACAGTTTAACCAACCGTAGTATGACGAAATAACCAAAGGTAAAGAAGATAACGTATCGTTTACTAGCCCTCATGGCTAGGGTCCTCTAACTGATGCCTCACCGTCTTCCCGAATTCCACCCCTATTCGAACCTGTCACAGTGTGGGTTGTCAGTGACTGATAAAGTAGAGAAACATATAAGTAAATGCAATAACAGAAAGAACACACCGAATCACTGGAGCATTTACTTTTCCCCTCCCCTCATGTATCGCTAAATTCCTGTCGAAAGTCACACTGGGCACCTACCCCAGCTTCCAGAATATTTCGGGCCCCAACCCCAATACCGTACTCATCTTCTTGGTGCCTCCAACCCCTCCACTGTCCAAGTAGCAGTCGCCTCTCCTTGAGGGGTCCCCACTAACCTCTCCTTGTGGGGTACACGGGTAAGAACAACTTACCATCTTTCCGAAAAAATACACCCTGTGCAGTGGCCAAACTGCCGGTGTGCGTGTAAGCAATATGAGTGTATTTATTGCCTTGCGACCTCAGCCGCTTTAGTCAGAACAGTATAACGCTCCTGCGACCGCAGCCGCTTTGATTATCATAATAAAAAGGGATTCACATGCTATGGGGTTAGTCAAACTACCAAACATATCTACTTTATCAAAACGAGTATCCGGGAACGACACCACACCGGTAATAACCAACACCTACCCACCTCGATTATGCGAAACGTGCAATACGGGGACCGAACCTTGCTCTATGTTGACGCCCGGACCTAGAAGTAGTCCCCAAAAGAGCCGTGGTCAGATCAGAAATATAATAGTGGATAAACCGAGCCCAACAACTCAAAAACACTAATGACAACTTGACCCGGCGGTGGCGCCCGCGCGCGTCGAGCGACGCGGCTGCCCCCGCGGCGTTACGGGTCGTATGGCCGCGCGGGTACCAGCCCCGCGCGGCATTGCGGGTCGTATGGCCGCGCGGGCACCAGCCCCGTGTGGTATTTGCCGTGACCGCGCGGGCCCTAGCCCCACGCGGTGCAAGCCGCGGCCGCGCGGGCACCAACCCCGCGCGGCACCCTCCGCAACCGTGCGGACCTTAACCCCGCACGGCGCATGCCGCGGCACTTGCCGCGGCCGCGCGGGCACCGACCCCGCGCAGCACGCGCCGCAACTACGCGGGCGCCCGCCCGCGCGGCACAAACCGCAGCCGCGCGGGTAAGGCCCCACGCGGCATGCACCGCCGCCGCGCGGGCGCCCGCTCTCGCGGCACCAGCCGCGGCCGACCGGGCATGGCCCCGCGCGGCGCGCGCCCCAGCCGCGCGTGCACCCGCCCGCCCGGCAATGGCTGCGGCCGCGCGGGCTTGGGCCCCGCTAGGTGCGTGCCTCGACCGCGCCGACGCTCGCCCGCGCGGCACTTGTCGCGGCCGCGCGGGCACCGGCCCCGCGCGGCGCTTGCCGCGGCCGCGCGGGCACCAGCCCCGCGCGGTGCTTACCCGAGCCGCGGCCACGCGGGGACCTTGGTCCCGTGTGGCTCTAGCCGCGGCCACGCGGGGACCTTGGTCCCGCGCGGCTCTAGCCGCGACCGCGCGGGCACCGTCCCCATACGACACAATCCAGATCGGGTATTTTAAAATCCTAATTAATTAATTCCTCAATTAATTAATTCCTCAGATAAGATCCTTCGGGATAATTCTTTAAAGATAATTCTTTAAAGATAAATCCCTCTTTTTCCTCGGAAAGCATGCCAAATCACTTAAGCGGATTTCGATGCACCCCCTGGCCATTGCGATCACTTTCTACCCCTTTTCGGGAGTTCCGTAAGTCGGAATCCGGATCCGATCGCACTGCCGTTCTCCGTTTTCCGAGCTCTATCGCAGAAAAATACAGGCACCTCCAAATTATCGACTTAAGTAAACCCGTTACATTAGTTACTTTAAACGGAAACTTTATTAGTAGGAGGTATAAAATGTTACAAAAATCTATGATATTACACCACTCACCTCTTAAAAGAAGTTTCGTCCTCGAAACTTAACCTCAACCCTCGCTAGATAACTCGGGGTAACACTCTCTCATTTTCGTTTCTAGTTCCCACGTCGCCTCGCGCTCCTCGTGGTTACTCCATCGCACCTTTACGTAGGGGATCGTCCGGTTTCGAAGGTTCTTTTCTTCTCTTGCCAAGATCCGCATCGGCGTTTCTTCGAAGCTCAAGTCTTCCCGCAGTTCAACGGCCGAGGCGTCGAGGACGCGCGACGGGTCAGATAAGTACTTCCGGAGCATCGAAACTTGGAAAACGTTATGCACCCGTTCAAGGTTTGGCGGTAAGGCCAACCGGTAAGCCACCGGGCCCACGCGCTCCAAAATTTCGAACGGTCCCACATACCGTGGGCTCAACTTCCCTCGTATGCCGAACCGTCTTGTCCCCTTAGACGGTGACTCGCGTAGCAACACATGATCCCCTACCGCAAATTCCAATTCCCGTCGTCTCTGGTCCGCGTAACTTTTCTGCCGTCTCTGGGCGGTCAACAACCGCTGCCTGACAAGGCACACCTTTGTTTCCGTTTTCTCTACGAGGTCTGGCCCCAAGAGCCTCCGCTCCCCCAAATCGTCCCCGCAAATAGGCGATCGACACCGGCGTCCGTACAAGGCTTCGTACGGGGCCATCTGAATACTAGCCTGATAGCTATTATTGTAAGCAAATTCCACGAGGGGTAGGTAACGCGACCACCCCTCCCCCAGGCCTAGCACACAAGCTCGAAGCATATCTTCGAGAATCTGGATCACTCGTTCCGATTGCCCGTCCGTCTGCGGGTGAAATGCCGTGCTAAACTGCTGCTTGGTCCCCAATGCCTGCTGCAGACTCCGCCAGAAGTTTGACACGAAGCGTGTGTCCCTGTCCGAAGTTATGGATGACGGTACTCCATGCAACCTCACCACCTCGTCGATATAGGCCTGCGCTAGCCGGTCTCTACTCCACGTCGTGTGAATCGGTATAAAGTGGGCCGATTTCGTCAGACGGTCCACAATGACCCATATCGCGTCGTGTCCTTGTTGCGATCGCGGAAAACCGGTCACAAAATCCATGGTGATCCGTTCCCATTTCCACTCCGGTATGGGCAACGGTTGTAGTTTTCCCGCCGGTCGCTGATGTTCCGCTTTCACCTGTTGGTACACCGAACATCGCGCCACGAATTGCGCCACATAACTCTTCAATTTTGGCCACCAAAATGTCTGCCTCAGGTCTTTGCACATCTTTGTACCTCCGGGATGCGCAGTGTAGGGGGCCTTATGCGCTTCCGTTAGAATTTCATTCCTCATTTCTGGCACATTGAGCACGCAATTTCGTCCCCGGAACCTTATCACATTACTGTGCCAATCATAAAATCCCCACCTTGCTCCGAGGATATTCTGTCCCGCGACAGCTGTAGTTGCGTGTCCGTTGTTTGACCTTCCAAGATCCTCTCGATAAGCATAAGCTTCACCACCAAGGACAGAAATTCTGCAACTGCTCCTGCTGGTACTATCTCTAGCCTCAATTGCGAAAATTGTGAAATTAACTGATCCTGTTGGGTAAGAGCACTCAATGCCGTTTCCCCCGTCTGTCCTTTCCAGCTCAAGGCGTCGGCCACCACATTTGCCTTTCCGGGGTGGTAGTGGATGGACAAATCGTAGTCCTTCAGAAGTTCCAGCCATCGCCGCTGCCATAAGTCCAATTCCTTTTGTGTAAACCAGTATTTGAGGCTCTGGTGATCGGACAACACGTTACAGTGCGCCCCTTAGAGGTAATGTCTCCAGAGCTTTAAGGCAAACACGACTGCCGCGAGCTCCAAGTCGCGTGTGTGATAGTTCTGCTCGTAATCCTTGAGCTGTCTTGATGCGTAAGCTATGACCTTCCCTTGTTGCATCAATACGCTTTCAAGATCTCTTCGAGATGCATCACAAAAGATATCGTAGTCCTCACCGGGCTGCGACACTGTGAGTACCGGTGCCCGTGTGAGTCTGTCTTTAAGTTCCTCGAAGCTCTTCTGGTATTGGGTTGACCAGACGAATTTCTCCCTTTTCCGGGTTAGTCGATTCACGGGAGCGGCTATCTTTGAGAAGTCTTACTCGAAACGTCTGTAGTACCCCGCTAGTCCTAGAAAGCTTCGGATTTCTGTCCCCGTCGTTGGCCGAGCCCAGTCGGTCACGGATTCTATCCTCCTCGGGTCCTCCACTATTCCCGACACTGAGACTATGTGTCCCAACAAGTCTACCTCGCGGAGCCAGAACTCACCCCTTTTGAGTTTGGCATACACTTTCTGGTACCGGAGGGTCTGGAGGATCACTCGCAAGTGTTCCTCGTGCTCTTTGTCCGTGCAAGCGTAGATCGGGATGTCATCTATAAAGACCACTACAAACTGGTCTAAGAAAGGTTCCATGATCCTGTTCATCACTTTCATGAACACCGCTGGAGCGACAATGAGTCCAAACGGTATAACCGTAAACTCGTAATGACCATACCGAGTTCGAAGGACTGTTTCGGTATGTCATCTCTCCGGACTCTAACCTGGCAATAGCCGGACAGCAGATCAATCTTTGAAGACGCCGTCGCTCCTGGTAGTTGGTCGAATAGGTCCTCCATCCGAGGCGAGGGTATTGTCCTTTACTATGACCTTGTCCATTCCCCGATTGTCGATGTACAATCGTAGTCTCCCGTCCTTCTTCCGTACGAATAGAACGGGTGTGCCCCACGATGGCACGCTCGGTTTCTCGCAATCGGCTAGCACCTGCTACTCGGTAAGCCCATCCCTTCCGAGTATCCCCTCGAATTCTCTTAGCAGTGACACCCCTAAGCCACGGGTGTCGGATCATGGGTGCTAACCATCAACCCCAAAAGCTCGAGCTTTTAGAGGTACGCAACAGATTCACTTAAAGCGTACATACACAGCACCACAGACCTCGACCGGACTCAACCCACCTGGTCGTTGGGTCTATGGTTGGGCCTCTTGCCGTTAGGTCTATTGTGGACCGCAGCCCACTCAACTTATTGGGCTCACCCAATTCAACTTACTAGTCCCCTGGGCCTATTGTCTCAAGGCAGGAAGTTGGACCTATTTGACCCATAAATAAATGGCCAACACCAAAGACAACTAAGTCTTCGCATCCTTATTGGGCAGGAAGGTACAAAGTATTTGCTTCTAAGGGTTCTCCTGGGGTCAAGACCAACATTACTCTTCGTAAGGGGTCTTTCCTGCTACTACTTCCCTCGGGTAGTGCGTCCTTTGTCGTGTCGTCGCATAAGACCTCTCATCCGCGTCGCGACTCCGAAGATTTGTTCCCGGGTTCGGGGCAGTTAAAGCGGAACTGTCCCAGTTTGTCACATCAGAAGCAATGGTCGTGCTTCCGAAAACGAATAATCCCCCGGGGTGCTCCTCTGTAGATGATGTAAGGCCGGTCCCTGCTAGAAAATCCCCCGCCGAAGAAGGGCTGGGGTCGTTTCTTGTCCTTGTTGTACTCCGAGTCCTCTCGTCGGGCGCGCATAACCACGAATCCGCGCTCCACTAGGGTGGCCCTATCCACCACTTTCTGGAAGGTGTGAAGTCCCACCGCTTGCACAACTTCGAAAATATTGCTCCGCAATCTGTCTACGAAGAGGCGGGCTTTGTGAGCTTCATCCCTTATAACAAAGGAAGCACAATTGGCCAACCTTACATATTCTTGTCGATACTCCATAACATATCGATTCCCTTGTCTGATGTGTTTCAAATTCCTTGCGGTGTCTTCGGATACTGGGGTGGTCGGCTCCCGTTGGGAAAGTCATTCTCGGGTTATGGCTGGGGTCGTTTCGGCCCCCGGCAGGCTCATGATTCTTCTGCCAGGAGCGTGAAACGGCCAATTCCCGCCCCACCACAGTGGTCCTGTCGATCACTTCTCGGTAAGCAGGTAAACCCACCGTCGGTATTACCCGAATAGTGTCGCTATGTAGACCTTCCTTGTGAAGGCGAGCCGTGTGGGGTTCGTCTTTCCTAACAAAAAAAAAGGAAAGAGCTAAGCCATGTCGTGTAATCCGTTGTTGGAGTAGCCGATTCTCCAATGTTGCCGGAACCGTCGCATCCTCTTCTGCACCATCGATTGAAGAGCGGTTTCGGGCCATTAACCGTGCATACAAAGAAACCAAGTTAGTTCTAGACTTAATTGGTCTAGCCCCTTGACCTACGAACACCGGGACTCTATCCCTTTTTTCCCCGCGCTCATGCTCATACGTGACACACCTATACTTTGGATATCAACTTGGTTAGTCACTCGTGATAATACATTCTGTGGATGTTGGTCACTGGCCACAGTAGTTAAAGTCGTTTGCTCTGATACCATATAATCTGTCACGCCCCGGAGGTTCTAAAAGAGCGGAAAACGTACCCTTCTTTTTTTTTGAATAGACCTCGCCCCCGGCGCGTATCAGACCCGCCACATATACAAATTCACTCCCCAAACGGGTGGAGTCTCCTTTGTATATGCACGGCGTTACCAATAGAGCAAATACTTTAACCATTCCAACCATGACAGACAAAGAGGAAAGAATACAATAAATCATACCATCACCGCTATCTCATACAGCCTATAGCATAAACCCATGGGTTTGTAAATGGTGCCCACTCAACACCCAGTATTTTCAAAATGTTTTCGCAAACTCTTTGAGCGGCCATTAACTTGAAAGGATAAATCCACGGGTTTTAAAATCGGTGCCCACACGGCACCTGCTTTGAAAACACTTTTGAAACCGGGTTTGCATTTGAAAACTAGCCGCAATTACACATCCTAACATTCACCAATTAGTTATAGGAAAACATTATTCCAACATCCACCACAGTAAATGTATCACAGTTTAACCAACCGTGGTATGACGAAATAACCAAAGGTAAAGAAGATAATGTATCGTTTACTAGCCCTCATGGCTAGGGTCCTCTGACTGATGCCTCACCGTCGTCCCGAATTCCACCCCTATTCGAACCTGTCACAGTGTGAGTTGTCAGTGAATGATAAAGTAGAGAAACATATAAGTAAATGCAATAACAGAAAGAACACACCGAATCACTTGAGCATTTACTTTTCCCATCCCCTCATGTATCGCTAAATCCCTGTCGAAAGTCACACTGGGCACCTACCCCAGCTTCCAGAATATTTTGGGCCCCAACCCCAATACCGTACTCATCTTCTTGGTGCCTCCAACCCCTCCACTGCCCAAGTAGCAGTCGCCTCTCCTTGAGGGGTCCCCACTAACCTCTCCTTGTGGGGTACACGAGTAAGAACAACTTACCATCTTTCCGGAAAAATACACCCTGTTCAGTGGCCAAACTGCCGGTGTGCGTGTAAGCAATATGAGTGTATTTATTGCCTTGCGACCTCAGCCGCTTTAGTCAGAACAGTATAACGCTCCTGCGACCGCAGCCGCTTTGATTAACATAATAAAAAGGGATTCACATGCTATGGGGATAGTCAAACTACCAAACATATCTACTTTATCAAAACGAGTATCCGGGAACGACACCACACCGGTAATAACCAACACCTACCCACCTCGATTATGCGAAACGTGCACTCCGGAGACCGAACCTTGCTCTCTGTTGACGCCCGGACCTAGAAGTAGTCCCCAAAAGAGCCGTGGTCAGATCAGAAATATAATAGTGGATAAACCGAGCCCAACAACTCAAAAACACTAATGACAACTTGACCCGGCGGTGGCGCCCGCGCGCGTCGAGCGACGCGGCCGCCCCCGCGGCGTTGCGAGTCGTAAGGCCGCGCGGGCACCAGCCCCGCGCGGCATTGCGGGTCGAATGGCCGCGCGGGCACCAGCCCCGCGCGGTATTTGCCGTGACCGCGCGGGCCCTAGCCCCGCGCGGTATTTGCCGTGACCGCGCGGGCCCTAGCCCCGCGCGGTGCAAGCCGCGGCCGCGCGGACACCAACCCCGCGCGGCACCCTCCGCAACCGTGCGGACCTTAGCCCCGCACGGCGCAAGCCGCGGCCGCGCGGGCACCGACCCCGCGCGGCACGCGCCGCAACTGCGCGGGCGCCCGTCCGCGCGGCATTAGCCCCGGCCGCGCGGGCATGGGCCCCGCGCAGCACGCGCTGCCGCCGCCGCGCGGGCGCCCGCCTGCGTGGCACAAACCGCAGCCGCGCGGGCAAGGCCCCGCGCGGCACAAATCGCAGCCGCGCGGGCAGGGCCCCGCGCCGCATGCACCGCCTCCTCGCGGGCGCCCGCCCGCATGGCACCAGCCGCGGCCGCGCGGGCATGGCCCCGCGCGGCGCGCGCCCCAGCCGCGCGGGCACCCGCCCGCGCGGCAATGGCTGCGGCCGCGCGGGCTTGGGTCCCGCTCGGCGCGTGCCTCGACCGCGCGGGCGCTCGCCCGCGCGGCAGTTGTCGCGCTTGCCGCGGCCGCGCGGGCACCGGCCCCGCGCGGCGCTTACCCTAGCCGCGGCCACGCAGGGACCTTAGTCCCGCGCGGCTCTAGCCACGGCCACGCGGGGACCTTGGTCCCGCGCGGCTCTAGCCGCGGCCGCGCAGGCACCGTCCCTGTCACGCCCCGGGTGTAAACCAGAACCCGGGCCCGCTCACAGATCCGCCGTGCATGCGGTATTTCCCACATACACGAAGCGTTGGTAACCTGTTCAGATAAGCAAAAATAATAAAAGAGCATAAAGTAATCAGAGCTAACTAAAACTACTGTAACTCAGACAGAAGCTGGAAGTAAAAAGTACAACAGTAAGATAAACTACAGATGTCTCTCACACCGCTACTACAATATATACAGCTGGCAGAAGCCAGACCCAAAAGGAAGTAACTAAATACTGTCTGAGAAGTCCAGGTACCCAAAACTCTCCAGCTACAGTCCGCGCGTGGCACTCTATCTAGTCCGCGATACGCTTGCCCCGGTCAGTTGCTGACGGCCCAGCAACTCCCACAGAGGACTCTGCAAAACAAGGGAGAGAGAAAAACAAGCAAAACAGTGGGGGTAAGTACTACTATAAACAGTAGCCTCCCCTAGTGGGTAAAGCCTCAACTCAGGTATGCCCACCAGGAAGATCAGAGGCATAAAGGAAAGGGATAAAAAGGGGAGTGTAATATGAGCAACTCAGATGAAATGCTACCCCTAATATGCCTCTACATGCTAAACCAATCAGGATGACAAAGTATGCATCTGTGTCAGAAGCCTGTCTAGATGACCCAATCTGACCGCCAGTGGACACTGGCACCGCCTGCTCTGCCGCCTCGGGTATGCCAGCCTACGCATAACACCGAAGCAAAGGAGTCCCCCGGGACTCAAAGTCTGGCAACCGCGCACTCCGGAGTCGCACTCGTGGGGAGCGACCCACACGAGAGAAGTAAGTAACCACAAGTAACTGTCTCTAGCAGGACTGGATCGAGACTCAAAGAAGTGGGAAAAAAGCCCTCCACTAAAGCAAGCCCGATCCCCCAAGTACCCAATCTGATGCAATAAGACGACCCGGTCAACCACCCAAGGTCCGTGGTCGCCGCAACACCCTGTCAAACGCCCACACTATCCCAAATCCCCAATACCTGACTACACTGTCCGATACCCGCTCGAACCCGAGCAACTATGCCTCAAGTCTACCAGGATAGAAGAAGGAGAATTAGATGCATGGTTTCTCCTAAGTCAAGTCCCAAAAACAGTGTAGCAGTAAAAGATGACATTATTAGGTGACCCGTTTAATCATGCATTGTTCCAACATTTGTCCAATTTCCCAGAATAAGCAATATAGAGTGACCTGAGCTAGAGTGACAGTCTTATAAGAGGAGTTATTAGTTTAACAGTCCACAATTACTATTTAATCTTCAGATATACCGTTCAGATTTGATAAGTGGTTAAAACAGGTGATCATTCTAACAATAGGATCTGATTAATAAGAGTTAATTCCCTAAGCATGCAAGTCTACCCATCTTATATTTAGCATCTTCAATTTAGGGGCACTCTAACATTCCTAGTGGCATACCAAAGAGAGGAGTACAACAACCACCCACCTGATCAGTCGAGCTGTCAAAAGTCCTACAACTGATAATACCAAAGATGGCGGCTACACAGAGTCCAAACGGTCCCGCGCAGTCCACACTGCTCCTGGGTACAAAAACCGAGCTGTCACAATCCATATATATCCCCAGAACTGCCAAGTTTAACAAACAATAACTCCGCTGCGAAGATGAACAGAAATCACCTGCTCACAGTCTTCAGAAAAATCCAAATAAAATATCCCCGCGGTCTACGCGTCGATAGCTTCGAAACGACTACCTGCACGTCCAAATCCGAGTTTTCTACGCTGAGATATAAATCCGGCAAGAAAATAACCTCTAACCCTACTGTAGAAATTCCCCCAGATCAACATCCGGAAAGAGAGGAGATTCTCACCTTCGAAGCAATCTCCTAAAGTCCTGAGAAAAATACAGCAGATTCCTCGCGAAGAGTAGATGAATTTAGGCTCTTGAATCACCCTGATCCGATATCTGTACGCGAAGTTATGGCCAAAACACCGTGTCGCTGTCCAAAAATCCGCAAAGAAAGAGGGGCAACAGAATACTCAAATACCTCCAAAATCCGAAATTAATTTGGGAAAACTTTGAATATCAAAATCAAAGTCCTACCTGTCGTGAGTCCAACGGCGCAAAAATCGTCGAATTCAGGTGTCGGGTAAAGTCAAGAGAGTCTGCGCACCGAGAGGACGCAAAACGGGTCGAAGACGAACTAAGCGCGCCGCGTCGGAAAACGGCCAACCTCGGAAACCGTGCACCACCACAACTCCGGAAAGCTACTGCTGGAAAGATCACTGGCAGGGGAAAACTTCTTCTTCAGAGCCCACTGCGAAATTCCCACAGGAAATGGGTGAATGAATGGCCTCAAACCGGATAAACAAGCCTAAATAAGGCTTATCGGATCCCCGGATCCAACCCGTTAGCCCGGGCTGATCCGGCGCGGCCCGGGTCGAACCAGACGCCGTCCAACCCGCCTGGGCGCCCGCCACGTACCCCCAAACAGGGGACAGCCGTGCGGGGCCACCGCACGCGCGCCACGCGCCCCCCCGCTACAGCGGCGGGGCCCCGCGGGTGGCGACGCGTGGCGCAACGCCACGCGTCGACCGCTCCGCCGCCCCCGCTCACCGCTGAAGGGCCCAGTGGGCCGGGAGCGCGTGGACCCGCCAATGCCCCTGTGCCACGTGTCCTGCACCCGGTCTACGCGCCGCTCCGCACTTTTCCCTGGACCGAGCCGCGCGCACCCGCCAATCTGCACGCGCCACGTGGCCCGCCCCGCGGTCTATGCACCCGCGCGCCTTTCCCGTGGACCAGGCGGTGTGGGCCGACCAATCCCGAGCCGCCACCTGGCACCAGCCGGTCCACGGTCATCCCCCATGCACCCGTTTTCCCCCGAAACTTCCGGTAGCCCGTTTTTGGTCATCCGGACTCCAAATTTGGCAAATAAATAGCCGTTTTCAAGTGTTTTTCCGTGCTGAATCCAATTCTACCATCTGTTTGGCCAAAAACCTTCCCGAAATTTTGGCAAACACAGCCGAAGGCCAAAACAGTAAAAGATACCACTCAGGTCCAACAGTAGCACCACTTTGATGCACCTTGGGCCAGATACACCAACAATAGGTGTTCTCAACTGTAGATTCAGTCGGAAAACTGTACGGGGTTTACGGTCTCCACATCCTCCCCCACTAAAAGGGAGTTTCGTCCCCGAAACAAAAGGAAAGTAAACCTGCGTACCACAATCAGGAATCTCGAACAGGGAAGGGTAGGTATCCCGCATCGCCGTCTCAAGCTCCCAAGTGGCCTCTCGTTCCTCATGGTTGCTCCAAAGGATCTTCACATAAGGTATTGCCCGGTTGCGCAATTCCCTCACCTCACAAGCCAGAATCCGCAATGGGCGCTCCTCGTAAACCAAGTCCTCGCCGATATCCAAGGATGCGAAGTCGATGACATGAGACGGATCGAATACATATCTCCTCAAGGCCGAAACATGGAAGACATCGTGAACACCAGCCAAACGGGGAGGTAGAGCAACTCTATACGCCACAGGGCCTACCCTCTCGAGCACTTCAAAGGGTCCAATGAAGCGAGGACTAAGCTTTCCCCGAACTCCAAATCTCTTGACCCCTTTCGAAGGCGAAACCTTCAAAAAGACATGATCCCCAACCTGGAACTCAAGGTCTCGCCGCCGAACATCTGCATAACTCTTCTGGCGACTCTGGGCCGTCTCCAAGTGCCGTCGTATAACTCGGACCTTCTCTTCCGCCTCCAGCAGTAAATCTGGCCCCAGCGTCCTCCTCTCACCCACATCACTCCAATAAAGGGGCGACCGACACTTGCGTCCGTACAACGCCTCAAACGGAGCCATCTTAATGCTCGCTTGAAAGCTGTTGTTGTACGCGAACTCAACCAGGGGTAAGTGTCGGTGCCAACCTCCTCCAAAATCCATAACGCACGCACGCAACATATCCTCAAGCGTCTGAATGGTGCGCTCTGACTGGCCGTCTGTCTGTGGGTGGAATGCCGTGCTGAAACTAAGCCGAGTACCCATGGCTGACTGTAAGCTCCCCCAAAACCGTGACACGAACCTCGGGTCTCGATCTGACACAATGGACGCTGGTACTCCGTGCAATCTCACAATCTCAGCCAAATAAAGCTGTGCCAAGCGCTCCATGGACCAAGTCATCTGCACAGGCAGGAAATGAGCTGACTTGGTAAGTCTATCAACAATCACCCAAACTGCGTCGGCTCCACTCTGTGATCTCGGTAGCCCAGTCACAAAATCCATGGTGATGCGGTCCCACTTCCATTCGGGAATTGGAAGACTTTGCAACTTGCCAGCAGGTACCCGATGTTCCGCCTTCACTTGCTGACAAGTTAAACACTGAGCCACAAATCTTCCAATATCCCGCTTCATTCCAGACCACCAAAAGAGTGCCTTGAGGTCCCTATACATCTTAGTACCTCCAGGGTGGACGGTATAAGGTGTATAGTGAGCCTCTCTCAGAATCTGATCCCTGATCTCCGAATCTGTAGGCAAACACACTCGGTCCCTGTACCGCAGTACTCCCGAGCTATCCACTGAAAAATCCCCTAACTGCTCTGCCTGAAGCTGCGATCTGATCCTCGTCAAGTAGGGGTCCCCACTCTGTGCCTCACCAATCCTATCCAACAGAGTGGGCTGCAAGACCAAGGACAAGAGTCTAGCAGAGACCCCAGGGGACACTACCTCTATCTGTAGACGCCTCAACTGCTCCACAAGTGGTGCCTGCTGCGTAATCATCATGCTCAAGCTCTGTGCTGATCTCCTGCTCAAAGCGTCTGCAACCACATTGGCCTTGCCGGGGTGGTAAAGGATACTCAAATCATAATCCTTTAAAAGCTCCAACCACCGGCGTTGCCGCAAGTTCAGCTCCTTTTGAGTAAATAGATACTTTAAGCTCTTGTGGTCTGTATAAATCTCACAGTGCTCTCCGTAGAGATAATGCCGCCATAACTTCAGGGCGAACACCACAGCGGCAAGCTCTAAATCGTGAGTAGGGTAATTCTTTTCATAATCCTTTAATTGCCGTGAAGCATAGGCAATTACCCTACCATGCTGCATCAGGACACAACCCAAGCCGCTGTGTGAGGCATCACTGTAAATCACAAACCCGTCGCCCATCACGGGTAGAGCTAGGACTGGTGCTGAGATCAATCTTCTCTTAAGCTCTTCAAAGCTCTCTTGGCACCGCTCAGACCAAATAAACTTCACCCCCTTTCTCGTCAGACTGGTCAGGGGAGTAGAGAGCTTCGCAAAGCCCTCAACAAAACGACGGTAATAACCTGCTAATCCAAGAAAGCTACGAACCTCAGTAACCGTCGTCGGTCTAGGCCAATCCCGAACTGCATCAATCTTCGTCGGGTCCACTGCCACCCCAGCGGCTGATATAACATGGCCTAGAAAAGCAACCTCCCGAAGCCAAAATGCACACTTCTTCAGCTTGGCAAACAGCTTCTTCTCTCGCAGAAGCTGTAGCACAATCCTCAAGTGCTCCTCATGCTCTACCTCACTCCGGGAGTAGACCAAAATATCATCTATGAATACAACGACAAATCGATCCAAGTACGGCTGAAACACCCGGTTCATTAAATCCATGAATGCAGCCGGGGCATTAGTTAGTCCAAAAGGCATGACTGTAAACTCATAATGCCCATACCGGGTTCTAAAAGCCGTCTTGGGAATGTCCTCGGCCCTCACCCTCAACTGGTGGTAACCTGACTGAAGATCCAACTTCGAGAACACTGTTGCGCCCTGCAACTGATCAAACAGATCATCAATTCGTGGTAGCGGGTACTTGTTCCGAATGGTCACTTTATTTAGCTCTCGATAATCCACGCACAAGCGAAGTGATCCATCCTTCTTCTTCACGAATAAAACAGGCGCTCCCCACGGAGACACACTGGGTCTCACGAAGCCCACATCCATCAAATCCTGCAACTGAGCCTTCAATTCCCTCAGTTCCGCTGGGGCCATCCTGTAAGGTGCCTTTGAAATTGGTGCGGCCCCTGGAACCACATCAATCACAAACTCCACCTCCCTCTCCGGCGGCAAGGTCGATAGCTCAGAGGGAAACACATCCGGGAACTCGCGGACGATAGGGATATCCTCGAGTCCCGGTGCCACCGTAGGCACCTCTACGACCGTCGCCAAGAAAGCGATACAACCCCTGCTCATCATCCGCCGAGCTCTCGATGACGAGATAGTCATCGCAAACAGGGTACTCTGACAGCCTCTAAATACGAACTCCTCCTGCCCTGGCTCACGAAGAGTCACTGTCCTCTCTCTGCAGTCGATAGTGGCGGAATAACGGGATAGCCAATCCATCCCCAGCACCAAGTCGAAATCATGGAGCTGCTGCAAGACAAGCAAGTCTGCCGGCAAAATCCAAGGCCCCAACTGCACCGGGCATGTCAAACAATGCTCCTCGACATGCATAACGTGATCAGGAACCCGCACCTCTAATGCATATGACAAGGACTCTACCTCTAGACCATGCAGGGATGCAAATGCTCGACTAATGAAAGAATGAGATGCACCAGTATCGAATAAAGTGCGAGCCCGAATACCAAGGAGCAGAGTAATACCTGCCACCACCTGGTCTGCCGCTGAAGAATCTGCTAACTGGGCGGCATACACCCGCCCGCTTGGTGCTGGAGGTCGAGAATCTGTAGGACGAGAGGTGGACGGCCTGCCCGCTGGGGCATAAGACCGCTGGGCTGGTGGCTGCTGCTGCTGGGGGAAATATGGAGTCGACGCCGAAGAAGGTGCCGAGGAAGTAGAAAGGGGGCAGGTAGCTCGCACATGCCCCGGCTGTCCACAACGGAAGCATCGACCCCATCTCTGGTCACAAGTGATAGCGGCATGCTGACCTCCGCAGAAGATACATTGGTCAGAAGATCGGGGCTGTCTCGGCTGCTGCTGCTACCTTGAGGACTGCTGCTGAGATCTCTGCTGCCTCTGCTGCGATCTCTGCTGCTGGTGCTGCTGCGGTCTCTGGGGTCCACCTGGCCCTCTCCTATCAGGTCGCCCACGGCCGTAAGACTGGGACTGCGGCGGCCGTGGCGGTCTCCATGAGCTGGCCTGTCCCCCGTCCTCCGGGGCTGGTCGCTTCCTGTCGGAACTCTGCGCGACCGCGGCCCTCCGTCTGGCCACCTCCTGATCACCTCTCTCCACCCACTGTGCGTGCTCTGCGGCTGCCTCTAGGGTCTGAAATCTCTGGCATGCACAAGTGTGAAAATCTCTGGGCGAAGGCCTGCCTCAAACATCTCTACCTGGTGCGGACCGTCACGGGCGACGAAAGGCACACAGTTCAGCAACTCCATGAACTCCTGGAAATAGACATGAGCCGATCGATCGCCTTGCTGCAGATTCTTCAAGTCGTCCTCCAACTTTTTCTTCACACTGGTAGAGAAGTAGGTGTCCAACACCATCCGCTGGAACTCCTCCCAAGGCAACTGCCGAGTGATCCGAAACTCCAGTGGCTCTACCCGCTGCCACCAAAAGTCTGCATCTCCGTCCAAACAGTGCACCGCCATGTGCACTCGGTACTTCGGGTCGACGAAGAAGTCCCGAAAAAGCTTCTCCATCGCAGAAAGCCATCTCCCAACATCCCGGGGCTGAGCATCCCGCCCCGAGAACCTAGGTGGTCCCCGCTTAACAAACTGGGAGAGTTTGTCAGCAAAATCCTGCTCCTCCTCCGCAGTCAAAGGCCGGATAGCTTCAGGAGCCCCGCTACTCGAAGAAGGTGCCAACGGCGCAAAAGGTGCAACAAGGGGCACAGGAGCCTCCGGAACAGCTGGGGGTGGTGCCTCCCTCCGAGCAAGCAGTTGCTCAATCCTCTGCTCCTGGCGGCGCTGACCCTCCGCCAACTGGGCCACCAAGGCCCTCAACTCAGTAAGCTCGGGGGGTGTAGGCTGCTCTGGCTCAACAGGGGGCGAAGGGACACCCCGAGTGGGAATCCGACGTCGAGGAGGCATCCTGCCACAAGGAACCAAACATCAGTAACAAAACCCCACACGACCCAATCTGGCGGAAGTCAAAGACATCCCCCTAGTTCTGTAACCTTATGTTGTCTGCAGCCAACATAATGGTTCAACAGAAATAGACTATGTCGATCCCTCTTCACTCACAGGAAGAGTTAACTATCAACATCACCGACTTCCGCAACTGTCACGCCACTCACGCCCTAACATCCTAGGGTCTGTCCAAAAGCCTAGGGTTTCCTAAGTCCCAACTGACCCATCCCTAAGCTCTGATACCAACTTAATCTGTCACGCCCCGGGTGTAAACCAGAACCCGGGCCCGCTCACAGATCCGCCGTGCATGCGGTATTTCCCACATACACGAAGCGTTGGTAACCTGTTCAGATAAGCAAAAATAATAAAAGAGCATAAAGTAATCAGAGCTAACTAAAACTACTGTAACTCAGACAGAAGCTGGAAGTAAAAAGTACAACAGTAAGATAAACTACAGATGTCTCTCACACCGCTACTACAATATATACAGCTGGCAGAAGCCAGACCCAAAAGGAAGTAACTAAATACTGTCTGAGAAGTCCAGGTACCCAAAACTCTCCAGCTACAGTCCGCGGGTGGCACTCTATCTAGTCCGCGATACGCTTGCCCCGGTCAGTTGCTGACGGCCCAGCAACTCCCACAGAGGACTCTGCAAAACAAGGGAGAGAGAAAAACAAGCAAAACAGTGGGGGTAAGTACTACTATAAACAGTAGCCTCCCCTAGTGGGTAAAGCCTCAGCTCAGGTATGCCCACCAGGAAGATCAGAGGCATAAAGGAAAGGGATAAAAAGGGGAGTGTAATATGAGCAACTCAGATGAAATGCTACCCCTAATATGCCTCTACATGCTAAACCAATCAGGATGACAAAGTATGCATCTGTGTCAGAAGCCTGTCTAGATGACCCAATCTGACCGCCAGTGGACACTGGCACCGCCTGCTCTGCCGCCTCGGGTATGCCAGCCTACGCATAACACCGAAGCAAAGGAGTCCCCCGGGACTCAAAGTCTGGCAACCGCGCACTCCGGAGTCGCACTCGTGGGGAGCGACCCACACGAGAGAAGTAAGTAACCACAAGTAACTGTCTCTAGCAGGACTGGATCGAGACTCAAAGAAGTGGGAAAAAAACCCTCCACTAAAGCAAGCCCGATCCCCCAAGTACCCAATCTGATGCAATAAGACGACCCGGTCAACCACCCAAGGTCCGTGGTCGCCGCAACACCCTGTCAAACGCCCACACTGTCCCAAATCCCCAATACCTGACTACACTGTCCGATACCCGCTCGAACCCGAGCAACTATGCCTCAAGTCTACCAGGATAGAAGAAGGAGAATTAGATGCATGGTTTCTCCTAAGTCAAGTCCCAAAAACAGTGTAGCAGTAAAAGATGACATTATTAGGTGACCCGTTTAATCATGCATTGTTCCAACATTTGTCCAATTTCCCAGAATAAGCAATATAGAGTGACCTGAGCTAGAGTGACAGTCTTATAAGAGGAGTTATTAGTTTAACAGTCCACAATTACTATTTAATCTTCAGATATACCGTTCAGATTTGATAAGTGGTTAAAACAGGTGATCATTCTAACAATAGGATCTGATTAATAAGAGTTAATTCCCTAAGCATGCAAGTCTACCCATCTTATATTTAGCATCTTCAATTTAGGGGCACTCTAACATTCCTAGTGGCATACCAAAGAGAGGAGTACAACAACCACCCACCTGATCAGTCGAGCTGTCAAAAGTCCTACAACTGATAATACCAAAGATGGCGGCTACACAGAGTCCAAACGGTCCCGCGCAGTCCACACTGCTCCTGGGTACAAAAACCGAGCTGTCACAATCCATATATATCCCCAGAACTGCCAAGTTTAACAAACAATAACTCCGCTGCGAAGATGAACAGAAATCACCTGCTCACAGTCTTCAGAAAAATCCAAATAAAATATCCCCGCGGTCTACGCGTCGATAGCTTCGAAACGACTACCTGCACGTCCAAATCCGAGTTTTCTACGCTGAGATATAAATCCGGCAAGAAAATAACCTCTAACCCTACTGTAGAAATTCCCCAGATCAACATCCGGAAAGAGAGGAGATTCTCACCTTCGAAGCAATCTCCTAAAGTCCTGAGAAAAATACAGCAGATTCCTCGCGAAGAGTAGATGAATTTAGGCTCTTGAATCACCCTGATCCGATATCTGTACGCGAAGTTATGGCCAAAACACCGTGTCGCTGTCCAAAAATCCGCAAAGAAAGAGGGGCAACAGAATACTCAAATACCTCCAAAATCCGAAATTAATTTGGGAAAACTTTGAATATCAAAATCAAAGTCCTACCTGTCGTGAGTCCAACGGCGCAAAAATCGTTGAATTCAGGTGTCGGGTAAAGCCAAGAGAGTCTGCGCACCGAGAGGACGCAAAACGGGTCGAAGACGAACTAAGCGCGCCGCGTCGGAAAACGGCCAACCTCGGAAACCGTGCACCACCACAACTCCGGAAAGCTACTGCTGGAAAGATCACTGGCAGGGGAAAACTTCTTCTTCAGAGCCCACTGCGAAATTCCCACAGGAAATGGGTGAATGAATGGCCTCAAACCGGATAAACAAGCCTAAATAAGGCTTATCGGATCCCCGGATCCAACCCGTTAGCCCGGGCTGATCCGGCGCGGCCCGGGTCGGACCAGACGCCGTCCAACCCGCCTGGGCACCCGCCACGTACCCCCAAACAGGGGACAGCCGTGCGGGGCCACCGCACGCGCGCCACGCGCCCCCCCGCTACAGCGGCGGGGCCCCGCGGGTGGCGACGCGTGGCGCAACGCCACGCGTCGACCGCTCCGCCGCCCCCGCTCACCGCTGAAGGGCCCAGTGGGCCGGGAGCGCGTGGACCCGCCAATGCCCCTGTGCCACGTGTCCTGCACCCGGTCTACGCGCCGCTCCGCACTTTTCCCTGGACCGAGCCGCGCGCACCCGCCAATCCGCACGCGCCACGTGGCCCGCCCCGCGGTCTATGCACCCGCGCGCCTTTCCCGTGGACCAGGCGGTGTGGGCCGACCAATCCCGAGCCGCCACCTGGCACCAGCCGGTCCACGGTCACCCCCCATGCACCCGTTTTCCCCCGAAACTTCCGGTAGCCCGTTTTTGGTCATCCGGACTCCAAATTTGGCAAATAAATAGCCGTTTTCAAGTGTTTTTCCGTGCTGAATCCAATTCTACCATCTGTTTGGCCAAAAACCTTCCCGAAATTTTGGCAAACACAGCCGAAGGCCAAAACAGTAAAAGATACCACTCAGGTCCAACAGTAGCACCACTTTAATGCACCTTGGGCCAGATACACCAACAATAGGTGTTCTCAACTGTAGATTCAGTCGGAAAACTGTACGGGGTTTACGGTCTCCACAGTCCCCGCGCGACGCGTATTACGGTCGCGGCGGCGATGCCCTAGGGCTTCGCGGCGCGACGCGTTGGGTAGCAAACGGCTACTCCAAAGACTCCGCGAAAGACCGAAACCGAAAACCGAGCGAAACTATACGAAAATAAATCTAGTTTACCTCTAATCGTCGGAGACGGTGATCCGTTCACGCTCCCGGCTTCGGCACGTTCGTCGGGAGGGTTTGGGTCCTTTAGCCTTCTCCTTCTTTTTCACCGTTTCCTTCCGATTAGGGTTTCGCCTTTTCCCTTTTCTTTCGCTCTTTCCTTCCTCTCGTTTCCTTCCGGTTAGGGTTTCGCCTTTTTTCCTTTTCTCTCTTTTTTTTTCTTTCTTTCGGGAGAAGTCACAAATTAATCTTTTTGTACGACACAATCCACATCGGGTATTTTGAAATCCTAATTAATTAATTCCTTAATTAATTAATTCCTCAGATAAGATCCTTCGGGATAATTCTTTAAAGATAAATCCCTCTTTTTCCTCGAAAAGCATGCCAAATCACTTGCGCGGATTTCGATGCACCCCCTGGCCATTGCGATCACTTTCTACCCCTTTCCGGGAGTTCCGTATGTCGGAATCCGGATCCGATCGCACTGCCGTTCTCCGTTTTCCGAGCTCTATCGCAGAAAAATACCCACACCTCCAAATTATCGACTTAAGTAAACCCGTTACATTAGTTACTTTAAACGGAAACTTTATTAGTAGGAGGTATAAAGTGTTACAAAAATCTATGATATTACAAAAGCGATCCAGATGGGTTGGAAATTCTTCAAGATGTATGGAATGCCTTCTAAAGCTATTGTATGCATGTTTAGCATGTCTAGCTTGTAGGTTTTTAAAAGGATCCACAAGGATCTAAATAGGTACTATCAAACAACTAGAGGGGGGGTGAATAGGTGTAATACTTAAAAAACCAATCTCAGTGCAAAATAAAAAACCAATGCAGAAAATAAAAACAGCACACCGAGATTTACGTGGAAACTCTGTCGGGTTATATTAATAATGATCTAAATAGGGGAAAAAAACACCTAGAGGGGGGTGAATAGGTGTAAACAATAAACACTCAAAAATCATTGCGTAATAAAACCCAATGCGGAAATGACAATATAACACGCAAGATTTTTACGTGGAAAACTCCAACACCGGAGTAAAAAACCACGGGACCGATAACACGGCGAAATCCACTAGAATTATAACACGTACAAAGGTGATATACCGTACTCACAGACGACTCGACCTTTTTCCATACGCTCCTAGTAGATCTTCTCCGCTCGCTCCGCAACGCTGCTCGAATCCACAATTAGCGTCCAACGCCGAATCATTGACGTCCAACCGAATCCACGGTCTTCACCCAGTAGCACGTCTCGAATCCACGAACGTACTTCGCTCCGAATCCACGAAAGCGGTTGCACCTTGAATCCACAAGGCCACGCGAGTCCACGCGCCGATTTGGAAAATCATTATTTTTTGGGTGGTGATGATCCGCCGAATACTTAGATTAAAGATAGATAGGAAATACCATCTAAGTATTCATTGATTTGATTCTACTAAAAATATGAGTATGAAAACCTAGAATCAAATCAATCAATATAGACGAAGAAACATAAGATAAAATCTATTGATTTCCTTTCTTCTCTATAGGTGGATTGATATGGCCGTCTTTTGATTTATTTGGCTTTTATGGCTTATGCGGCTTACCCTAGAAAATGAATCATAGGGTCTATTTATAGGTTAGAAACCGTTGGAAGAGGATAAGAATCAAAAACTATCCTTTTCTGGAATTTTACATGACGACGATCCGGATTGGATTTACGGCGATCCGGATTGTCGTAACGAAACAGACAATTCCCAGAAAACAAAGGTTCGGGATCCGGACCAGAATTGGCTTGGATCCGGATTGGATTTGCGTATGAACTAACACCCTTCGGGATCCGGATTGAAATATCTGATTCGGATCCTGAACATGTCCCATGTCCAGTTTTTGATTTTTATGCAATTAAAAATTCATCCAAGTGTTTCTACACTATAAGAAGTATTCGGATCACCAAAAATAATTAGTTAAACATACCTGATCCTTTTGAATTCTTCTTTCTTGAGATTGAGATATATAATCCAAACTTCTTAACCTTCAATCTTCAAGACTCAATACTTTCACGAAATGTGCCAAAACAAAATTCTTAACAATCTCCCCCTTTGGCGGTTTCGTGACAAAACACAAATCCACTTAAGAAAATTCAAAAAGATATTTTTGTTGCTATCACCATACAACAAAAATTTACAATGGAGATCCAAAAATAAATACATGAGATAAACTCCTAAAACAGACTCTAGACTTAGACATCTGCACTCTCTGCAAAAAGAAATCATTCTTGACAAAAGAGATCGTTAGATACCTCAAGAATATTTAGCATTCAAAACCTAACAGAGATAGAGTTTTTACTCATCATGACATTCACAAATTCAGATATGTAATATGATCATAATCAAACAATCGAAATATCTTCTTAGCAATAAAATTCAAAATGTGATAACTTTGTTAGTAATCAAACAACTTGTTAGTAATATTACATGCCCAAATAGTTAGTCGAATAGTTAGTCGAGGCATGCATTGAAACAATAAAAACCAAAGTTGTTGTGATACTTACCTTTCAAGTTGAGGTTATACTTACCTCCATTAGTTTCAAGTTTCTCACAGTATCAAGCATTGTTTATACTTCTCTCCCTCTTTTTGTCACTAAAGTTAGCCAAAATTACAAAAGAAGGAAGAGTTAAAAACAGTTTCAAAAGTTAGAGAGCTTAAGAGGGAATAACATAAAACCTGCAAAAGAGAAGATTAGAATAAAACATTATGCAGAATCGTCAGAACTGATGCATCCTAGCTTCTGAAATATTTTCTTGATGCGCTTGTTCATTGAAGCTTGCTCTTTCTTAACCTCTCTAAGATCCTCTTTCATCTCAACGAACTCGTTAGACATGCGTTCTTGCTCGTTGGAGAGACGTTGTTGTTCTTTATAGATTGAGGTAACCGATGCATCATCATCGGAAGTTGATGGAGGTGCTGCTTGTGCTGGTGGGACTGGAGATGTTGCTTGCGGTGCAGAGGTTGTTGCTTGTGGTTGTGCTCTTCGTCGGCGAGGAGGTGATGGGGGCTCATCTTGTTTAGTGGAGAGAGACTTCACTATTGTCGTTTCATTAATTGTTCCTAAACTGTGCAAGTAGGAGCTCGCACTTGTGTCGACTTTAAATTTTCGAAAGATGCGCATAATTATCATAGGATAGGGGAGTCTCTCTGAAGGGTGAGCATGTTCCACATAGCGTGCCATCCTTGACCAGATGAGGTAAGGAATGTTTAAATTTGCTCCCATTGCCGCTGAGGGGTTTCCAAGAAGATAAAGAAATAACATTCTGTCCCATCGAAGAACCTTTGTATTCATGTTTGGAAGAATGTTATAGCAAACAATGAAGTTCACATAGCGATACTCCGGTCGAAGTTCTTTTGAAAAGACGGAATTTCCTGTCGACAAAGTATCTGGAAGACAAATTCTATTAACTACCACTCTCCAGGAGTTGGTGGAGAAGATTTGACTTTTCAGATAATGAGGTCCATCAACTCTGGCCTTCATCCCTAACACCTCTCCAATCAGTTGAGGTGTGACTTTGATCTTGACATTTTTAACTGATGTTTGAAATTCCCGACGTCCGTCCTCCTGATCAATTAGACTTGAAGCATTTTGATAAAACATTCTTACGGAATGGAGACAATACCCAGTGGACTCAGGGAAACTGCAGATGGGACCAAGACCAGTCTGTTCATACAGAGTCCCAAAGAGTGTAGATCGTTCTTTCAGTGCTTTGATATTGACATGCCTTTCGCCAATGCACTCCCTTTTCTCATAATCCTTGATCCTTGCAGAGCTGATAAAATCTTGTGGAGGAGGCTGGCTAGCAAGTGGTTCTTCAATTGAAATGCCCCGAGCACTTCCTCTTTTTCTTGCAACGCTTTTTCGCTTGGTTTTGGTTGGACTAGGTTCCATTGGGGCTTTTCCTTTTTCAGCAGCAGTAGGTGGAGCCTTTGCCTTTGATGTTTCAGCAGGGGCTTTCCCTTTCAAAGCAGTAGGTGCAGTTGCTTCTACCAATAATTCATCCCAGTCAATGGATTCAGTTTCTGAATCCGAATCCGAGTTTTCTCGACTCTTCTTAGCTTTCTTGGGCTTCTTAGTTGCTCTTGTGTGCACCATAGCAGAGAGAAAGAAGATTACCCAAGTGATCACCATTTTGCTATTGTTTGTGAAGAGGAGAATCCTGTGAGCAACAACTCAAGAACACGACAAAAATCGTTTATTTTCAAAAATTTGAAAAATTGTACCTAAACAATCATTATCGTGTAGAGAGACTAAGAATCAAATTAGTTTTCCAAAAAGAATTTTAAAAATAGATCAATCGCATGATTTTCAAAAATTCCTATTATATGCCCTAAAACCGAATTTTTAGAAATCGAAGCATAAAAATCCGTTAATCAGGAGAATACCTAGCATATAATCAAAACTAATCTACCCAGAGTTCTTATTTCAAAAGAAATTTGATCAAAAACCAATTCCAAACGAAAAAGTTGCATGATTTTCTTCACGTTTTGAGGAAAAATATGAAAAACTGTGAAAAACCGAGATTTTGATCAAGAAAACTTACTCAGAATCGAAGAACTCGAGTTTGGAAGCCTCCAAAATGGATGGATTCTAGAGAGAGAAGCTCTGGAGACTTAGGAACAAAAGATTGAGGTAAAAAGAAATCAAAACCCTTTTGTTCAATATAAAACCCTAGCCGCGATCCGGATCAGTTCGTGAATCCAGTCCGGATCGGCTACCCGCAGGAAATACCTGCGTTCGGGATCCGGATCGGCTTGTCCAATCCAGATCAGCTCCAACTTTTTCTTCAGAAAAATTTAGAAAAATTCCACAAAATCCAGAAAAAGTATGTAAGCACTTCTATGTATCAACTTTAAATGAAAATCATCGTTTCATACAACAAGAAATAGATTATGCAAAATCTATCAACAATATCCAACAAATGAAACGAAAATTTATAAAAATTAAATCCCTTAAAGTTGAACAACTTCAATTACATCTAACATGATCTTATGTGTAATGTCTTTATCAAATCATTAATTTGGTAAAGAAAATGAAATACCAAGATCAATAGATGTTTGAAATCCCAGATAAGTTAGATAATGTATCTAGTCAATTTATTGTAAGGAGTGGCTCTTTGAGCATCTTTCAATAAAATCCCCATCTTATACCAACCTTGGAATTTGACAGAGTTAAGTATTCCAAAAAGCATTTTATTTAATCAACTCGAATAACCATGCTTGGTATACATGTGGTAGCTGCACACAGTACTCGGACGACCGGGGTGGTAGCTCTTTCCTCCATGTGGTGGTAGTTTTCACACTCCTCATTGGGATGTAACTCTTTCCACATCTTTTGAGCATAACAATTTCATTAACTCCCCCTCAAATGGCTATCAATTATTTAAAATATAAAGTATTCAACCAAAAATTGATCTCAATTTCATACTCGACTAAATAGTCAAATAAGATAAAAACTATACCAAAAGATCATTTGAGAGAGAAATTGACTTTGATCAAAACAAAGATGATTTAATTGACATAAATGATCATTGCATCAAATGAATTATTATGATATCCAAAGCATAATAAATTTCTAAATAAACGAAAAGATGCTATTAAAGTCAATAATACACATGCTCAATTAATGTTCTATGTCTAAGCATAGATAATGAACAAAAACACAAAAACAAAAACCTAACCTAAGCATTGGTTTCAAGAGGAGATTATTTCAAGGAAAGCATTCCAATTGTTTTACGCAAATGAATAAAACGTTTTTGATCCAAAGGTTTTGTTAAAATGTCAGCTAATTGATCCTCAGTTGAAATGTAGGAAATTTGAAGAATATTTGATTCAACTAGCTCTCTTAGAAAATGATATCTAAGTTCAATGTGTTTTGTTCTCGAGTGCAACACAGGGTTTTTAGAAATGTTTATAGCACTTGTGTTGTCACAAAGAATTGTTACCGAAGTTGCTGAAATTCGGAAGTCGCTCAACACGCTTTTCATCCAAATGAGTTGGGTTGAACAACTACCTGCTGAAATATATTCTGCTTCGGCAGTCGAGAGTGCAATGCAGTTTTGCTTTTTACTATGCCATGCAACAAGGCAATGGCCAAGATAAAAACATGCACCACTCGTACTTTTCCGATCATCCACAGATCCTGCCCAATCGGCATCTGAATATCCAATAATATCAAGACTTGTTCCCATAGGATACCAAATTCCGAAATTTAGTGTACCTTTGATGTACCGGATGATCCTTTTCACCGCTTTCAGGTGATCCTCCTTTGGTGCTGATTGATATCTCGCGCAAATCCCAACACTAAAGGATATATCCGGGCGACTAGCTGTAAGATAGAGTAGACTTCCTATCATGCTGCGATAAAGCTTCTCGTCTACACTCTCACTAAGAGATTCACTTCCTAATCCCTTATTGCTAGTTCCCATAGGAGTCGGAAAATCTTTCGAGTTTTCTAAATCGAATTTCTTCACCAACTCCCTTGCATATTTGGATTGACACAAATGGATGCCATCATTATTTTGTTTCACTTGCAATCCAAGAAAGTATGTCAGTTCGATCATCATTGACATCTCAAATTCGCTTTCCATGGTTTCAGCGAATTTAGAAGCATCATTGTCTCTAGTTGCACCAAATACAATGTCATCGACATAGATTTGTGCCACAATGAAATTATCCTGATAATGCTTCACAAAGAGAGTCCGGTCTGCTCCCCCTCGAGTATAGCCCTTTTCCAATAGGTGCTTTGTTAGCCTTTCGTACCATGCTTGCGGTGCTTGTTTTAGACCGTAGAGAGCCTTTTTCAAACGAAAAACATGGTTAGGTTGTTTACAGTCTACAAAACCTTTCGGTTGAGCCACATAAACTTCCTCGTTTAAAAACCCATTTAAAAACGCGCTCTTAACGTCCATTTGAAATAATTTTATTTTAAAATGACAAGCAATCGCGAATAAGATACGAATGGACTCGAGTCTAGCTACCGGGGCGAACGTTTCATCAAAGTCTATACCTTCTATTTGAGAGTAGCCTTGAGCAACTAAGCGTGCTTTATTCCTGATGATGGTACCATCCTCGTTCTTCTTATTTTTGAAAATCCATTTAGTACCAATCACATTGTGTTGCTTCGGAGGCTTCGTTAATTCCCAGACTTTGTTTCGTTCGAACTGATGGAGCTCTTCCTGCATTGCTTCAATCCAGTAGTCATGCTGAAGAGCTTCATCGATGTTCTTTGGTTCAATCACGGAGACGTAGCATGCGACTCCACAAACCAACTGTCTCCGAGTTTTAACTCCTTCTTGTGGGTCTCCAATAATGTTAGATTCCGGATGATCCTTGGAGATGCGTAACGTTTGCGGTAACGGAGTAGTCGGAGGTACATGTGATAATTCCTGCACATTAGATAAACTTGAAGAACCATTAGATGCATCAACTTTATTGAAAGAGTTATTACGAGAAGATGCATTTACAGGAGTATCATCATCTAGAGACATATCAAGGATAGATTTATCAGATGCAAAGTGGAAAGCTTTATCTACTTTAACATTTATAGATTCTATCATCGTTTTAGATTCCAAGTTAAATACCCGATATGCTCTACTGTTAGTAGAATAACCCATGAAAATCCCTTCGTCGCTTCGAGAGTCGAACTTACCAAGGTTTTCGCGATCACGCAGAATAAAACATCGGCTCCCAAAGATACGAAAATATTTGATGTTTGGTTTTCTACTAAACCACAGCTCATATGGTGTATTTAAAGTTCCAGGGCGCAAATACACTCGATTAATTACATAGACGGCGGTGTTCACAGCTTCAGCCCAAAAATATAACGGTAAATTCCGGCTATAAAGCATCACACGCGCCATCTCTTGAACAACCCTGTTTTTGCGCTCAACAACACCATTCTGCTGAGGTGTATAGGGTGCTGAGAATTCATGTTTTATCCCATTGGAAGTGCAAAAATCAATAAATTTTGAATTAATGAATTCTCCACCTCTATCACTTCGAACACGAACGATCTTTTCATTTCTTTCATTCATAATACGATTACAAACCTCATGAAAAGAGTCGAAAGTATCCGCTTTCTCTTTTAAAAAATTTACCCAAGAATACCTAGAGAAATCATCAACCAAAAGAAAAATATACCATTTACCTCCTAAAGATGGTTGACGAACCGGCCCCATTAAATCCATATGTAGTAATTCCAAGGGCCGTTTGGTACCGACGTGGTTCAAGTTCTTGTGTGCAACTCTTGATTGTTTTCCCTTTTGACAACTACCACACACAATGTTTTCTTTAAATAAAAGTTTAGGAACCCCCTTAACCACGTCCTTATTTGAAATCCTTGCTAGTTCTTTAAAATTCATGTGACCTAGTCTTTCATGCCAAACAGTTTCATTATCCAAAGAAACTAGGTTACATTTTTCAGAAACTTTGTTTGAGACAACATAGCAATTATTTTCCGATCTAACCCCTTTTAAAAAGAATACATGGTCCTTATCAGTTACAACACATTTTTCAGAAGAAAAATTAACTGAGAACCCATTGTCACAAAGTTGACTTATACTAATGAGGTTAGTCTTTAGGCCTTCAACAAATAAAACATTGTTCAAAACCGGGCCTTCAGGAATAGCGATTGTTCCCTTTCCAAAAATTTTGGAAGAACGACCGTCTCCGAAAACAACATGTCCTCCGGAGATTTTCTCTAAAGTTTGAAAACTGTTTTTGCCACCGGTCATGTGACGAGAACAACCACTATCCAAATACCAAGACGAATTATCATAAGCGTGTAAAGAAGTATGAACAACAAGACAAGGGAAGATTTCACCTTTTCGTACCCAAACCTTTTGAGTTTTGGAGTACGTCCGAAATGATTGTGAAGTTGATACCTTTAGTGAAAGCGTCTTGATTGATCCATCGCTTTTCTTTGACGTCGTCGTCTTGTTTGATGTACTACCAATGTTCTTTCCTTTAGAAAGATGCTTCTTTGATTTCCGGGGAGACAACTCATTGGTAGTAGTTGCAAGATGTGCTTGATTTGATCTTTGCGCTCCATTCTTGCAATTTCTTCGAATGTGCCCTGCATAACCACAACGAAAACATACCTTAGTGCTTGGCGATCCCGAAGAGGGTGAAGTAGGCTTGTTGTCGTTGCTTCTCGTGAATTCCGGTGTCGGATGAGGAGATACCGACTGAGGCACAAACACTGTCCCAACCGAACTAAAATTGTCTTCAGTTCGATTGTATCCGAGGCCGAATTTGTTTGTTTGACCAAGACCAAGCATCTTATCCAACTTGCTCCTTCCAGAAGAGAATTGCTTTAAATCATCCTTGAGTTGGAAAATGGTCTATGTCATTTCCATTTTTTCCTGTCGAGCCTCGCCGTAGAGCTTCAAGAAGTAATTCGCTTTGTTCACCATATCTACATAATTCTTCTCGAAATGCTCATTGGACTCTTGAAGGGAAACATTTACTTTAATCAGATTATCCCTTTCCGCTTCAAGAGCGTTTGAGAGAGAAGTTGCCCTTTTTGCTTCTTCTTCGAGATCCTGCAATCTCCCTCTCAAACTCTTATTTTGCTTTGCCAGTTTCTTTGAATCCCTCAAAAGCTTATGGTAGGCAAGAGCAAAATCTTCACCTTCAGAGTTACTCGATTCGTTGTCCGTTGCAGTTTTTTCAACCTGGGAGGAGTTAGACAATGAATCGAATGTACTTGCCATTAAGCACATGAAAGGTGAAGATGTGGACGCGTGGAATGCCGTTGCGTTATTCTCTTCATCACTTGAGGATGACTCATTTGTCGTTGAGTTGTCATCCCAAGTGACGGCTTGCATCGCCTTCTTCTTGGACGGATTCTTATTTGGACACTCCGTTGAGATATGGCCGTATCCTCGGCACTTGAAGCATTGGACTTGTCCTTCTGAGCTTTTCTTATCCTTTGAAAAACTTTCTTGCTTTCTTGACTTTTGGCTTGAAAAACCTTTGCCTTTCTTCCACTTTCCGGAGGATGAAATTTTACTTGAATTACCCCTTCGAAAGTTTCGGCGGAAATTTCTTGTCAAGAGAGCAAGCTGCTTCTCAAAGTCCTCCATAGATAGGTTCTCGTCATCGCCTGAGGAGGATGAATCCGCGTCTTCTTCTTTTGTAGTTTTCAATGCAAAACCTGAAGACTTAGAAGTAGATTCTTTTCCAGAAGAATAGTTAGTAGGAAATGTCATTTCATATGTTTGTAATGAACCAACTAATTCTTCTACACGGATTTCGTCCGGGTGTTTAATAGTTTCAATGGCCGTAACCTTGGAACGAAATCTTTCAGGAAGAGTTCTTAAGATCTTTCTTACAATTTTAAATTCTGGAATCTTCTCTCCCAAGTTAGCACATGTGTTTACGATGTCTTGCAATCGTGTATAGTAGTCTGTGAATGATTCATTTTCTGCCATGAAAATAGAGTCAAATCTGCTCGTAAGCATTTGCAGCTTTTGAATCTTCACAAGGTTAGTTCCCTCATGTGTAACTTGAAGAACATCCCAGATTTCTTTCGCAGTCTCACATGCCGAGACACGAGAGAATTCTGTTTGTGACAAGGCATTAAATAAAGCGTTAATTCCTTTGCCATTGTAAGAAGATAAGTCTATCTCTTCCTTGGTCCATTTCGACCTAGGTTTGATGGTGAGAAGATCAACAATAATTTCAGTTGGATTAAACCATCCTAACTCAATTGATTGCCACACCCGTTCGTCGATGGAAGTAAGAAATGCTTTCATCCGTACTTTCCAGTAGGCATAATTTGTTCCATCGAAAAACGGGGGTCTGTTGATGTTTCCACCTTCAGCCATTGTTTACAACCCTATTCCCTCTCTGATACCACTTGTCGGGTTATATTAATAATGATCTAAATAGGGGAAAAAATTACCTAGAGAGGGGTGAATAGGTGTAAACAATAAACACTCAAAAATCTTTGCGTAATAAAACCCAATGCGGAAATGAAAATATAACACGCAAGATTTTTACGTGGAAAACTCCAACACCGGAGTAAAAAACCACGGGACCGATAACACGGCGAAATCCACTAGAATTATAACACGTACAAAGGTGATATACTGTGACACCCCCGGAATTTGGATTAGTCCTCTATATAAATAATATAATAGGACTAAATCTCTAACCCGGCTATAGCATTTTGGATGGTAGCAAGATCCAAGAGGAACATGAGAGTTAAGCGTGCTAGAGCTAGAGTAGTTCTAGGATGGGCGACCCCCCTGGGAAGTGGGGCGTCACATATACCGTACTCACAGACGACTCGACCTTTTTCCATACGCTCCTAGTAGATCTTCTCCGCTCGCTCCGCAACGCTGCTCGAATCCACGATAAGCGTCCAACGCCGAATCCACGACGTCCAACCGAATCCACGGTCATCACCCAGTAGCACGTCTCGAATCCACGAACGTACTTCGCTCCGAATCCACGAAAGCGGTTGCACCTTGAATCCACAAGGCCACGCGAGTCCACGCGCCGATTTGGGAAATCGTTGTTTTTTGGGTGGTGATGATCCGCCGAATACTTAGATTAAAGATAGATAGGAAATACCATCTAAGTATTCATTGATTTGATTCTACTAAAAATATGAGTATGAAAACCTAAAATCAAATCAATCAATATAGACGAAGAAACATAAGATAAAATCTATTGATTTCCTTTCTTCTCTATAGGTGGATTGATATGGCCGTCTTTTGATTTATTTGGCTTTTATGGCTTATGCGGCTTACCCTAGAAAATGAATCATAGGGTCTATTTATAGGTTAGAAACCGTTGGAAGAGGATAAGAATCAAAAACTATCCTTTTCTGGAATTTTACATGACGACGATCCGGATCGGATTTACGGCGATCCGGATTGTCGTAACGAAACAGACAATTCCCAGAAAACAAAGGTTCGGGATCCGGATTGAAATGCCTGATCCGGATCGTTCATACATTTCAGCAAAAACCAATGTTCGGGATCCGGATCAGAATTGGCTTGGATCCGGATTGGATTTGCGTATGAACTAACACCCTTCGGGATCCGGATTGAAATATCTGATCCGGATCCTGAACATGTCCCATGTCCAGTTTTTGATTTTTATGCAATTAAAAATTCATCCAAGTGTTTCTACACTATAAGAAGTATTCGGATCACCAAAAATAATTAGTTAAACATACCTGATCCTTTTGAATTCTTCTTTCTTGAGATTGAGATATATAATCCAAACTTCTTAACCTTCAATCTTCAAGACTCAATACTTTCACGAAATGTGCCAAAACAAAATCCTTAACAAACTCCAATCCAGGAGAAAAACCACGGGACCAACACGCAATAACGAGGTGCGGGCGACCCCTCGCGGCACCAGCCCGCGCGGGCGCCCCACCTGCGGGCGGCCCCGTGCGGCCAGAAGCCGCGCGGGCGCGCTGCCCGCGGGTGCGGGCGGCCCCGCGCGGCACCAGCCCGCGCGGGCGCCCCACCTGCGGGCGGCCCTGCGGCGGCGGCAATCGCCCCGTGCACGGCGGCGGCGACGGTGAAATCCCCGATCACCCCCAAACCCCACGAAAATGACCCCTTACAATAAATCTACGTAAATCAAGAAACCTCCAAAAACATACCTTGATTCGCGAGGGAAGATGGAGGAAAAGGGATCGCCCACTTTCGCCCGGAAATCCCCGATGGAGCACTGCGACGAACCTTGGAACGCAAGCGGGAGCGGTTAGGATTCCTCTTCCTCTCCTTGCTCGACCGTCTAAATCACTTAGAGTTGGGGATTTCTTTATCTCTGCTCGCCCTCCTCTTTAAGTCGCTTCCTCTGACCTAACGGGATCAAGGAGCCGAGCAGGTTGAAGGGTTAGATCCCCGAGTCACCACCCAACGCAACAGACAAATCAAAATAAGGGGTCCGGATTACCGCGATTACCGTGCAAGTCACCAGCACGGTTTCCGGAGCACCAAAAAGGGGGGTCCAACTTTGAAAAATAATTCTGGGAGAACCGGAAGTCGGAATTCGAATCCGATCGCGCCACCGTTCTCCGTTTCGCGAGCTCTACCGCCTAAAAATGCCCGCGAGCCCCGACGGACTGTCCGAAAAAATACGAAAAATAAACCCTCAGTCGGACCGTCATAAGTGATATAAGAAGGGGAAAAGCCCAAAATAAAGGTCGGGTCTTACATCACTCACCAGTAAAAACAAGTTTCGTCCCCGAAACTTAACTCTCGCCCGCGGCGAAGAGATCGGGATAGCATTCCCTCATCTTTGGCTCCGGTTCCCAAGTTGCTTCGCGCTCCTCCTGATTGCCCCAAAGCACCTTCACATAGGGGATTGTCCGACTTCGTAACTTTTTGTCTTCTCGGGCTAGGATCCACACTGGTACTTCCTTGAAGCTCAGGTCCTCGTTGAGCTCGACTGCAGTGACGTCGAGCACCCGCGATGGATCGGGGAGATACTTCCGAAGCATGGATACGTGGAACACGTCGTGAACCCGGTCAAGGTGTTACGGCTTTTTGTGTTGGCATATTTCGTGAGTTGAGTCGGAGTCTTGAAGTGATCAAATTGTCAATCAGCAATCAAAGACTCAGAGAAGATTCAACAAGAGCTCAAGTTGACACTCAGTGTTTTGAGTCTTGAAGATTGAAGTTGAAGAATTGTGGATCATATACATCAATCTCAAGGAAAATAGATTCGGATTGATCAGGTGCGTTTAACTAAATAATTTTGGTGATCCGAATACATTTGCGTAGTTTAGAAATACTTGGATAAGTTTTCATTGCTTAAAAATTAAAAACTAGACAAATTGGATGTTCAGAGTCCGGATCAGAATTCCAGTCCTGAACCAGTCCGGATCAGAATTCCAGTCCGGACCCCGAACTGTTTTTTCAGGAAAATTGCTGAAAAAAAGACGATAGTCCTGAACCAGTACGGATCAGAATTCCAGTCCGGACTGAAATCCACGGTCCGGACCCCGAACCTTGTTTTTTCAGGAATTGCTGAAAAAAGACGACAGTCCGGATCAGCCAATCCAGTCCGGACCGTCGTGCGGGAAAAATTCTGTTAAGTCAGTTTTTTATTCTTATCTCTTTCCAAAGGTTTCTAAACTATAAATAGACACTTAGGGTTTCTCAAGAACTACCGATTAATTTATAAAACACTTGAGAGCAACCCTAGAGGCTAGGTTTTTATCGTTTTTCTTTATAGCCTCTTTTAGGTCAATTCGACGGTTCTTCCAAGATCTATCTTTTGTCGAATTGATCTAGTCTTTGCTTAGAGATTCCTTCTACGGTTCTTCAATGATAATCTAAGCAAAGGATCACCATCGAAGCCAATATTCTTACCGGCTGAGTTTGCGTCGTGGATTCGACGTGGCATCGTGGATTCGGTGTGTTGAAGGCGTTTCGTGGATTCGAAACGTGTGCTCGTGGATTCGAGTGGCGTTTGTGGATTCGAACGTGTGCAGTGGACGTGCAATCGGTGGAGCGCAAGGTCCGAAGAAGTTGAAGGAGGGGTTGAGTCCGTGGATTCGGTAATCACCTTGTTATTCTTCTTTTCTTAGTGGATTGTTATTGCGTGTTCGGTGAGCGCAAGATCCAAAGAAGTTGAAGGAGGGGTTGGAGTCTGTGGAGTCGGTAATCACCTTGTTATTCTTCTATTCTTAGTGGATTGTTTTTGCGTGTTGGTCCCGTGGTTTTTTTCCTGGATTGGAGTTTCCACGTATATCTCGGTGTGCTATTTTTATTTTCCGCATTGGTTTTTATTTTGCACTGAGATTGGTTTTATAAGTATTACACCTATTCACCCCCACTCTAGTTGTTTGATAGTACCTATTTAGATCCGTGTGGATCCTTTAATATATAAAAAACCTACAAGTGGTATCAGAGCGGGTTTTAGGTTTATCTATCATGTCGGGTGGAAGTGGTAATATTTATAGACCTCCTCTTTTTGATGGGACCAATTATGCTTATTGGAAAGTGCGGATGAGAGCTTTTCTCATCGCAATTGATGAGCGGGTATGGCAATCCGTGGAATACGGTTGGGTGCATCCTGTTGAGGAAGTAGAAAATTCTACTACCCCAAAACCTCGCTCTAGATGGTCCAAAGAGGAATTCGAAAGTTCTTCTTACAATGGGAAAAGTATGAATGCTTTTTTTAATTCTCTTTCCTCGACTGAGTTCACACGAATTTCCGCGTGTGAAACCGCGAAGGAAATTTGGGATATTCTCAAAATTACACATGAGGGTACTAATCTTGTAAAAATTCAAAAGCTCCAGATGCTTACAAGTCAATTTGACTCTATTCATATGGAAGAGCATGAATTGTTTACAGATTATTACACTAGACTTCAAGATGTAATCAATACTTGTGCTAATTTAGGAGAAAAGATCCCGGAGTCGAAAATTGTAAGAAAGATACTTCGGACTCTTCCGGAACGGTTTAGGGCAAAGGTTACCGCCATTGAAACCGTTAGTCATCCGGATGAGATGAGAGTAGAGGAATTAGTAGGTGCTTTACAAACTTATGAAATGACTTTTCCTACTAATCAAGTTTCTTTCAAGTCTTCTTCTAAGCTTACAGGTATTGCATTCAAATCAACAAAGGAAGAAGATAGCGAATCAAGTTTCGACGATGAAATCTCTTTTGCCAATTTTGAAGAACAATTGCGCGGATCGTAAAGAAATTTCGTCGGAAATTTTGGAAGAATCGAACCGATGGATCTACATCCACGAAACCATCTAAAGGATCATCGGGTTCTAAATCCTCTAAACTCAAAGGCGTTGCAAAACCTTCTAAAGAAAAAGAAAAAGATGAATTCGAAGGGGAAATCCAATGTTATCGATGCAAAGGCTATGGCCATATTTCAACGGATTGTCCTTCTTCGAAATCATATAAAAAGAAGGCTTTGCAAGCGAAAACTTGGGACGATTCTACTTCTAATGAATCGACCTCAAGTAAAGAGGAAAAAGTCGTTGCCTTTCATGCTTCTCAAATTCCCTCTTCTAATATTTGTTTATCATCTTTAATCACTGACTCTATTCCTTTGATTTTGCATGAAATATCAACATCCGGCGGAGAGTCATCAAGTGAGGGGGAGTCGGACGAAGAATAACTCGTTGAGGCATATCAACAACTTCTTGCGGAATCTAAGAAGATGGCCAAGCATATCAAGAAGTTGAGGAAGCAACGACTAGAGACTCAAGACGAGAATCATGCTTTAAAGATAAAACTTCATAATCTCGAGGAGGAACGAGAGCTTTTATTGGATAATAATAAAATCCTCCAAGAAAAGATAAATCAATCGGAAACGATCGTTAATTCCCATGTTAACAAGATTGATTTTCTAGAAAAACAGTTTGAAGAAATTCATGTCACCAACCAAGCTTTGACCAAGCAAGTTCATCAACTCAAATCTGACATACAAAAGATTTCAACCGGTTCCAAGAAACTTGATTGTATGTTTGGATTAGGTCAAACAAGCAACGTTGGTTTGGGATTCAAAAAGAACCAAACTGTGAAGGCTTCAAGTTCCACAATTAAATTGAGAGGAAGAACTTGTCACCAATGTGGACTTGAAGGACACTTGATGAAGACGTGCCCAAAAAGGAGAAAGAAGAATTCTTCGGCAACTTCATCTACGGAGCGGACTCAACGGAATCAAAAGCAACATCAATTCAATAGAGTTCCCTCAATCCACCAAAGGTCCGAGCCACAACATCAATCATACAAGTGGATCATTGCGAGGCAAAGACCTAAGGTGGACCAACAGTCAAAGCTATCATCTCCCAACCATAATGAATCAAGACAACCCAAAATCCGACGATTTTGGATTCGGAAAGGTGATATCTTTCCTTGTCTTAAGTTCTAAATAGCTTATGACTGTATGTAATGCTTTGATTGGTTTTCCTTTCATATTTTTCTGAATCTCTGCATTACATGTTTTCAATGCTATTTGTTTTTATGTTTCGTTTTTGAACAAAAGGGTTTTAACGAACAAGTGCATTGAATAAAAAGGGTTTCACTTTCAATCACTCATATTTAATTTTATATGAATTATCAACTTTACTCCATAATCATAATTCTTGAAGATACTTCATTATAAGAGTTTTTGATAATTATATTCATCAAATTTTAGTAATCATGTGTTATCTTAAGATGCTTAACCTATCTCGGTTGTGTGAATTCATTGTGATAAACATGAGACAACCGATAGACTAAAATTTGGGATTTAATTCTTTCACATAAGAGATTGTATTTTCTTACAAGGGTAATGAAATGAATTGCAAAAGATGTGGAAAGAGTTACATCCGAAAGGAGTGTGAAAACTACCACCACATGTTGGAAAGAGCTGCCACCCCGGTCGTCCGGTTTGTGTGTGAAGCTACCACATGTTTTGAATGCTAGGAAAATATTTTTGAAATTTTTTAGTTGAAGCATTCGGAGATTTATATTCAATGTTCTTATTTTGATTAATCTCCTGGTTGGTATAAGGTGGGATAGTTAAAAGATGCTCAAAGAGCCACCCTTAGGTATTTTAGTGCTTATCTCAATTTGAAAGGGTAGAATTCAAAATTGATGTCATTTGGAAATCTCTGTAAGTCATCTTTGTAAATCCGTTACATCTTGATAGAGTTTGGATCTCAAGATTATTTTTGATGACTTGTGTTTGACGAATATAATATGAAAAACGGTTTATAATGTCTTATCTTTATTTTTCATGATTTCGGAGTAAATCTTTTTAATTTTTGTAAAATTAATTGGATTGAATGACATCTATGTGATCTCATATTATTTTCAAGCACTTAAATTGTTTTCTTGATGGAATACAAATCGGTAATTCAAATATTTCAAAATCTGGATTTGTTTCAAGAAATTATTTGATTTTTGCGTTTGACTACCGGTACGCAATCTGCATTTTTGTTATATACCGGAACTGAGCTTTTATCTCTCTTTCTCTATGAACTAATGTTGTTAGTGATTTCTTTTTATCTAGTATGTTCACTGTTTGACAATTTGTGACAAAAAGGGGGAGAAGAGAAATGGGGGAGAAGAGATCATCGAGATAGGGGGAGACGGAGATGAGATCATCGAGATAGGGGGAGATGATGAAAAAGGAGCCGAAAAACAAAAAGAATCAAAAGGACGAATCAAATGTAGGATTTACATTTAATTTCTGACAACTGACTTTTGATTTGTTTGGAGTTTTGATTTGCAGGATCTACATCACTTTAAGACTCCAAGTCCTAAGTCATAGAGTTTGTTATAAGACTGGTTCAAATGTATTTTTATTTATTGGATCTTTCACGCAAAGAAAGTCAATGTTTTGGTGATGACATTGAGTTTCGATTTTTTGGTTTAAGATGAGTGTCTTGAGCGTTTTATGTATTTTTGGGTTTTGTCACGAAATTGCCAAAGGGGGAGATTGTTACGGCTTTTTGTGTTGGCATATTTCGTGAGTTGAGTCGGAGTCTTGAAGTGATCAAATTGTCAATCAGCAATCAAAGACTCAGAGAAGATTCAACAAGAGCTCAAGTTGACACTCAGTGTTTTGAGTCTTGAAGATTGAAGTTGAAGAATTGTGGATCATATACATCAATCTCAAGGAAAATGGATTCGGATTGATCAGGTGCGTTTAACTAAATAATTTTGGTGATCCGAATACATTTGCGTAGTTTAGAAACACTTGGATAAGTTTTCATTGCTTAAAAATTAAAAACTGGACAAATTGGATGTTCAGAGTCCGGATCAGAATTCCAGTCCTGAACCAGTCCGGATCAGAATTCCAGTCCGGACCCCGAACTGTTTTTTTAGGAAAATTGCTGAAAAAAAAACGACAGTCCTGAACCAGTCCGGATCAGAATTCCAGTCCAGACTGAAATCCACGGTCCGGACCCCGAACCTTGTTTTTTCAGGAATTGCTGAAAAAAGACGACAGTCCGGATCAGCCAATCCAGTCCAGACCGTCGTGCGGGAAAAATTCTGTTAAGTCAGTTTTTTATTCTTATCTCTTTCCAAAGGTTTCTAAACTATAAATAGACACTTAGGGTTTCTCAAGAACTACCGATTAATTTATAAAACACTTGAGAGCAACCCTAGAGGCTAGGTTTTTATCGTTTTTCTTTATAGCCTCTTTTAGGTCAATTCGACGGTTCTTCCAAGATCTATCTTTTGTCGAATGGATCTAGTCTTTGCTTAGAGATTCCTTCTACGGTTCTTCAATGATAATCTAAGCAAAGGATCACCATCGAAGCCAATATTCTTACCGGCTGAGTTTGCGTCGTGGATTCGACGTGGCATCGTGGATTCGGTGTGTTGAAGGCGTTTCGTGGATTCGAAACGTGTGCTCGTGGATTCGAGTGGCGTTCGTGGATTCGAACGTGTGCAGTGGACGTGCAATCGGTGGAGCGCAAGGTCCGAAGAAGTAGAAGGAGGGGTTGAGTCCGTGGATTCGGTAATCACCTTGTTATTCTTCTATTCTTAGTGGATTGTTATTGCGTGTTCGGTGAGCGCAAGATCCGAAGAAGTTGAAGGAGGGGTTGGAGTCCGTGGAGTCGGTAATCATCTTGTTATTCTTCTATTCTTAGTGGATTGTTATTGCGTGTTGGTCCCGTAGTTTTTCTCCTGGATTGGAGTTTCCACGTATATCTCGGTGTGCTATTTTTATTTTCCGCATTGGTTTTTATTTTGCACTGAGATTGGTTTTATAAGTATTACACCTATTCACCCCCCCTCTAGTTGTTTGATAGTACCTATTTAGATCCGTGTGGATCCTTTAATATATAAAAAACCTACACAAGGTTCGGCGGTAGGGCGAGGCGGTAGGCCACCGGGCCGATGCGCTCCAGAATCTCAAAAGGCCCCACATACCGTGGGCTCAACTTGCCTCTCAACCCAAACCGCTTCACCCCTTTCGACGGCAAAACCCGCAGTAACACGTGCTCTCCCACCTGGAATTCCAAGTCGCGGCGTCTCCGGTCTGCGTAGCTCTTTTGTCGGCTCTGGGCGGTCGTCAATCGCCGTCGGATGAGGCGCACCTTTTCCTCGGTTTCCTCCACCAAGTCCGGTCCCAAAAACTTTCGCTCCCCCAGGTCGTCCCAACAAATCGGGGACCTACAACGTCTGCCGTATAATGCTTCGTACGGCGCCATACGGATACTCGCCTAATAGCTATTGTTGTAGGCGAACTCTACAAGGGGTAGGTAGCGCGACCATCCGTCTCCCAAATCCAGCACGCAAGCTCGGAGCATGTCCTCGAGGATCTGGATCACCCGCTCGGATTGTCCATCCGTCTGGGGGTGAAAGGCTGAGCTGAAATGTAGCTTGGTTCCCAAGGCTCGTTGTAGACTCTGCCAAAAGTTCGAGACGAACCTTGTGTCTCTGTCTGAAGTAATAGATGTCGGTATCTCATGTAGTCTCACAATCTCGCCGATGTAGACTTGAGCCAATCGATCGCGTGTCCAGGTCGTGTGGATGGGTAGGAAGTGAGCTGATTTCGTTAGCCGATCTACGACGACCCAGATAGCGTCATGTCCCTGCTGCGAACGTGGAAATCCGGTGACAAAGTCCATCGTGATTCGCTCCCATTTCCATTCGGGCACAGGTAGTGGTTGCAATTTCCCCGCCGGTCGCTAGTGCTCGGCTTTTACTTGCTGGCAGATTAGGCAGTGCGCTACAAACTGCGTCACGTCCCTCTTCAGCTTTGGCCACCAGAAGGTCTGTCTGAGATCCCTGTACATCTTGGTGCCCCCAGGGTGCGCCGTGTAGGGGGCGCAGTGTGCTTCAGTCAAGATTTTCTTCTTCAGGTCTGGCAAATCGGGCACGCAAATCCGTCCTCGAAACCGAAGAGTGCCATCTGTCCCCACTGCAAAGTCTTCCTTCTGCTCCGGGGAAATCTTATCCCGTTCCAACTGTAGCTGTGGATCAGCACCTTGGCCTTCTCGAATCCTCTCAAATAGGGTCGGCACGACTGTTAAAGACATTAGTCGTTCGACCGTCCCTGCTGGTACCACCTCCAATCTCAATCGCGAGAATTCCGCGATCAAGTCGTCCTGCTGTGTGATCGTGCCCACTGAAGTCCCTTCTGCCTGTCCCTTCCTGCTCAGGACATCTGCTACCACGTTTGCCTTTCCCGGGTGGTATTGAATAGTTAGGTCATAATCCTTCAGTAACTCCAACCACCGTCTCTGCCGTAGGTTCAGCTCTTTCTGGGTGAAAAGGTACTTAAGGCTTTGGTGGTCCGAGAACACGTTACAGTGGACACCAAAGAGATAGTGCCTCCATAGTTTCAGGACAAAGACGACTGCGGCAAGCTCCATGTCGTGTGTCGGGTAGTTCTGCTCGTAATCTTTGAGTTGCCTTGAGGCATAGGCTATGACTTTTCCTTGCTGCATTAGTACTCCTCCCAATCCTATCCGCGATGCATCGCAGTAAACCTCGTAGTCTTCCCCGGGTGTTGGTAATGCAAGCACAGGCGCTCTTGTTAACCGCTTCTTAAGTTCTTCAAAACTTACTTGGCATTGGGCCGTCCAAATGAACTTTACTCCTTTCCGGGTCAAGCGGTTCAGGGGGGTTGCGATCTTCAAGAAGCCCTCGACAAAACGTCTATAATATCCTGCAAGGCCCAGGAAGCTGCGGACCTCTGTTACCGTAGTCGGTTGGGGCCAGTCGGTCACCGACTCTACTTTCTTAGGATCCACTGCGATTCCTGCGGCTGAAATGATGTGCCCTAGAAATCCCACCTCGCGAAGCCAAAACTCGCACTTCTTAAGTTTGGCGAAAAGCCTCTGATCCCTGAGAGTCTGCAGAACAATCCGTAGATGCTCCTCGTGTTCCTCGTCGGTGGTTGAGTAGATCAAGATGTCGTCAATGAAGACCACTACGAACTGGTCCAGGAAGGGTCTGAAAACTCGGTTCATCATGTCCATGAATACTGCCGGCGCGTTAGTAAGCCCGAACGGCATTACCGTGAACTCGTAGTGGCCATACCGAGTCCGGAAGGCCGTCTTGGGAATGTCCTCGTCTTGAACTCTGAGCTGGTGGTAGCCCGACTGCAGTTCAATCTTTGAGAAGACCGTTGCTCCGCGCAGTTGATCAAAGAGGTCGTCAATCCTGGGTAAGGGGTATTTGTTCTTCACTGTGACCTTGTTATGACATTGAGTTTCGATTTTTTGGTTTAAGATGAGTGTCTTGAGCGTTTTATGTATTTTTGGGTTTTGTCACGAAATTGCCAAATGGGGAGATTGTTACGGCTTTTTGTGTTGGCATATTTCGTGAGTTGAGTCGGAGTCTTGAAGTGATCAAATTGTCAATCAGCAATCGAAGACTCAGAGAAGATTCAACAAGAGCTCAAGTTGACACTCAGTGTTTTGAGTCTTGAAGATTGAAGTTGAAGAATTGTGGATCATATACATCAATCTTAAGGAAAATGGATTCGGATTGATCAGGTACGTTTAACTAAATAATTTTGGTGATCCGAATACATTTGAGTAGTTTAGAAACACTTGGATAAGTTTTCTTTGCTTAAAAATCAAAAATTGGACAAATTGGATGTTCAGGATCCGGATCAGACCAATCCAGTCCGGACCCCGAACATAGTTTATTTCATGCGCACTTTCAGTCCGGATCGGATTCATGTTTCAGTCCGGATCGGATTCCTATTTCAGTCCGGATCGGATTCATGTTTCAGTCCGGACCCCGAACTATTTTTTCAGGAAAATTGCTGAAAAAAAGACGACAGTCCGAATCAGCCAAATCCAGTCTGGACCGCCGTGCGGGAAAAATTCTGTTAAGTCAGTTTTTGTTGCTTATCTCTTTCCAATGGTTTCTAACCTATAAATAGACACTTAGGGTTTCTCAAGAACTACAGATTAATTAAGAAAACACTTGAGAGCAACCCTAGAGGCTAGGTTTTTTATCGTTCTTCTTTTAGCCTCTTTTAGGTCAATTCGACGGTTCTTCCAAGATCTATCTTTTGTCGAATTGATCTAGTCTTTGCTTAGAGATTCCTTCTACGGTTCCTCAATGATAATCTAAGCAAAGGATCACCATCGAAGCCAATATTTTTATCGGCAAAGTTTGCGTCGTGGATTCGACGTAGCATCGTGGATTCGATGTGTTGAAGGCGTTTCGTGGATTCGAAACGTGTGCTCGTGGATTCGAGTGGCGTTCGTGGATTCGAACGTGTGCAGTGGACGTGCAGTCGGTGAGCGCAAGATCCGAAGAAGTTGAAGGAGGGGTTTGAGTCCGTGGAGTCGGTAATCACCTTGTTATTCTTCTTTTCTTAGTGGATTGTTATTGCGTGTTGGTCCCGTGGTTTTTCTCCTGGATTGGAGTTTCCACGTAAATCTCGGTGTGCTATTTTTATTTTCCGCATTGGTTTTTATTTTGCACTGAGATTTGTTTTTAAGTATTACACCTATTCACCCCCCTCTCTAGTTGTTTGATAGTACCTATTTAGATCCTTGTGGATCCTTAAGTATATAAAAACCTACAGCCTATATACTTCTATGTTCTAGCATGCTTTATTTCAGTACCTATTACTGCTCAGTTATACTTTGATTATCAGTAGATATATTATTTGATTATTCAGCCATTATCCACTGACCTGTTACTATCCGCAGATTATTGTATCCAGTAGGTACGATTAGCTATTTCTCGGCTCGTCGTGCCCACTGGGATACACTGTCGATGTATCTCACACCCCCTGGGTGACTGTTTTTCAGGTCCGTGGGGTGGTGGGATGTCGGGACGATCCAGTGAGGCAGTCACGATAGAGCTGCCCCCTTGATGACTATCTAGCAGTTTACTTATGATCTTATGACATCGTAGTATTTTGGTTTTGTTTTATATGATCATGATAGTTTACTTGATGTTGAGATTGTATGACTTATATAGTTGATTAGAACTGACGTGTTTGGGTTTAAGTGATTATGTTGAGGTTAATTATGTTGTTTAGTTTATATTTAAGTACTTAACTCTGAATGTGCGATATTGTACTTGCCTAGCCGTGCATGTATAGGGGAGACTCTGTCCAAGAGATCACAAGCCACTAGCGCCTTCGTCAACCCTAACTGGGGACCTCGGCCATTTGTATTCTGCGGGGGTACTCACAGAGCGAACGTCTGCGACCAACGTCATGGTCGATGCTTCAAGTGCGGCCAACCAGGACATATTTTAGCGACGTGCCCGCAAGGGTCTGCACCTGCGCAGATTGCTACTCCTGCACCAGCAGCTCCACCTCGACGACAGGGACCGGCGCCTAGCTCTGCTTCGTTTGGGCGTCCCCCTCTTCCTGGAGCACCTTCGAGGGCGCGTCAGACAGCTGGTGGATGCGTCTTCGCCTTGACTCAGGGCGAGCCTACTCCGGAGGAGAACCTAGCAGGTACTATAATTATTTTTGGTAATCATGCTAGGACATTATTTAATATGGGGGCTTCGCATTCTTTTATCTCAACCCGTTTTGTCACTGCTCACGGTATTATCGTTCAGCCTACTAAACATCGATTTTGGGTAGAGATTCCAGGTCATAGTGTCCTTATCGACGAGGAGCTCCGATTATGCCCGATTCATCTTGGCGGACGGAGTTTTCCTATTTCTCTTTTCGTCCTCAAACTTCGTCAATATGACGTTATTTTGGGGATGAACTGGTTATCTAGGTATTGGGCTACAATCGACTGCACCTTCCGGAGACTGACATTAGACCCGCTTGGTGGAGCGGAGTTGATCTATTCTGGTTTTGAGCCCTCGGCGTATTTGGGGATATGTTCTGTGTCCCCTGTTCGGCGTGTCGAGAGTGGGTGTGTGGCATATCTTGCCATGGATGTCAACACCCTTGCTGTGACTCGGAGGATCGAGGATATACCCGTTGTGCGGGATTTCCCTGACGTATTTCCTGCTGAGCTTCAGGGGATGCCTCCCGAGCGGGAAATAGATTTTATCATCGATCTGGTTCCTGGCACATCTCCTATTTCGCGAGCTCCATACTGCATGGCGTTTGCGGAATTGAAGGAGATGAAGAAGCAGCTTGAGGATCTGCTGGCTTTGGGTTTTATACGACCCAGTGTATCACCATGGGGCGCACCTGTGCTCTTTGTGAAGAATAAGGATGGTAGCCTGCGACTCTGCATCGACTATCGAGGTATCATCAGCAGCGGATCAAGGCGGAAGATGTTCCAAAGACCGCCTTCCGAACCAGCTATGGCCACTATGAGTTCACCGTGATGCCGTTCGGGCTCACTAATGCCCCAGCAGCATTCATGGATATGATGAATAGGGTTTTCAAACCCTTCCTCGATCGCTTCGTCGTGGTTTTCATCGACGACATTTTTATTTATTCGAAGAGTGACGGGGAGCATCGGGATCACTTGCGACAAGTTCTCCAAGTGCTGCGGGAGAACAACTTATATGCTAAGTTCAAGAAGTGCGACTTTTGGCTCAGAGAAGTCGCATTCCTTGGGCATATCATCTCTGTTGATCGTGTCGTAATGGATCCGAAGAAAATAGAGGCTATCAAGGAGTGGCCCCAGCCGACCAATGCGACGGAGGTGCGCAGTTTTCCTGGTCTCGTGGGTTATTATAGACGGTTCGTCGAGGGGTTTTCCAAAATCGCCTCCCCGATGACCTGTTTGACCAAGAAGGAGGAGAAGTTTGTATGGACTCCTGAGTGCCAGCTTGCCTTTGACGAGCTCAAGCGACTTCTAACTGAGGCACCTTTTCTGACTCTACCGGTCCAAGGCGAGAACTATGTGGTTTATTGTGACGCTTCTCGGATCGGTCTGGGATGTGTTCTGATGCAGAATGAGAAGGTTATAGCCTATGCCTTTCGACAGCTGAAGCCATATGAGCAAAATTATCCTACACATGATCTGGAGCTCGCTGCGGTAGTCTTTGCTCTCAAGCTATGGAGGCACTACCTCTATGGTGTCCATTGCGAGGTGTACATAGATCATCAGAGCCTTAAGTATCTCTTCACCCAGAATGAGTTGAACTTGAAGCAACGATGATGGCTCGAGCTGCTTAAGGATTATGATCTGACGATCCAGTATCATCCTGGTCGGGCAAATGTGGTGGCCGATGCTTTGAACAGGAAGAATATATTGCCTGAGTTATTGATGATCACTGAGCAGGACCGCTTGATTTCTGAGTTTCAGAGGATGGAGTTAGAGGTTGTTCCTTCTGGATCGACTGCTCGACTTTTAGCGATGGTAGTGCAGCCTACCTTATTAGATCGCATAAAGGAGGGACAGCAGTCGGATCCTTCTCTTCAGAAGATACGTGAGTTGATATCGCTGGGACAGACTGACGATTACCAGTTGCACGCCGATGGCTCTATTCGATTCAAGGGCCGTTGGTGTGTTCCAGATGACAGCGAGTTGAAGAAGGATATTCTTACAGAGGCGCATAGATCCCTGTATACGGTACATCCTGGTGGGACTAAAATGTACCGGGATCTGAAGCAGCATTACTGGTGGCCTGGGATGAAGGCTGATGTGGCGAATCATGTGGCACAGTGCTTGGTTTGCCAACAGGTGAAGGCAGAACACCAGCGACCGGCGGGAAAACTGCAACCGCTTCCAGTGCCAGTTTGGAAGTGGGAGCAGATCACTATGGACTTTGTTACCGGTCTGCCTCGATCCCAGCGAGGTCATGATGCGATATGGGTCATTGTGGATCGACTCACCAATTCGGCTCACTTTGTGCCGATTCACATGACATGGACTAGGGATCGACTCGCCCAGCTATATATTGATGAGATTGTTCGACTCCATGGCGTTCCAGTGTCGATCGTCTCGGACCGGGACACTCGTTTTGTATCTCAGTTCTGGAAAAGCTTGCAGGAGTCTATGGGCACTAAGTTGAATTTCAACACTACTTTCCACCCACAGAGTGATAGGCAGTCTGAACGAGTTATTCAGATTTTAAAGGATATGCTACGAGCATGCATACTGGAGTATGGAGATGGCTGGTACCGGTATCTTCCTTTGGTGGAGTTCGCCTATAACAATAGTTATTAGGCGAGTATCGGTATGGCTCCTTACGTGGCATTGTACGGGCGTCGATGTCGATCCCCGATCTGTTGGGACGATGTCGGTGAGCGCCATATTATTGGGCCAGAGTTTCTTGAGGATGCTGAGGCCAGGATGCGAGTGGCGAGACAACAGTTGCTGACCGCTAAGAGTAGGCAGAAGAGCTATGTGGTCCAGCGACGTCGTGACTTGGAGTTCCAAGTTGGTGATCATGTCCTGCTGAAGGTGTCGCCAACTCGGGGAATCAAGCGATTCGGGATCCGCAACAAGCTCAGTCCCTGGTTTGTGGGTCCATTTGAGATACTCGAGCGCATTGGTCCCAAGGCTTATCGACTGGCTCTTCCTCCCAGCCTCGCCCGTGTGCATAACGTCTTCCACGTCTCTATGCTCCGGAAGTACATCAGAGATCCTTCGCATGTCATTAGCCCTACCGCTGTCCAGCTTCGTGAGGATCTGAGCTATGATGAGGCACCTCTGAAGATCCTTGCGCGTGACGAAAAGAAGCTGAGGAACAGGACGATCCCCTATGTGAAGGTACAATGGGAGAATCATGAGGAACGTGAAGCCACTTGGGAGCGCGAAACTGACATGTTGGAGCGTTTTTCTCATTTATTTGATTCATAGTTGTACTAAGTTTCGGGGACGAAACTTCTTTTTAGGTGGGAGTGATGTAATAATCGAGATATTTTTATTTGAAATTAAAATAATAAAAATAAAGTTTTGGAGACTTCAGTGGTTTTGACGACTGTATTAACCGATACAGTTGTACAGTGACAACTTAAATGAATAGTAACCTATATTTTTTTGAGATTTTTCCGATCAACGTTGGCCCGATCGACCGATCGGAATTCGTTTCCGATGATCCAAACAGTCGATTTTAACAGTTTCGTCGATCCGGGCGCAATGGCGCTGACGGAATTTACGTTTGACGATCCTAGACCCTCAAAAAGCGTGAAAATAGCAAAAAATTGTTGTATTTTGCACAAAGACCCCTATATTTTATGCTCTGAAATCCATGCTACTTCACGGAGAAGGACTTAAGTATGAGACACAGCTACTGTGAGGGACGTAGGTCTAAATATCCTGTGTAGAGGGACCAAAATGCATTTTGTTGCATTTGTATAAGTTTGCATTGGGGTTCCTCTTTTGCAACCCTAATCTTAAAGCCCTAGCCCTAGCCGCACAGCACAGACCCCTTCATCTCCCTCTGCATCTCTCCACGGGCGTTACGCTGCGGGCTGCCGCCATTCCGTCGCCAGAGAAGACGGAGAAGTAAAAGGAAGGCTTGATCTCGGGTTGGGTGAAGAAGTTTGTAGCCAGAAGGTTTCTAGTTGCTCCTAGTATCTTCTGGAACCTCCTCGGTGCCTTTGAGACTCAGCCGAGGAGTGCTCGACGTCCAGCACCGCCGCGCGCCGCCGGCGGCGATTCCTCTCTTCTTCTTCTTTCTGACGAGGTAAGCTTCTTCTTTCCTTTGTTTTTGATGGACCTTGGACCCATCCAATCATCTTCTGACATTAAGAAGATCATCCTTGTGAAGCCTCGGGCCCTCCCGTGCTCCGGTTAACCGGCGAGAGCAACCAAGCCGCCGGAAACCAAGTTCCGGCCAAATCTGCGCGCGGGCTCCATCCGACCGTCGAAACTAAGATCGGCTACGTTGGAAATCCTCTGTTGGTCACCAGGGAAGCGTGCACAAAGTTTGAGTGCGATTGGTTGAGGATCGAAGTCTTGCGGCCGTGCCCTAGCTTTCGGGTTGTCTTCCTCACGGCCAAGCTTCGCCACCCGGCACCGTCGCTCCCCCACGCCGCCGGCCATTGTGTTGGAAAGCTTCACGGCACTGTGGGGACCCATTTGGTCCAAGTTGCAAGACCTCAAGCGCCTCGGGTTGGATTTCGCCATTAGAGTACTTCAAGGTTGCCCGAGCTTGTGCTCCGGCCATCGCCGCCGCTCCCAGTCGCCGTCTGGTGGCTCAGGTGAGTTTGTAGGGTTGATTGAGTATTGTAGGTTAGAGTCGATACATCATTTTCATCTGTATCACCCTTTGAGCATTGTAGATAGAGGCATCATAACTGTAGATTTCTTTCCAGCTTATCTTTCCATTATTACAGTTTCCCTGTTATCTTATGCCTCTAGTGGACTTAATGGGCAGACCGTCGGGCTTGGTGGCAGTACCCACTAAGAACTATTATTGGTTGTAGTTCTCACACCCGCTAGGGGTTTCCCCCTTTTTTTCTCTTTTCCTCTCCTTTGTTTTGCAGTGTCTTCTGCCGGAGTTGTTGATCCTTCTGTTGCTGTTCGAGGTAAGGGAGTCGTGAGCTAGTTCCCTACCCGTCCTTGGAGTATAGCTGTACCCTTTTTTGGAGCTTGTAGTACAGTCTGCTGGATTTTAGTAGTTAGTTACCTTTAAGAGTTTTATTTTTGAGAGACTTATGTAGTGAGGTTCAGACTTGTACTATTTGACAGTTGTATTATCTTATTTCAGTAGTTTACTTTTAAGCTCTGATAGCTGTATAGTTTTAGTATCCTTCTTTTTGCTGGTTAGACGCTTCGTCTATACGGGGCTTCCCGTATGGGCGGCAGATCTGTTGGCGGGCCCGGGTCGCAGTTTCGACCCCGGGGCGTGACACCGGAAACCCCGAAAGACTAGAACCTACAACCCAAATCAAACAAGAACATGCTCTAGGCATAGCCTCTCGTTGTTCTCGACCCAAGAAAAAAGGCAGCCCTTAGAACCCAGATCACTCGAACCCTTCCGGGGGAGGGAGTTTACAGAAAAAAAAATGTGATATTTATTACTCAAAACCATTTTCACTCGAACCCCCTCGGGGTGAGGACTAAAGTAGTTCCTTTTTTTTTTTTTTAATAAAACCATCTTCATTTAAGAAAATCCATTTTAATCATTTTTAGCTCTTCTCTTAGGAAAAAATCAGTTAGAAAATAAGTTTTATTCCCAAAATCTCGAAGGGCTAATGCCTTCTCCCAATCAAACAAGAACAGACTCCGGCGACCCTTCGATGTCTGGAAGAAAAATATTGGTTGATTAAAATCATGTGTGTCCAAAAAGATTCTGGGTTCCAGGTCATGCTATCACTGGTACACTACTGCCACGAACATAGTGGCGACACATAAATCGAAGAACTCGACAACCCAGGACCACCGTTTACCCAAACGGCTCCCGCCACTGGTACAATACTAGCTACATCTACCAGACTCCACTCTGCCCCCAAGCACGAGTGTAACATGCATCCTACACTAAGAGAAATCCCGACCACTCGGCCCACTACCCGGGCGAGGAAAACACTATGTCCAGGGATAGAATGTAACGTGTGGATGTCTAAAGCATAAATAAACCTAGCCCAAGTGAGAGTTCTCTACTAGTCTGGTTGAACATACATCATATGACTGGGTGCTAGGTCAAGTTCCAATAATAGCATTTAATGTCACAATTAGGAAGCAATAATCAACATGATCATAATAACCACACTAGAAAACATTTTCTCACATAAACATGCTTCCTATTCCCACTCACATCATGCATGCTCACTAACACATATAGAATTAGAGAACTGTCCACTGGTTTTGGAGACAAACCAACCCACCTGAAAGAGCACGTCGATCCAAGGTCCAAATGGGCTAAAACTGAACGGGGATAATCCTCATATTCCCACGATTCCAACGAGCCCTAAAACACCAGAAAACTCCTTCTGGGCACAAAGATACAATCCAAACATCGCGATAAGCAAAAATCCCCACGATCACAAAACTGCGGTAAGATTAGTCCGAAAGAAGCCAAAATATCACCTGCAAGATTATCTCCAAAAATTCCCATAAAAATATGGCTGCGATCCTCGCAAAGCAAAGATGTCGATCGAGTCCTCACATATCGAAATCCGATAACCGAGCGCAGAGATAAAAATCTGACAAGCTCCACTGTCCATGAAAATCACCAGCAAGAAAGGGGTTCAAAGATGTTCCAGAAACCCTAATAAAAACCCAAAACTGAGAGGAGCGGAAGGCACGAAAAATGGAGATCTACCTCTCGTGAAACCGGTGCCAAAAAAATCGTCCAAAAATTCCTTCGGGGTAGCTTAGGGGACCTCGTGACCCAAAATGAGACGAAAAAGGCCGCCGAAGAAAGAAAGTCGCAGTGCGCCGAATCGCCGAAGACGTCGATGCCGCGGCCTCTAAAAATTTCGAAACTCCTTCAAGAGATGAAGCAGAAGATGAAGATCAACTTTGCTTAAGGACTCAACCACAGGGGAGCTCGGGAAAAGCCCAAAAGAGGAGAGGTGGGGGCCTTTATATAGGATTTCCAAAGAAAATCGAAAAAAAGCCACTATTGGGCTTTTGGGCCCATGTTTCGGGCGCCTGAAAGTTTCGGGCGCCGAAACAGTGCCACGGCCCGGCCCGCCATCAGCGCCCGAATCGCCCAGCGCCTGACACGTGTCCCGAACAGCGGACGGCGTGTGCGGGGCTGCTGGGGATTCGCCACGTGGCCCGACCGGGTATGTGGGGCGAGTGGCGCCCGCCAATCGCAGGGCGCCACGTGGCGCCCCGCCTACGGCCGCCACCTGCCCACACCTGCCCCCTCACCTGCCCTGCCTGCTCCCCGCGTTGCGCGGACCGCGCGTGCGTGAGCCGGCCACTCACAGGCCGCCACGTGGCCCGCCCCGGTCCATGCACCAGCCCGCGCGTCGCTGTGGACCGCGCCGCGTGAGCCCGCAAATCCGAGGCCGCCACGTGTTCCCCGCGCCTGGTCCATGCACCAGCGCCCCTTTTCTGTGGACCGCGCCGGCCAATTAGTGGCCGCCACGTGGCATCCGGCCGGTCCACGGCTCCCCCCATGCACCAAAATGCGCAGAAAACTTCCGGGTGTCCGTTTTTGGGCATCCGGACTCAGAAAAACATAAGTAAATAGCCGATTTTCGACGTTTTCCCGCGCGGAAACCAAATCGGGCCTCGGATTAACCCGAAACCATTTCTAAAATCCGACGAAAGCAGCCAGAAGACAGGCTCAATCAAGAAGCCTCACTGAGTCCGTCCAACGCGTCCATTTGACGCGTTGCGGGTCCGACACACCAATAATAGGTGTTCCACAACATGAGTCATGGGGAGAAGCTGCACGGGGATATGGGCCACTACAATGTTTGTGCTCGATGATGAGGACATTCGCAAAATGATTCTTCAAAAAGCACACCGATCGTCGTATACTATTCATCCTAGCAGCACCAAGATGTACAAAGACTTAAAGGCACTGTTCTGATGGCCGAGTATAAAGAAAGATGTTGGACACTTTGTGACTAGATGCTTAGTGTGCCAATGAGTGAAAGCCGAGCATAAACTTCTAGCGGGCAAACTTCAAAGCCTAACAATACCCGTTTGGAAGTGGGAAAATATCGCGATGGATTTCATCGTGGTCTTGCCTATATCTCAAGCGGGCCACGACGCGATAAGAATGGTGGTGGATAGGTTGACCAAGGCTGCTCATTTCTTGCCTGTCTGCACCACATGGTCGAGGGACAAGCTGGCGCAGTTGTACATCGAGAAGATCATGCGCCTTCATAGAGTTCCTGTTTCGATTGTGTCAGATCGAAACCCGCGATTCATCTCGCAGATTTGGAAGAGTTTCCACGAGACTCTTGGAATAAGCCTGGAATTCACTACTGCTTATTATCCACAGAGCGATGGGCAACCTGAGAGGACCAATCAAATCCTCGAAGATATGCTGAGGGCATGTGTTCTGGACTATGGCGCGGGGTGGCAATGATATTTGCCGATGGCAGAGTTCGCCTACAATAATAGCTATCAAGCCAGCATTGAGATGGCCCCTTAGGATCTCACATGTGGCATTTGTATAAGAGTAAACTAAGGTTATGAAGTAGAGTTTTAACTTAGAGTCAAAACTCTAAGGATCGAGGTATTGGTTGAGGTTAAAAGAGTAAAGCAAATGAAATCCCTAGAGTTAGTCTTAGGGAGTTGGGCTAATGAACCCTCACTTTAACTTCAACTTGAGCAAAGAATGAAAGTAAAAGAATTAAAGTCCAAGGGACTTTTGGTTACCCTTGAGACAAGAACATAGGGTGAGAGAAAGATAATGAGAAAAGAATTGCTTAATAAGCAAGATAAGCTAAAAGGCTTAAAAGAAAGAGAAAAAAATTGCCAGTGGCAATATGAGTTAAAGGCTCGAATGAGAAAGAAAAAATAAGAGCATAAAGAGCAAAAAGAAATGCAAATGCATAAAGTGCAAAAGTGACTAAGTGCTAAAGAAAAAGAAAAAATAAGACGATTGTACCTTCGGGGGTAAAACATAGATCTTGTGTCGGAGAATAAGGGCAGAGACCCTCTCCCGGGCAGTGACCCATATGACCAAGTTCCCCGTTGGGCAGGGTAGCACTTGAGGTATTATTGGCAACCTTAGAAAATCTTGTCTTGTGGTAGCATGAGACTACCGGGCTGGGGCCCGTTGGGCAAGAATTTCCGAGCATTAAGCAACTTGAACTAAAGCACAAAAGAATGTGAGTAAGATGGTCAAGTATGAGGTTTGGCTAGTATGGCACCTTGGTAACGACAGTGTCGTGTTATGACAAAGGATAGAGTTTATTTGAGCATATTAGATAGAAATTTACAGCTTTAAATACTGTATCGTCATCTATTATATTGCTTCTAATGGACCAAGCGGTGTAGGACATCCTTTCTCGGTGGTTGAACCCACTGGAAACTTTATGTAGTTCTCACACTCTTGGGTGATATCATTACAGGTTCAGCTACATCGAGCGAGGCACGCGACAGAGGTAAGGGCCCAGCTGCCTAGCGACCTAGCAATCTAGAGTCGCCCGTTTATTTTGGTTTTATTTTGAGCGAACTTGTATGTGAGGAAAATATTGTAAATTTTAAGTGTTAAACTTTCATTTTGGGAGTGTTGAATGAAAGATGTAATTTCTTTAAGTCTAAAGTTTCATGTTAAAAAGAGTTGTAATTCAATTAGAGTTTAAAGTTTCACTCATATATGCTCTTTCATTTCCTTCTAACTGCTTGTTTGAATGAATGAAAGTTTTATTTACTTAGTTTAGTACTCTAATTGTTACTCTTCCGTTTACATTAAACTGTGTTTGTATTGGAATGAACCGTTCCTGTCACGCCCCGGGGGTTCAAACGCGCGGAAGGAGAGCCACCGTTGCTCCCAATTTAGCGTGATATATTTTTTTTTGAAGAACAGTCCACCCCGGCGCGTGCCCAGACCCGCCGCATATACAAATTCACTCTGCATACGGGCAGAGTCTCCTTTGCATATGCACGGCGTCCTCACTACAACATACATCACATACAAGCTTTAACCACACTAATCGAAGCACAGATACATACAACATGCATTCCAAACGTTCCATCATCTTTTACACAAAGAGAAAGGGCCGACTGATTTAAAAGGATAAATAATCACAGGGTTTTGAAAGCGGCGCCCACCCGACGCCGTTGTTTTAGAAAGCCCGTTTCGAAGCCACATAAATCCACAGTTTTAAAACCGGCACCCACCCGATGCCAAATTTTATAAAGATCAGTTCGAAATCACATAAATTCCACAGGGTTTTAAAAACCGGTGACCACACGACACCCACATTTTAAAAGCGGTTTTCGCAAACGGTTTTCTTTGTTTTCTCGTAGTTTACAAAAAGGAACGGCCAAGTAAGGAGAGGAACAACATTCATTCGCAAATATGAAAGAAGGGGCAACATCCACTTCGATCCCACGGGGGTATCGCAATCCACAACTAACTAACATGAGTAATAAAAGAAAAGGGAAAGAAGAGCCACTGTGTCTGAAGTTGCTAAATGTCATAACAGCACCCTCGCGGCCTCACCGGTGCTCTAGCACTCGCCCCTGGACGAACCTGTCACGGAGTGGGAAGTCAGTGACTAGAAACAACATAGGATGCAAAAAGGCTAAAGTAAAACAAACCCCGGTAACCAGAGCAACCGTCCGCATCAAACACCGTCAACAATAATCATACCCTGCACCAAGTAAAACCGGGCACCTTTCCCGACCACCGCACCGAGCCCCTGCCCCGGTGTCCCCTTCCGAGCACCTGCCTCGGCCGCCGAGCACCCGTCTCGGCATCACCGCTCACCCCCCCACCCATGAGGGCCCCCCTTCCTAACGTCACCGACACGTGGGGTACACGGGTCAACGTACCACTTTTCCGGAAAAGCACACCGTTGCGGTGGCCAAACCGCCGGTGTGCGTGTAGTAACACCAGAGCCTCATAATCAGATATAAATAGACGATTATTTAAATAACGTAAAACGGGGTCAGCGTTGCACATAAAGAATATGTAAAAGAGAAAACACCTTTGCCCATACTAGCACCCTACAATTGTACACCCTTTCCCAATTAATCCTGGAGAGAGTACCCACCTTAAAAGGAAATCGTCGATTGGTACGCTCGCGCCCGCACGTCTGCCGAGTTCAGGGCGTCCCGCGCCCCTGAAGAGGCAAAAGAATGCTAAGACTAGGCGACTAATGCTGAATGTCGACTAAACATCACACACGGAAGGCCCGACGCGATCCTCGGACTCCGCGCGGTGAAAATCCCCCGCACGGCACCGACCCGTGCGGCGCGCTCACGGCCCGCGGACAGCCCCGCGCGACCCCGAGCCGTCGCGGTGCCCCGCTCGGTGCGCCTGCCGCGCGGCGTGCGGTCTGCAGTCGGTCCGCGCGGCGCCCGCGCAGCGCTCCCGCCGCGCGGCGCGCGGCCTGCAGGCGGCCCGCGCGGCACCAGCCCGCGCGGTGCCCGCCTGCGGGCGGTGCCCGCCTATGGGCGGCGCCCGCGCGGTGCACCACCCTCGGGCGGCCCGCGCGGCACGAGCCCACGCGGTGCCCGCCTGCGGGCGGTGCCAGCCTGCGGGCGGCGCCCGCGCGGCGCGCCTGCCGCGCGGTGCACCACCCGCGGGCGGCCCGCGCGGAACAAGCCCGCGCGGTGCCCGCCTGCGGGCGGCTCCCGCGCGGCGCGCCTGCCGCGCGGTGCACCACCCGCGCGGTGCCCGCCTGCCGCGCGGTGCACCACCCGCGCGGTGCCCGCCTGCGGGCGGCGCGCCTGCCGCACGGTTCACCACCCGCGGGCGGCCCGCGCGGCACAAGCCCGCGCGGTGCCAGCCTGCGGGCGGCGCCCGCGCGGTGCGCCTGCCGTCCGGTGCACCACCCGCGGGCGGCCCGCGCGGCACAAGTCCGCGCGGTGCCCGCCTGTGGGCGGCGCCCGCGCGGTGCGCCTGCCGCGGGTGGCCCGCGCCGCACAAGTCCGCGCGGTGCCCGCCTGCGGGCGGCGCCCGCGCGGTGCGCCTGCCGCGCGGTGCACCACCTGCGGGCGGCCCGCGCGGCACAAGTCCGCGCGGTGCCCGCCTGCGGGCGGCGCCCGCGCGGTGCGCCTGCCGCGCGGTACACGACCCGCGGGCGGCCCGCGCGGTGCGCCTGCCGCGCGGTACACGACCCGCGGGCGGCCAGCGCGGCACAAGCCCGTGCGGTGCCCGCCTGCGGGCAGCGCCCGTGCGGCGCGCCTGCCGCGCGGCGGCCCACCCGCGGGCGGCCCCGCGCGGCGCGTGGCGGCGGCCCTCTCCGCAAAACCCGACCCCGAAGCGAGAAACCCTAACGGAAAGACTCACCTTCGATCCGCCGGGGGGAGGAGAAGAAGAGGATCGTCCTACCGTTGCCCGGTTGATCCCGCGAGCAAGAAAGCCTCCGTCCCTCTCCCGATCTCCAACGTCCCGATCGCCCCGCCGTTGGTCGTAACGAGAGCGAAAAATGGTTGGGTTCCGTTTCCTCTTTTTCTCTCTCGTAGCGCCTCTTAAAAACCCTAGCCGCCGAAAAGAAAACCTAAGAGGGGAAAACCTAAAATCCCCAGGTTCTTAAAGGGATCTAAAAATAAACGGAATAAATCCGGCGGCTAGAGTTACCTCGAAAAACGTGCCGATCGCTCGCACGGATCCCGGAGCGCCTAATAGGGGTCCAAACTTCAAAAATTAATTCTGGGAGAACCGGGCGTCGGAATTCGAAACCGATCGCGCCACCGTTCTCCGTTTCGCGTGCCCTACCGCCTAAAAATACCCGCGAGCCCCGACGGACTGTCCGGAGAAACACGAAAATTTATTCCTCGGCCGGACCGCTACAAGAAAGAGGAATAACGGGAAGGTCAAGGAAAAGGCCAGGTCTTACAGTTCCATTTGGGTATTTAAAGGTCATGCCCGATTGGCGGGTCTGTTGGCGCGCCCGAACTGTCCAAATTGGCGGTCTCGGGGCGTTACAACTAAAATTTATATTACTCTTTTTCTATTCATCATTTTTTTATAAATTATTTATTATTTATATACAAAGAGAGCTTCTTGATGTAGGATAGATATCACATCCTAATCTATCTGTATATGTAAAGAGAAAAATGCTTCGGAAATAAGATATATGGCAGAAAATAAAATAGTTAGTTTAACAATTTCTGACGTGGTTATATGTTTCAAAATTTAATAATATTTTATAAAAATAACCTCAATATACTATTTTTTCAATAAAAGGTAGACGAGAATTTTGTTTTTGGATGAGATTACATTAGTAAGTAGTATTCTAATTGTTATTTATATTTAAAAAAAAAAAAAAAAAAAACCGTAGCGTAGCACGGATAAGTTTACTAATATTTTATAAAAATAGTCTCAATTTGTTTTACACTTTAATTTTACTCAAATAATTGCATAGTATGGTTAGAAAAAGCAACAGCATTTCTTCATACTCTATGGTACTATTTATATTTTCTAACATATTTTGGATGTTACGCAGTTATCTTTTAGAATCTCATTATATTGATTTTTATATAACCTTTGAATTTTACTTTTTATATAATCTTTGAATTCTGCTAAGAAAAGCAAGAGAAAAAAGTAACAAATTTATTTTTTTATTTTTATAAAAATAAATTACAATACAAAATGTTTAAGCTCAGTTATTATTACTAGTGTCAATGTTTTTTATAAATTCAATCACAATTCCCTCCACATCCGATGTGGGACTATTGAGGCGTCAGATTCTATACTATTAGTTCGTATATGTAAACACTACGTGTATGTTATTACATTGATTGGCACACTCAGGATCCAGATTGTAAAATTTATAGTTGACAGCTTATTAACTTATGTTTAAATATTTGAAAAAAAATTAATTATATAAACTAGACCCACTTGAATTTGAATCGAATTTTAGTAGTCACTCAAATTTTAATAAGATATTAAAATAAAGGTTAATGTTAAATATACACTTCAAATAGAGTGTACATTTTATATCTCACCCATTTAAGAATGTAGTGAATTTTACCGATCACTTCGGAGTGATCAGTGAATAAGTTCCCACCTTGAATAGAGTGGGATGTATGATATACACCGCATTTGAAATGTATATGTAGCATAGTTCTAAAATAAACTCACATTCGTTCTTTTTTTTTTTATTCAGATACATGATGTTTGCGAAATTTTTTAATTAATTATAGTTTGTGTTGTTAAATATAAGACCAAATATTAGTTAAATTTTGTTAAAATAAGATCAAATCTTTTATTTTGATTTAGTTTTTAACTATATAATTATACCGGATTAACTTTTAGGTTGCTAAACAGCTGGGAGATTGTTAATTAGTTTGGAGTTTAGTAAACTTATGATTATCCATATGTATGAGCTGAGTACTATAAGATGCTGCGACTATGTAAAATAATTATATGGTGAACTTGATAATTAATCTCTATTCTCTATCCTGATAAAATATTTATTATCTATTTTTATCTATTTGTATTGCTCTGTTAAGTCAATATATATATATATATATATATATATATATATATATTACATACTAATCATTTGACCCATAAAATTAGATTTTTTTTTTTTTTTTTTTTTAGTGTTTAGATAAATTAATTTAGAATAGTATTTCAATGCTTTAATATTTTAACTCTTATTAAATTTTTTTTTTATTGCATATGAATTAATTTGATGTGACTAATTTAGCGATAGAATTTTTGGAGAAATATAACTTTATCAAATTGAGTCGAAAATTTTGGTGAGATCGGTTTGTATTCGGTTCTCAGTTCAGTGATATCAGTTCTTTTCGACCCTTAGCTCCTGATAGTCATTCGGCTCTTTAGTGTCACTTGATTATTTCGGTCTTTTGATTGATTTTTAAAATATTTTTAAAAATTTTATATTTTTTTTATTTTGAGCTTTTATTTTAAATTTAACTAGATTTAGAATTATATTTGACTATATATATTTGTATTAAAAAATTACTAAATTTAAAAATTTTAATTTATAATAGAATTCAAATATGTCTTTATATATAAATGTAATATTTAATTAATATGATCAAATTTTATAAAATTTTAGTAATTAAATAATATTATTTATTATTATATAAAAATTTAATTCGTCGTATATTTTTTTGTTGATGTGCTTTCTCATCTTATTACATTATTTTTATTGGCCTTCGTCACCACTATTGTGGTACGTCACTTTCTATGCAGGAGAAAGTTTTATATACACGACAAATCTAAATAATATTATTTATTATAATAATTTGTACATGAATCCCTAATCATTGCTCGGTGTATTTTCTGAATACGTGGCCCTAGAAATATCTTTTTGGCTAAGAACAATCCATGTCCACGAATACAGCAACTTAATTAATGGAGCCCTATGTACAATTCAGGAAAAAGAATATCTTATTCAAAAAACAAAAATAGAAAAAAAAAAAAAAAAAAAAATGCTCCAATAGACTTAGGGCATCATTACTTCTAATCTCACCGTCATTAATTTTTGGCTAAGAACAATCCATGTCCACAAAAACAGCAACTTAATTAATGGAGCCCTAAGTACAATTCAGGAAAAAGAATATCTTATTAAAAAAACAAAAATAGATAAAAAAGAAAAGGTACACAAAGTACAATTCAGGAAAAAGAATATCTTATTCAAAAAACAAAAATAGATAAAAAACAAAAAGTACAAAAATATGCTCCAATAGACTTGGCGCATCATTACTTCTTATCTCACCATCTCTTAACCTTTTTAATCTAATCATAACATTAAAACATACAAAGTAAACATTTACCATAGGAGTCATACTTCTATACTTTTTTTTTTTTTTTTTTTTTAGTTATCGTCTATTCATACCTATTCAACGGCTCAGATTAGATAATTTTTAAGTTGTGACCTACAATAGCAGGTCACTTTGATGAGATACCAGTTACCAGGTATCCCAAAACAGATTTATTTTGATCTTTTGCTTTAAGAATAATTAAGTAATTTTATCTCTATTTTAAAATTTTTTATTTTTGTAAATATTATAAATTTTAAAAATTTGAATTTAGTGAGAGTTTTTATTTTTGGAAAGATTATAAATTTTAAATATTCCAATTTAGTTATCGTTTTAAATGATAATATTTTAATTATTTTTATATAATATATTGTAAATGATTTTAATTTTAGAAAATTATTTTTAGAAATTATAATTTAGGAATCTATTAATTTTTATTATCAATTCTTATTATAAATTTATATTCTAAATTATAATATATGATCTCATTATTTTAAACGATCAAATTTTACTATTTAAATTTGATTTAACTTAGCCCGTACAATTCTATTCTAAAAATAAATTTGAATTAAACCATATATTTCTATTAAATCAAATATTTAAGAACATTGAAATTTTTTAAAATTGTAATACAAAATTAATGTTTAAATTAAAGAAACTTTAAAATTTTTTAAACTAATTAAACTCTTTAAATTAATGCATAAATTGTAATTCTAAAACTCTTTAAATTAATGCCTAAATTGTAATTCTAAAATTTTTAAATTAAACTCTTTAATTTAATGCCTAAATTATAATTCTAAATATCTTTAAATTAAACTCTTTAAATTAATGCCTAAATTGTAATTCTAAATTTTTTTAATTTAAACTTTTAAAATTAATGCGTAAATTGTAATTCTAAAATTCTTTAAATTAAACTCTTTAAATTAATACCTAAATTTTAATTTTTTTTTTTAATTAAACTTTTTAAATTAATGTCTAAATTGTCATTCTAAAACTCTATAAATTAAACTGTTTAAATTAATGTCAAAATTGTAATTCTAAAACTCTTTAAATTAATATCTAAATTGAAATTCTAAAATTTTTCAATTTAAACTCTTTAAATTAATGCCTAAATTGTAATTCTAAATTTTTTTAAATTAAACTATTTAAATTAATGTCTAAATTGTAATTCTAAATTTTTGAAAATTAAACTATTTAAATTAATGCCTAAATCTCTCTTTAAATTAATGCCTAAATTGTAATTCCAAATCTCATTAAATTAATGTCTAAATTGTAATTCTAAAACTCTTTAAATTACTGTCTAAATTGTAATTCTAATATTTTTTAAATTAAACTCTTTAAATTAATGGTTAAATTTTAATTCTAATACTCTTTAAATTAATACCCAAATTGTAATTCTAAATTTTTTTTAAATTAAACTCTTTAAATTAATGTCTAAATTGTCATTCTAAAACTCTTTAAATTAAACTATTTAAATTAATGCCTAAATTATAATTCTAAACTTTTTAAATTAATGCCTAAATTGTAATTCTAAACTTTTTAAATTAATGCTTAAATTGTAATTCTAAAATTTTTTTTTATTTAAACTCTTTAAATTAATGAGTAAATTGTAATACTAAAATTCTTTAAATTAATGTCTAAATTATAATTCTAAATTTTTTTAAATTAAACTCTTTAAATTAATGCCTAAATTGTCATTCTAAAACTCTTTAAATTAAACTTTTTAAATTAATGCCTAAATTGTAATTCTAAAACTCTTTAAATTAATGCCTAAATTATAATTCTAAATTTTTTTAATTTAAACTCTTTTTATTAATGCATAACTTTTAATTCTAAAATTTTTTAAATTTAAACTCTTTAAATTAATGCATAAATTGTCATTCTAAAACTCTTTAAATTAAACTTTTTAAATTAATGCCAAAATTGTAATTCTAAATTTTTTAAATTTAAACTCTTTAAATTAATGCGTAAATTGTAATTCTAAAATTCTTTAAATTAAAATCTTTAAATTAATGTCTAAATTGTAATTCTAAAAATTTTTAAATTAAACTTTTTAAATTAATGCCTAAATTGTTATTCTAAAACTCTTTAAATTAAACTTTTTAAATTAATGTAATAATTGAGATATTTTTATTTGAAATTTAAATAATAAAAATAAAGTTTTTGGAGACTTCAGTGGTTTTGACGACTGTATTAGCCGATACAGTTGTACAGTGACAACTTAAATGAATAGTAACCTATATTTTTCGGGATTTTTTCCATCAACGTTGGCCCGATCGATCGATCGGAATTCATTTCCGATGATCCAAATAGTCGATTTCAACGGTTTCGTCGATCCGAGCGCAATGCCGCTGACGGAATTTACGTTTGACGATCCTAGACCCTCGAAAAGTGTGAAAATAGCAAAAAAATGTTGTATTTTGCACAAAGACCCTTATATTTTATGCTCCGAAATCCATGCTACTTCACGGAGAAGGACTTAAGTGTGAGTCACAGCTGCTGTGAGGGACCTAGGTCTAAATATCCTGTGTAGAGGGACCAAAATGCATTTTGTTGCATTTGTATAAGTTTGCATTGGGGTTTCTCTTTTGCAACCCTAATCTTAAAGCCCTAGCCCTAGCCGCACAACACAGACCCCTTCATCTCCCTCTGCATCTCTCCACGGGCGTTACGCCGCGGGCCGCCGCCATTCTGTCGCCGGAGAAGACGGAGAAGTAAAGGGAAGGCTTGATCTCGGGTTGGGTGGAGAAGTTTGTAGCCAGAAGGTTTCTGGTTGCTCCTAGTATCTTCTGGAACCTTCTCAGTGCCTTTGAGACTCAGCCGAGGAGTGCTCGACGTCCAGCACCGCCGCGCGCCGCCGACAGAGATTCCTTTCTTCTTCTTCTTTTCGATGAGGTAAGCTTCCTCTTTCCTTTGTTTTTGATGGACCTTGGACCTATCCAATCATCTTCTGACATTAAGAAGATCATCCTTGTGAAGCCTCGGGCCCTCCCGTGCTCCGATTAACCGGCGGGAGCAACCAAGGCGCCGGAAAACCAAGTTCTGGCCAGATCTGCGCGCGGGCTCCATCCGACCGTCGAAACTAAGATCGGCTACGTTGGAAATCCTCTGTTGGTCGCCAGGGAAGCCTCCACAAAGTTTGAGCGCGATCGGTTGAGGATCGAAGTCTTGCGGCCGTGCCCTAGCTTTCGGGTTGTCTTCCTCACAGCAAAGCTTCGCCGCCCGGCGCCGTCGCTCCCCCATGTCGCCGGCCATCGTCTTGGAAAGCTTCACGGCACCGTGGGGACCCATTTGGTCCAAGTTGTAAGACCTTGTAGTACCCGAGAAACTCAAATTTGAATTTAAAGAATTCAAATTTGAATATGAATAAGAAAATGCAAGATAAATCTATGTGGTTGTATACCGGTGTGCAAATTGCACAGTTTACGGAGCACTATTTCTGCCTTTCAGATCCGAGTCTGATCTTGAAAATCTGAAATCGCCAGTGTGACCGTCTCGTCGAATCGATTGAAAATGATATAAACCAATTTTCGATCCGACGGTCAGATTATCCAGAAATCATAGAAAAAGCTGGTGTGACCCGCGACTTAAGTGAATAGTACAAGTGAATAGTAACCCCCTGATTCGGATTTTTTCGCTGGCGAACGTCGGCCGATTCACTGTCTGGTGTCCGAATCTTACGATCCAGGTAGTCGATTTTAATCGCTTCATCATTCTGAGCGCAGTGGCGCTGACGAAATCCGCAATTGATGACTCTAATGCATCGTGATGCGTGTCACACAGTATAAATTACTGTATTTAAATGGATCGAGAATTTATCGGGGCGCCAACTCAAGAAACCACTACTTTATAGGTTTCGTCGAGCCGGACGTCGTGGTGGTATCCGTTTTTCAGTTTGACAACCCGGTTGTCTCGAAAAGCGTGAAATATGCAAAAAGTTGCAGTATTTTGCGAAGAGTCCTTATATTTTATGTGCGAAATGGATCCAAACTTGTGGATGAGGGATTTCTCTGCGATTCTGTACTACAGCCAGGGACCCAAAACTTAAATATCAAGTGTAGACAGGCTAGTTGGCATCTTGTGTAATAGGTGTATATAGCAACTTAGGGTTGCATTGATGAAACCCTAGCCGCAGGTCCCCCTGTTTAACCGAAGCCACCCCACGACTCCCACGATCCCTCTGCTACCTATCCCGAGCAACTGCGCCACCGGCCGCCGCCCCTGGTCGCCGGAAAAGCAAGAATATTCAAGGAGCATTCTTGGTCCCGGGGTTGTAGGAGAAGGAGAGCACCAAAACCTTAGAACCTGTGTCTTCACCTCTCTGTGGTGGTGTTCTTCATCCAGAAGACAAGCCGAGGTGGGCTGGTGCACCGCCGTGGCCACGCGCCGCCGGAGCCACCATCTTCTTCTTCCTCGGATCCGACCAAGGTGAGTGCTCTACCTTTGTGATTTCTTTTGCAACCTGGGTCACTGCAGTGATCTCTGTACGCCCTGGGGATGTCCCATGCAGAGCCCCGACCCTCGGGGTGCTCCCGATCGCCGGCGGGGAAATTACAACCGCCGGAACCCGAAACTTCTCCGCCGCGGCCGTACACCGCACACGGTGGCTCGGGCCTTGAACCAAGATGATGAAAATTTTCTGTAGGGTCTAGGGAACACCTCCATGAAATTTGGTTGGGTTTGATCCATCCTAGAGCCCGCGCGAGCCAGCCCTAGTTTTGGCTAACTTTGCTCCGGCCGAGCTTCTTGCTCCGGCGCCGCCGTGGCTTCTCGTTGCCGGCCACAGTTTCGGTTGTCTTCCTGTGGTCTAGACAGACCCATAGATGCCCTTGCATGAGACCCATGCTGCTCGGTGTTGGCTTCACTATTATGGGTGCTTGCTCCGGCCGAACTTGCTCCGCCGCCGCCGCCACCGCCAACGCCTCTCGCCGCCGGCCATGAGTCCAGCGAGCTTCGTGGAGTCAGGTAGCACCTACAGGTGCTTGTGCATGAGACCCAGAGCCTTTGTATAGAGATCCACCATTAATGCCTTCAAGGTTGTGTATTAAGCTTTGATGCCCACCATGTGTTCGGGAAAATGCCCGAGAGAGCTCAAATTGGTTTTAGCTACTTGAAACCATCCAGAAAGTGAGCACTCGACTCCTGCAAGCCTCCTGAGCTTGATGCTCACTCTACTTCAACAAATGACTGAGTAGTTTAGTAGATCTAGCAAACCGAGCTCTATAAGCTTGGGTTTTGAGCTATGTTGCTCCAGCGATGTTTCCGGTTTCCTAGCGACACCTAGTTGGTGAGCCTCTGAGTCCTTTCGACCTACTGAGCGTGATGCTCACCCTAAATTTGGGTTTGGTCGAGTGTAGGTATTAAAAGTGGCATTTTGAGCCTTTATGTATTGAAATTGTTGGCCCGAAGTTTTACTCGGGTTCCGTGTTGCTTCCAAATGGTGAGCACGGTGTTCAGTGCGTCGAGGCCCACCTACTGGTGGCCTTGGTTCAGTTTAATAACATTCAAAAATGAAATGCAAGTGAAAAAGGTGTTAATTTGCATGCTTTTATGCAATTTTGTGAAACCCTAGGGGCCTAGTTGCAATTGTGACCACTTGGGCTGCTTCAGGCAGGGTACACTTGATCTCTAAACCCTTCGTTGGAGACCTCGGAACTTCAGCGAAGTTTTCCGTTTAGCATGTCTGCACTCAGTGAGTTAGTGGTTGGATATGTGTGAGAGTCTATTTTCTGACCTGTGCATATGATTCAGGTCCCAGCAGTCAGCCGCCAGCTTGCGAGCCATCCAGCAGCCACCGTGATCATCTACATTGAGGTGGGTTTATCTTCAGTCCGGGCTTTATCAGGTTGGCCCTATGGGGTGCCGTGGTAGGTCGGACCCCTATTTTTGGTGTAGCCCTGAACCTATGTTTGAGCCTTTCTATTTGCTTTCATTCCAGCATTCAGTCATTACAGCTATGTTTGTCTTGATCTTACAGTTGAGCTTTCTATATGCTTTCATTCTCAGCACTTAGTATGTATAGTGATATACATCTGGACATATGCCATGCCTAATTGGACTTTAGCTAGAGTGATTATCAGTTCACATTATATCAGCATTTCCTATTCTTCTACTACATGTTAGAATAGGAGTTCAGCTTCTGCTATACAGCTAAGATATTCAGCTCAGTCTCTGATATGATTTCAGGTTCAGTTTTAGTATATATATATATACAGCTTGGCATATACCATGTTTGTTTGGTTTTCAGCCTAGTTATATCAGCATTTCATGTTCTATGATGCATGATAGAATAGAAGTACAGTTCTGCTATTCAGTTTCAGTTACAGCTCAGATATTCAGCTCCTGTTGTTCAGATTCGTTTATACAGCATCCGTGATTGTTACAGCCTTCAGCATCCCGATAGGGATTTCTCGGCTTATTGCCGTGTGTGTGGTCTTTAGACCATGAGCTTGAGCATCAGCATTATGATGGCCACAGAGCCAGCTGTTCTTTCACGTACACTAGCGGGCTGATCCCCCGCAGTGGTGTACTTTACCGGTAAAGTGGTCAGCAGTGGCGACCCGTGAGCCCAGAGGGTTATGACAGCAGATTGGTGTACAGGTGGTATTTAGCCTGAGGTCCCAATGACCAATAGTGGCATTGATTAGGTACTTATTGTTATTCAGCACTTCCAGTTTACAGCTTTGTTTATAGCATGTTCAGTTTCCGCTTGTCAGATTTATCAGTTATAGCATGATCATTACCTGCTTGTCAGATTTATCAGTTATAGCATGATCATTTCCTGCTTGTCAGATTTATCAGTTATAGCATGATCATTTCATGCCTGACAGATTATCAGTTACAGCATGATTAGCTTGATATATGAGCACCCCTGCTTCCATTTCAGCATGCTTAGATTTTACATCTGCATTTTACCTTTCTGCTTCAGTATTTCTTGCTTTTGCTATCCGCTTATTATTGTATCCGGTAGGTACGACTTGCTATTTCTCGGCCCGTCGTGCCCACTGGGATACACTGTCGATGTATCTCACACCCCCTGGGTGACCATTTTTCAGGTCAGTCGGGTGCTGGGAGATTGGGACGATCCAGTGAGCTGTTGCGCTAGAGTTGTCCCCTGCTATTGACCGCGGTGGCCAAGTGCTAGTATTTTCAGTTACAGTATGATGATCGTAGTTGTCTCTGTATTTTTGAGTTGAAGTATTTGTGGATTATGTCATGAGTAGTTGTGGATGTATTAGTTGTAGAGTTATGTTTTTGGTTTTAGCTGTTAATTATGTTGCTCTCTGATTGTATCACTGCACTTGCCTAGCTGAGCATGTATAGGGGAGGCTCTGTCCGTGTGGACAGAGAATTTCCTATGCATGTGGCGGTCTGTTCACGTCCTGAGTTTAAAGTTTGAACTCTGATAAAAAAAAAAAAAAAAAAAAATTCTACCGCTGTTTTGAAACTCGGGGCGTGACAGACCTAAAGAGCCTCGGGTTGGATTTCGCCATTAGAGCACTTCAAGGTTGCCCGAGCTTGTGCTCCGGCCATCGTCGCCGCTCCCAGTCGCCGTCTGGTGGCTCAGGTGAGTTCGTAGGGTTGTTTAGAAGTTTCTCATGCAATTGCATGAAGGGTTTTACGTGAAGTATGCTTACCTATGTAGTTGCACCAGGGTGTTACCGAGCTCGGTCTCCGGCCGTCGCCACCGCCTTTGGTCGCCGGCCAACCAACCAAGTAAGCCTTAAACACCATTTGGGCAAATTCCATCAAACTAGTTTGGGCCGAAAGCCTCTGGAAAAAAAGTTTTCCCAACCTTGCTTTTAAGTGTTTGTGTTGGGTTTTTCCGGCCAGTCGCCGCCTCCGGCCGCCGGCGCCAAGCCTGGCCGTGACCAAACTTCCTCTATGAGGGTGTTCTAACTAGTGCTCACCTTTGATTGCAGCCTGACCTTAGTTTGTTCAAGCTTTGGCTTAATCCGAGCTCTAGCTTAATTGGTGGTTGCACCACCTTGCTCCGGCGTGCTCTCCGGCCAGTCTCCGACGTGCCAAAGGTGAGCCCTCGACTCAGTGACACATCCAGATCATGGTGCTCATATTAAATCCAAGGTTGCATGTATAGTTTAATTGTATTAGCCAAGTATGTTATTGAGGACTTAGTGTTTTTGGGCCAACTTTGCCCTCGGGCCTCGTGCCAACCCAAACTTGTGAGCACGAGCTTTGTCGTGTCGAGAACTACGTACTGTAAGTTACGGCGCTGTCTAAAATCTTCTGGTTTGGAAGTACGAGTCGAAATAGTATTCAAACTGGTATCATTATGACCTTGTAGTGTTGTCGGGTTGGGTATGAGTTAGTTTGTTACTGATTCCAGTTATTGTTCAGGGCCCAGCAGTTCAGCACCAGCTTCCCAGTAGTCTAGCGGGATTCGGGATCTGCCTACATTGAGGTGGGTTTATCTTCGGTCTGGGCTTTATCTTTTCGGCCCTCTGGTTGCTCTAGTTTAGTCGGACACCTGTTCTTGACTTAGCCCTAATTGTGCATATATGCCCTATATTCATAGACTGCTGACATCTGCTTTATTTGGACATATCAAGTATACATGTTCATCTGTTCATATATCTCAGTACAGTTGTTTACATGGTCTTATCATGCCTGTTTCTTATTATCATGCATGTTGCTTATTATACTGCATTTACTTCGAGATATACTTGCTTTTATATTCCAGATATGAATAATAGACCTATGATTGATATATACAGACATCTGCTCCCTTGTTGGCATCTCGGCTTGTTGCCGACTACCCGGTCGTTTGACCGCGAGCTTGAGCATAGCATTATAATCGCCACGCACCGCTGTACTTCACGTACACTAACGGTTTGGCCACCGTCACAGTGTTCTTTACCAGTAAAGTGGTCTAGAGGAAAGACTCGTGAGCCCCCAGATAGCACCTGTAGGTGCGGGGTTATATCAGCCAGATAGGTGCCAGATAGTGGCATGAGCCTGAGGTCCTCGTGACCAATAGTGGCATTGATTGGGTACTTAATGTTCTTGATTGATGCATAGCCTATATACTTCTATGTTCTAGCATGCTTTATTTCAGTACCTATTACTGCTCAGTTATACTTTGATTATCAGTACATATATTATTTGATTATTCAGCCATTATCCACTGACCTGTTACTATCCGCAGATTATTGTATCCAGTAGGTACGATTAGCTATTTCTCGGCTCGTCGTGCCCACTGGGATACACTGTCGATGTATCTCACACCCCCTGGGTGACTGTTTTTCAGGTCTGTCGGGTGGTGGGATGTCGGGACGATCCAGTGAGGCAGTCACGATAGAGCTGTCCCCTTGATGACTATCTAGCAGTTTACTTATGATCTTATGACATCGTAGTATTTTGGTTTTGTTTTATATGATCATGATAGTTTACTTGATGTTGAGATTGTATGACTTTTATAGTTGATTAGAACTGACGTGTTTGGGTTTAAGTGATTGTGTTGAGGTTAATTATGTTGTTTAGTTTATATTTAAGTACTTAACTCTGAATGTGCGATATTGTACTTGCCTAGCCGTGCATGTATAGGGGAGACTCTGTCCAAGAGATCACAAGCCACTAGCGCCTTCGTCAACCCTAACTGGGGACCTCGGCCATGTGTCTTCTGCGGGGGTACTCACCGAGCGAACGTCTGCGACCAACGTCATGGCCGATGCTTCAAGTGTGGCCAACCAGGACATATTTTAGCGACGTGCCCGCAGGGGTCTGCACCTGCGCAGATTGCTGCTCCTGCACCAGCAGCTCCACCTCGACGACAGGGACCGGCGCCTAGCTCTACTTCCTTTGGGCGTCCCCTTCTTCCTGGAGCACCTTCGAGGGCGCGTCAGACAGCTGGTGGATGCGTCTTCGCCTTGACTCAGGGCGAGCCTACTCCGGAGAAGAACCTAGCAGGTACTACAATTATTTTTGGTAATCATGCTAGGACAGTATTTAATACGGGGGCTTCGCATTCTTTTATCTCAACCCGTTTTGTCACTGCTCACGGTATTATCGTTCAGCCTACTAGACATCGATTTTGGGTAGAGATTCCAGGTCATAGTGTCCTTATCGACGAGGAGCTCCGATTATGCCCGATTCATCTTGGCGGACGGAGTTTTCCTATTTCTCTTTTCATCCTCAAACTTCGTCAATATGACGTTATTTTGGGGATAAACTCGTTATCTAGGTATCGGGCTACTATCGACTGCACCTTCCGGAGACTGACATTAGACCCGCTTGGTGGAGCGGAGTTGATCTATTCTGGTTTTGAGCCCTCGGCGTATTTGGGGATATGTTCTGTGTCCCCTGTTCGGCGTGTCGAGAGTGGGTGTGTGGCATATCTTGCCATGGATGTCAACACCCTTACTGTGACTCGGAGGATCGAGGATATACCCGTTGTGCGGAATTTCCCTGACGTATTTCCCGCTGAGCTTCAGGGGATGCCTCCCGAGCGGGAAATAGATTTTATCATCGATCTGGTTCCTGGCACATCTCCTATTTCGCGAGCTCCATACTGCATGGCGTTTGCGGAATTGAAGGAGATGAAGAAGCAGCTTGAGGATCTGCTTGCTTTGGGTTTTATACGACCCAGTGTATCACCATGGGGCGCACCTGTGCTCTTTGTGAAGAATAAGGATGGTAGCCTGCGACTCTGCATCGACTATCGAGGTATCATCAGCAGCGGATCAAGGCGGAAGATGTTCCAAAGACCGCCTTCCGAACCAGGTATGGCCACTATGAGTTCACCGTGATGCCGTTCGGGATCACTAATGCCCCAGGAGCATTCATGGATATGATGAATAGGGTTTTCAAACCCTTCCTCGATCGCTTCGTCGTGGTTTTCATCGATGACATTTTTATTTATTCGAAGAGTGACGGGGAGCATCGGGATAACTTGCGACAAGTTCTCCAAGTGCTGCGGGAGAACAACTTATATGCTAAGTTCAAGAAGTGCAACTTTTGGCTCAGAGAAGTCGCATTCCTTGGGCTTATCATCTCTGCTGATCGTGTCGTATTGGATCCAAAGAAAATAGAGGCAATCAAGGAGTGGCCCCAGCCGACCAATGCGACGGAGGTGCGCATTTTTCTTGGTCTCGCTGGTTATTATAGACGGTTCGTCGAGGGGTTTTCCAAAATCGCCTCCCCGATGACCTGTTTGACCAAGAAGGAGGAGAAGTTTGTATGGACTCCTGAGTGCCAGCTTGCCTTTGACGAGCTCAAGCGACTTCTGACTGAGGCACCTATTCTGACTCTACCGGTCCAAGGCGAGAACTATGTGGTTTATTGTGACGCTTCTCAGATCGGTCTGGGATGTGTTCTGATGCAGAATGAGAAGGTTATAGCCTATGCCTTTCGACAGCTGAAGCCATATGAGCAAAATTATCCTACACATGATCTGGAGCTCGCTGCGGTGGTCTTTGCTCTCAAGCTATGGAGGCACTACCTCTATGGTGTCCATTGCGAGGTGTACACAGATCATCAGAGCCTTAAGTATCTCTTCACCCAGAATGAGTTGAACTTGAAGCAACGACGATGGCTCGAGCTGCTGAAGGATTATGATCTGACGATCCAGTATCATCCTGGTCGGGCAAATATGGTGGCCGATGCTTTGAACAGGAAGAATATGTTGCCTGAGTTATTGATGATCACTGAGCAGGACCGCTTGATTTCTGAGTTTCAGAGGATGGAGTTAGAGGTTTTTCCTTCTGGATCGACTGCTCGACTTTTAGCGATGGCAGTGCAGCCTACCTTATTAGATCGCATAAAGGAGGGATAGCAGTCGGATCCTTCTCTTCAGAAGATACGCGAGTTGATATCGCTGGGACAGACTGATGATTACCAATTGAACGCCGATGGCTCTATTCGATTCAGGGGCCGTTGGTGTGTTCCAGATGACAGCGAGTTGAAGAAGGATATTCTTACTGAGGCGCATAGATCCCTGTATACGGTACATCCTGGTGGGACAAAAATGTACCGGGATCTGAAGCTGCATTACTGGTGGCCTGGGATGAAGGCTGATGTGGCGAATCATGTGGCACAGTGCTTGGTTAGCCAGCAGGTGAAGGCAGAACACCAGCGACCGGCGGGGAAACTGCAACCGCTTCCAGTGCTAGTTTGGAAGTGGGAGCAGATCACTATGGACTTTGTTACCGGTTTGCCTCAATCCCAGCGAGGTCATGATGCGATATGGGTCATTGTGGATCGACTCACCAATTCGGCTCACTTTCTGCCGATTCACATGACATGGACTAGGGATCGACTCGCCCAGCTATATATTGATGAGATTGTTCGACTCCATGGCGTTCCAGTGTCGATCGTCTCGGACCGGGACACTCGTTTTGTATCTCAGTTCTGGAAAAGCTTGCAGGAGTCTATGGGCACTAAGTTGAATTTCAGCACTACTTTCCACCCACAGAGTGATGGGCAGTCTGAACGAGTTATTCAGATTTTAGAGGATATGCTACGAGCATGCGTACTGGAGTATGGAGATGGCTGGTACCGGTATCTTCCTTTGGTGGAGTTCGCCTATAACAATAGTTATTAGGCGAGTATCGGTATGGCTCCTTACGAGGCATTGTACGGGCGTCGATGTCGATCCCCGATCTGTTGGGACGATGTCGGTGAGCGCCGTATTATTGGGCCAGAGTTGCTTGAGGATGCTGAGGCCAGGGTGCGAGTGGCGAGACAATAGTTGCTGACCGCTCAGAGTAGGCAGAAGAGCTATGTGGACCAGCGACGTCGTGACTTGGAGTTCCAAGTTGGTGATCATGTCCTGCTGAAGGTGTCGCCAACTCGGGGAATCAAGCGATTCGGGATCCACAACAAGCTCAGTCTCCGGTTTGTGGGTCCATTTGAGATACTCGAGCGCATTGGTCCCGTGGCTTATCGACTTGCTCTTCCTCCCAGCCTCGCCCGTGTGCATAACGTCTTCCACGTCTCTATGCTCCGGAAGTACATCAGAGATCCTTCGCATGTCATTAGCCCTACCGCTGTCCAGCTTCGTGAGGATCTGAGCTATGATGAGGAACCTCTGAAGATCCTTGCGCGTGAGGAAAAGAAGCTGAGAAACAGGACGATCCCCTATGTGAAGGTACAATGGGAGAATCATGAGGAATGTGAAGCCACTTGGGAGCGCGAAACTGACATGTTGGAGCGTTTTCGTCATTTATTTGATTCATAGTTGTACTAAGTTTCGGGGACGAAACTTTTTTTTAGGTGGGAGTGATGTAATAATCGAGATATTTTTATTTGAAATTAAAATAATAAAAATAAAGTTTTGGAGACTTCAGTGGTTTTGACGACTGTATTAACCGATACAGTTGTACAGTGACAACTTAAATGAATAGTAACCTATATTTTTTGAGATTTTTCCGATCAACGTTGGCCCGATCGACCGATCGGAATTCGTTTCTGATGATCCAAATAGTCGATTTTAACAGTTTCGGCAATCCGAGCGCAATGGCGCTGACGGAATTTACGTTTGACGATCCTAGACCCTCAAAAAGCGTGAAAATAGCAAAAAATTGTTGTATTTTGCACAAAGACCCTTATATTTTATGCTCCGAAATCCATGCTACTTCACGGAGAAGGACTTAAGTATGAGACACAGCTACTATGAGGGACGTTGGTCTAAATATCCTATGTAGAGGGACCAAAATGCATTTTGTTGCATTTGTATAAGTTTGCATTGGGGTTCCTCTTTTGCAACCCTAATCTTAAAGCCCTAGCTCTAGCCGCACAGCACAGACCCCTTCATCTCCCTCTGCATCTCTCCACGGGCGTTACGCTGCGGGCCGCCGCCATTCCGTCGCCAGAAAAGACGGAGAAGTAAAAGGAAGGCTTGATCTCGGGTTGGGTGAAGAAGTTTGTAGCCTGAAGGTTTCTGGTTGCTCCTAGTATCTTCTGAAACCTCCTCGGTGCCTTTGAGACTCAGCCGAGGAGTGCTCGACGTCCAGCACCGCCGCGCGCCGCCGGCGGCGATTCCTCTCTTCTTCTTCTTTCTGACGAGGTAAGCTTCTTCTTTCCTTTATTTTTGATGGACCTTGGACCCATCCAATCATCTTCTGACATTAAGAAGATCATCCTTGTGAAGCCTCGGGCCCTCCCGTGCTCCGGTTAACCGGCGAGAGCAACCAAGCCGCCGGAAACCAAGTTCCGGCCAGATCTGCGTGCGGGCTCCATCCGACCGTCGATACTAAGATCGGCTACGTTGGAAATCCTCTGTTGGTCACCAGGGAAGCCTCCACAAAGTTTGAGTGCGATCGGGTGAGGATCAAAGTCTTGCGGCCGTGCCCTAGCTTTCGGGTTGTCTTCCTCACGGCCAAGCTTCGCCACCCGGCGCCGTCGCTCCCCCACGCCGCCGGCAAAGGTGTTGGAAAGCTTAACGGCACTGTAGGACCCATTTGGTCCAAGTTGCAAGACCTCAAGCGCCTCGGGTTGGATTTCGCCATTAGAGCACTTCAAGGTTGCCCGAGCTTGTGCTCCGGCCATCGCCGCCGCTCCCAGTCGCCGTCTGGTGGCTCATGTGAGTTTGTAGGGTTGATTGAGTATTGTGGGTTAGAGTCGATACATCATTTTCATCTGTATCACCCTTTGAGCATTGTAGATAGAGGCATCATAACTGTAGATTTCTTTCCAGCTTATCTTTCCATTATTACAGTTTTCCTGTTATCTTATGCCTCTAGTGGACTTAATGGGCAGACCGTCGGGCTTGGTGGCAGTACCCACTGAGAACTATTGTTGGTTGTAGTTCTCACACCCGCTGGGGGTTTCCCCCTTTTTTTCTCTTTTCCTCTTCTTTGTTTTGCAGTGTCTTCTACCGGAGTTGCTGATCCCTCTATTGCTGTTCGAGGTAAGGGAGTCGTGAGCTAGTTCCCTACCCGTCCTTGGAGTATAGCTGTACCCTTTTTTGGAGCTTGTAGTACAGTCTGCTGGATTTTAGTAGTTAGTTACCTTTAAGAGTTTTATTTTTTAGAGACTTATGTAGTGAGTTTCAGACTTGTACTATTTGACAGTTGTATTATCTTATTTCAGTAGTTTACTTTTAAGCTCTGATAGCTGTATAGTTTTAGTATCATTCTTTTTGCTGGTTAGACGCTTCGTCTATACGGGGCTTCCCGTATGGGCGACGAATCTGTTGGCGGGCCCGGGTCGCAGTTTTGACCCCGGGGCGTGACACCGGAAACCCCGAAAGACTAGAACCTACAACCCAAATCAAACAAGAATAGGCTCTAGGCATAGCCTCTCGTTGTTCTCGACCCAAGAAAAAAGGCAGCCCTTAGAACCCAGATCACTCGAACCCTCCCGGGTGAGGGAGTTTACAGAAAAAAAAAAAAGTGATATTTATTACTCAAAACCATTTTCACTCGAACCCCCTCGGGGTGAGGACTAAAGTAGTTCCTTTTTCTTTTTAATAAAACCATCTTGATTTAAGAAAATCCATTTTAATAATTTTTAGCTCTTCTCTTAGGAAAAAATCAGTTAGAAAACAAATTTTATTCCCAAAATCTCGAAGAGCTAATGCCTTCTCCCAATCAAAGAAGAACAGACTCCGGCGACCCTTCGATATCTGGAAGAAAAATATTGGTTGATTAAAATCATGTGTGTCCAAAAAGATTCTGGGTTCCAGGTCATGCTATCATTGGTACACTACTGCCACGAACATAGTGGCGACACATAAATCGAAGAACTCGACAACCCAGGACCACCGTTTAGCCAAACGGCTCCCGCCACTGGTACAATACTAGCTACATCTACCAGACTCCACTCTGCCCCCAAGCACGAGTGTAACATGCATCCTACACTAAGAGAAATCCCGACCACTCGGCCCACTACCCGGGCGAGGAAAACACTATGTCCAGGGATAGAATATAACGTGTGGATGCCTAAAGCATAAATAAACCTAGCCCAAGTGAGAGTTCTCTACTAGTCTAGTTGAACATACATCATATGACTGGGTGCTAGGTCAAGTTCCAATAATAGCATTTAATGTCACAATTAGGAAGCAATAATCAACATGATCATAATAACCACACTAGAAAATATTTTCTCACATAAACATGCTTCCTATTCCCACTCACATTATGCATGCTCACTAACACATATAGAATTAGAGAACCGTCCACTGGTTTTGGAGACGAACCAACCCACCTGAAAGAGCACGTCGATCCAAGGTCCAAATGGGCTAAAGTTGAACGGGGATAATCCTCATATTCCCACGATTCCAACGAGCCCTAAAACACCAGAAAACTCCTTCTGGGCACAAAGATACAGTCCAAACATCGCGATAAGCAAAAATTCCCACGATCACAAAACTGCGGTAAGATTAGTCCGAAAGAAGCCAAAATATCACCTGCAAGATTATCTCCAAAAATTTCCATAAAAATATGGCTGCGATCCTCGCAAAGCATAGATGTCGATCGAGTCCTCACATATCGAAATCCGATAACCGAGCGCAGAGATAAAAATATGGCTGCGATCCTCGCAAAGCATAGATGTCGATCGAGTCCTCACATATAGAAATCCGATAACCGAGCGCAGAGATAAAAATCTGACAAGCTCCACTGTCCATGAAAATCACCAGCAAGAAAGGGGTTCAAAGATGTTCCAGAAACCCAAATAAATACCCAAAACAGAGAGGAGCGGAAAGCATGAAAAACAGAGATCTACCTCTCGTGAAACCGATGCCAAAAAAATTGTCCAAAAATTCCTTCGGGGTAGCTCAGGGGACCTCGTGACCCAAAATGAGACAAAAAAGGCCGCCGAAGAAAGAAAGTCGCAGTGCGCCGTATCGCCGAAGACGTCGATGCCGCGGCCTCCAAAAATTTCGAAACTCCTTCAAGAGATGAAGCAGAAAATGAAGATCAACTTTGCTTAAGGACTCAACCACAGGGGAGCTCGGGAAAAGCCCAAAAGAGGAGAGGTGGGGGCCTTTATATAGGATTTCCAAAGAAAATCGAAAAAAAGCCACTATTGGGCTTTTGGGCCCATGTTTCGGGCGCCTGAAAGTTTCGGGCGCCGAAACAGTGCCACGGCCCGGCCCGCCATTAGCGCCCGAATCGCCCAGCGCTCGACACGTGTCCCGAACAGCGGACGGCGTGTGCGGGGCTGCTGGGGATTCGCCACGTGGCCCGACCGGGTATGTGGGGCGGGTGGCGCCCGCTAATCGCAGGGCACCACGTGGCGCCCCGCGTACGGCCGCCACCTACCCACACCTACCCCCTCACCTGCCCTGCCTGCTCCTCGCGTTGCGCAGACCGCGCGTGCGTGACCCAGCCACTCACAGGCCGCCACGTGGCCCGCCTCGGTCCATGCACCTGCCCGCGCGTCGCTGTGGACCGCGCCGCGTGAGCCCGCAAATCCGAGGCCGCCACGTGTTCCCCGCGCCTGGTCCATGCACCAGTGCCCCTTTTCTGTGGACCGCGCCGGCCAATTAGTGGCCGCCACGTGGCATCCGGCCGGTCCACGGCTCCCCCCATGCACCAAAATGCGCAGAAAACTTCCTAGTGTCCGTTTTTGGGCATCCGGACTCAGGAAAATATAAGTAAATAGCCGATTTTCGACGTTTTTCCGCGCGAAAACCAAATTGGGCCTCGGATTAACCCGAAACCCTTTCTAAAATCCGACAAAAGTAGCCAGAAGACAGGCTCAATCAAGAAGCCTCACTGAGTCCGTCCAACGCGTCCATTTGACGCGTTGCGGGTCCGACACACCAATAATATGTGTTCCACAACATGAGTCATGGGGAGAAGCTGCACGGGGATATGGTGCACTACAGTGTTTGTCCCCGATGATGAGGACATTCGCAAAATGATTCTTCAAGAAGCACACCGATCGTCGTATACTATTCATCCTAGCAGCACCAAGATGTACAAAGACTTAAAGGCACTGTTCTGATGGCCGAGTATGAAGAAAGATGTTGGACACTTTGTGACTAGATGCTTAGTGTGCCAATGAGTGAAAGCCGAGCATAAACTTCCAGCGGGCAAACTTCAAAGCCTAACAATACCCGTTTGGAAGATGGAAAATATCGCGATGGATTTCATCGTGGTCTTGCCTAGATCTCAAGCGGGCCACGACGTGATAAGAATGGTGGTGGATAGGTTGACCAAGGCTGCTCATTTCTTGCCTGTCCGCACCACATGGTTGAGGGACAAGCTGGCGCAATTGTACATCGAGGAGATCATGCGCCTTCATAGAGTTCCTGTTTCGATTGTGTCAGATCGAAACCTGCGATTCATCTCGCAGATTTGGAAGAGTTTCCACGAGACTCTTGGAACAATCCTGGAATTCACTACTGCTTATTATCCACAGAGCGATGGGCAACCTGAGAGGACCAATCAAATCCTCGAAGATATGCTGAGGGCATGTGTTCTGGACTATGGCGCGGGGTGGCAATGATATTTGCCGATGGCAGAGTTCGCCTACAATAATAGCTATCAAGCCAGCATTGAGATGGCGCCTTAGGATCTCACATGTGGCATTTGTATAAGAGTAAACTAAGGTTATGAAGTAGAGTTTTAACTTAGAGTCAAAACTCTAAGGATCGAGGTATTGGTTGAGGTTAAAAGAGTAAAGCAAATGAAATCCCTAGAGTTAGTCTTAGGGAGTTGGGCTAATGAACCCTCACTTTAACTTCAACTTGAGCAAAGAATGAAAGTAAAAGAATTAAAGTCCAAGGGACTTTTGGTTACCCTTGAGACAAGAACCTAGGGTGAGAGAAAGATAATGAGAAATGAATTGCTTAATAAGCAAGATAAGCTAAAAGGCTTAAAAGAAAGAGAAAAAAATTGCCAGTGGCAATATGAGTTAAAGGCTCGAATGAGAAAGAAAAAATAAGAGCATAAAGAGCAAAAAGAAATGCAAATGCATAAAGTGCAAAAGTGACTAAGTGCTAAAGAAAAAGAAAAAATAAGACGATCGTACCTTCGGGGGTAAAACGTAGATCTTGTGTCGGAGAATAAGGGCAGAGACCCTCCCCGGGCAGTGACCCATATGACCAAGTTCCCCGTTGGGCAGGGTAGCACTTGAGGTATTATTGGCAACCTTAGAAAATCTTGTCTTGTGGTAGCATGACTACCGGGCTGGGGCCCGTTGGGCAAGAATTTCCGAGCGTTAAGCAACTTGAACTAAAGCACAAAAGAATGTGAGTAAGATGGTCAAGTATGAGGTTTGGCTAGTATGGCACCTTGGTAACGACATAGTGTCGTATTATGACAAAGGATAGAGTTTATTTGAGCATATTAGATAGAAATTTACAGCTTTAAATACTGTATCGTCATCTATTATATTGCTTCTAATGGACCAAGCGGTGTAGGACATCCTTTCTCGGTGGTTGAACCCACTGGAAACTTTATGTAGTTCTCACACTCTTGGGTGATATCATTACAGGTTCAGCTACATCGAGCGAGGCACGCAACAGGGGTAAGGGCCCAGCAGCTTAGCGACCTAGCAGTCTAGAGTCACCCGTTTATTTTGGTTTTATTTTGAGCGAACTTGTATGTGAGAAAAATATTGTAAATTTGTCACGCCCCGAGTTTCAAAACAGCGGTAGAAATTTTTTTTTTTTTTAAATCAGAGTTCAAACTTTAAACTCAGGACGTGAACAGACCGCCACATGCATAGGAAATCCTCTGTCCACACGGACAGAGTCTCCCCTATACATGCTCGGCTAGGCAAGTACAGCGATACAATCAGAGAGAAATAATCAACAGCTAAACCAAAATCATAAAGCTCTACAACTAATACATCCACAACTACTCATAACATAATCCACAAATACTCCAACTAACTAAAAAGAAATACAGAGAGCTATGATCCTGATACTGAAACAAAATACTAGCACTGGGCCACTGCGGCCAATAGCAGGGGACAACTCTATCGCGACAGCTCGCAGGATCGTCCCAATCTCCCAGCACCCGACTGACCTGAAAAACAGGCACCCAGGGGGTGTGAGATACACTCTACATGTATCCCAGTGGGCACGACGGGCCGAGAAATAGCAAGTCGTACCTACCGGATACAATAATAAGTGGATAGCAAAAGCAAAAAATACTGAGCTGAAAGGTAAGATGCAGATATAAAATCTAAGCATGCTGAAATGGGAGCAGGGGTACTCATATATCAAGCTAATCATGCTGTAACTGGCAAATCAGACAAGCAAGAGCTAATCATGCTATAGAGCAGAGCTAGTATGATAATCAAAAATATCAATGCTGTAAACTGAAAGTGCTGAATAATAATAACTGTAAGTACCCAATCTCAAGCCACTGTCGGTCACAATGACCTCAGGCTAATGCCATAGCTAGCACGTTCGACTGACATATAACCTGCCACCATCGGTGCACTCAGGCCCACATGTGTCGCCACTCTCGTCCACCATGTGCAACCTGGGCTCACGGGTCGCCACTATCGACCACTCTACCGGTAAAGAACGCATTGTGGGGGATCAGGACCACTGCGATCGTGAAATGACAGCTAGTGCTCTGGCGATCATAATGCTGATGCTCAAGCTCATGGTCTAAAGACCAAACACACGGCATAAAGCCAAAAAATCCCTGTCGGGATGCTGAACCTGTAATCTCAACTAGTGCTGTATAACTAAATCTGTATGACAGAAGCTGAATATCTGAGCTGTAACTGAAACTGAATAGCAGAACTGTACTCCTATTCTATCATGCATCATAGAACAGAAAATGCTGACATAAAGTGAACTGATAATCACTCTAGCTAATGTCCAATCAGGCATGGCATATGTCCAGATGTATATCACTATACATACTAAGTGTTGAGAATGAAAGCATATAGAAAGCTCAACTGTAAGATCAAGGAAAACATTGCTATACTGACTGAATGCTGGAATGCAAGCAAATAGAAAGGCTCAAGCATAGGTTCAGGGCTACACCAAAAACAGGGGTCCGACCTACCACGGCACCCCATAGGGCCAACCTGATAAAGCCCGGACCGAAGATAAACCCACCTCAATGATCACGGTGGCTGCTGGATGGCTCGCAAGATGACGGCTGACTGCTGGGACCTGAATCATATGCACAGGTCAGAAAATAGACTCTCACACATACCCAACCCACTGACACACTGAGTGCAGACAACTAAACAGGGAACTTCGCTGAAGTCCCGGAATTTTCCGAAATTTTCGAAAAACCGCCGATAGATCCACTATGACCCAATCTGTGCTGAACAATAACCAAAACTCGTGAAACTTCACGTGCTTCCCAAGAATGTCTAAGTTAAGACATTTAGGCTCTAACACCAGACTCTGGGTACACTTGTGCACCGGCAATGCCACAACCATTGCAACACTTCCGGAAAGCCCATTTTGGTACCGGAAGTTGCAAACAAGAAACTAAAATCACCGTGCTCTTTAGAACAGCACCGGGAACAGCCACTGATATTTGGCATCTCCAATTAATCACCGAAATTTCCTAAGTTGCTTGATTAACACCGAATCGCCGTTAAACCGGCGATTTTGCCGATTTACGGTTCGGGATCAAATTCCCGCTCAACGAAAAGCATCGGACCTCCAACAAAAGGTTTAGAGATCAAGTGTACACTGTACAAAGCAGCTAGTATGGTCACAATTGCATTTAGGCCCCCGGGATTTTACCAATTTGCATAAAAGCATGCATTTTCATGCTATTTTCGCTTGTATATAATTTCAGAATGCTATTTTAACAAATCGACACCACCAGCAGGTGGCTCTCGACTTGCTGGACACCGTGCTCACCTTTTGGAAGCAACGCGAAACTCGAATAAAACTTCGGGCCAACAATTCCCGTATTTAAAGGCTCTAAATGCTACAATTAATACCTACACTTGACCAAACCCAATTTAGATTCAAGCATCATGTTCAGCAGACCAAAAGAACTCAGAGGCTCACCAACTAGGTGCTGCGGGGTAACCGGAGACATCGCCGGAGCAACAAGGCTCTAAAAACATAAGCTTGAAGGGTTCAAATTGCAAAATCTTTCCATCTACTCAGCCATTTGCTGAAGTAGAGTGAGCATCAAGCTCAGGAAGCTTGCATAAATCAACTGCTCTCATGCTGGATAAACAGAACCAATTTGGTTCACTCGAGCATTTCATCGAACACATGGCGTGCAACAACTTAATACATAATTCTTGAAGACAACAATGGTGAATCCCTATAACTAAGCTCTGGGTCTCAAGCACAAGCACCAGTAGGTGCCACTTGACTCTAAGAAGCTTGCCGACTCACGGCCGGCGGCGCAACACGGTGGCGGCGGCGGCGGGGGCAACCTTGGCCGGAGCAAACACCAACAATGGTGAAATCATCACAGGCCAGTATGGGTCTCATGCAAAGGCATCCTAGGGTCCCTCTCGACTACAGGAAGGTAAATGGAGCATTGGCCGGCGACGAGAAGCCGCGCCGGCGCCGGAGCAAGGTGCTCGGCCGGAGCAAGGTTAGCCCGAAACTAGGGCTGGCTCGTGCGGGCTCTAGGATGGACCAAACCCAACCAGATTTCGTGGAGGTGATCCCTAGACCCTACAGAAGGTGCCCAGCATTTTGGATCGAAGCTTGAGCCATTGGGTGCGGCCGACAGCCGCGGCGGAGCAGTTTCGGTTTCCGGCGGGTGCAATTTCCCCGCCGGCGACCGGGCGCATTCCCGACTTCGGTGTTCGGTTGGGATGTTCACCAAGACAACTCTAACCTACTGTAGTGGTCTAGGTTACAAAAAAAATACGAAATCTAAAGACCTCACCTTGCCGGATCCGAGGAAGAAGAAAGTGATCTTCCCGGCGTCGCGCGGCCACGGCGGAGCACCGGACCACCACGGCTGGGTCACAACTTCACAGAGGACTTCACAGGAATTGTTTGGAGCAAACAAGACCTCCTCAGGTAGTTTCCTCACCCACAACACCAAAACCCGAGCCCAACACTTGTTTTCTTGGGCTTTTCCGGCGACCAGGGGCGGCGGCCGGAGGCGCAGGTGCTGGGAAAACTCGCAGAGAAGTCGTAGGGAATCGTGGGTGGAGGCTACGGTTACAGGAACTGAAGTGGCTAGGGTTTCTAAAGCAACCCTAAGTTGCTATTGTATAAAATGCAACAAAATACTAGTTAGCCCTTCTACTCTTTATATTTTCACTTAAGTCCATTGCTGTAGAACACATTTGCTATAAGGACCCTCCTCTACAAGTCTGGTGCAAATCGACACATAAAATATAGCATCTTTACGCAAAATACTGCGATTTTTCCCATATTTCACGCTTTTCGAGACAACCGGACTGTCAAACTGAAAAAAGGACACCGCCACGACGTCCGGCTCGACGAAACCTATCAGGTAGCGATTTTGGTTCGCTAAAATTTAGCTCCATAATTTTTAAATTCCAACTTATACTATAAATTATACAGTTCGGCACGCTTTACGATGCTTTAGGCTCGTCAAATGCAAATTTCGTCAGCGCCACTGCGCTTAGAATAACGAAGCGGTTAAAATCGACTACCTGGACCGTCATATTCGGACTCCAGACAGTGAATTGGTCAGCGCTCACTCAACGGGGAATTAAAACAGGAGGTTACTATTCACGACTTAAGTCGTGGGCCCCACAAGTTTCTTTTCTGATTTCAGAACAATCCGACCGACGGATCGAAAATCAGTTTATATCATTTTCAATCGATTCGACGAGACGATCGCACTGGCGATTTCAGATTTTCGAGATCAGACTCGGATCTGAAAGGCAGACATAGTGTTCCGATAACTGTGCAATTTGCACCCCGGTATACAACCACATAGGTGTACCTTTGCAATTTCTCATTCATATTCACATTTGAACTTTCAATTTAACTTTTGAATTTCCAGATTACTACAAAATTTTAAGTGTTAAACTATCATTTTGGGAGTGTTGAATGAAAGATGTAATTTCTTTAAGTCTAAAGTTTCATGTTAAAAAGAGTTGTAATTCAATTAGAGTTTAAAGTTTCACTCATATATGCTCTTTCATTTCCTTCTAACTGCTTGTTTGAATGAATGAAAGTTTTATTTACTTAGTTTAGTACTCTAATTGTTACTCTTCCGTTTATATTAAACTGTGTTTGTATTGAAATGAACCGTTCCATTTGGGTATTTAAAGGTCATGCCCGATTGGCGGGTCTGTTGGCGCGCCCGAACTGTCCAAATTGGCGGTCTCGGGGCGTGACAACTAAAATTTATATTACTCTTTTTCTATTCATCATTTTTTTATAAATTATTTATTATTTATATACAAAGAGAGCTTCTTGATGTAAGATAGATATCACATCCCAATCTATCTGTATATGTAAGGAGAAAAATGCTTCGGAAATAAGATATTTGGCCGAAAATAAAATAGTTAGTTTAACAATTTTTGACGTGGTTATATGTTTCAAAATTTAATAATATTTTGTAAAAATAACATCAATATACTATTTTTTTCAATAAAAGATAGATGAGAATTTTGTTTTTGGATGAGATTACATTAGTAAGTAGTATTCTAATTGTTATTTATATTTTTTTTTTAAAAAAAAAACGTAGCGTAGCACGGATAAGTTTAATAATATTTTGTAAAAATAGTCTCAATTTGTTTTACACTTTAATTTTACTCAAATAATTGCATAGAATGGTTAGAAAAAGCAACAGCATTTCTTCATACTCAGTATGGTACTATTTATATTTTCTAACATATTTTGGATGTTACGCAGTTATCTTTTAGAATCTCATTATATTGATTTTTATATAACCTTTGAATTCTACTTTTTATATAACCTTTGAATTCTGCTGAGAAAAGCAAGAGAAAAAAGTAACAATTTTATTTTTTTATTTTTACAAAAATAATCTGATCATCTAGAGATAAATAAAGTTTTCTAAATTTTTTAAAAGACATATTAGCTATTAATTATTAATATTAATACTAATATATGACTATTGATTAGAGATAAATAAAGTTTTCTAAATTTTTTAAATAAAGTTCTCTAAATTTTTTAAGCCCACTAGCAATAATAACGCGTTAGGCCCAAATCACAACACAAAATACTTAAATCCAGTTATTATTACTAGTGTCCATATTTCTTATAAATTCAATCACAATTCCCTCCACATCCGATGTGGGACTATTGGGGCGTCAGATTCTATACTAAAATGAAGGTTAATGGTAAATATACACTTCAAATAGAGTGTACATCTTATATCCCACCCATTTAAGAATGTGATGAATTTTACCGATCACTTCGGAATGATCAGTGAATAAGTTTCCACCTTGGATGGAGTGGGATGTATGATATACACCGCATTTGAAAAGTGTATGCAGCATAGTTCTAAAATAAACTCACATTCGTTCATTTTTTTTTATTCGGATACATGATGTTTGCGAAATTTTTTAATTAATAATAGTTTGTGTTGTTAAATATAAAGACCAAATATTAGTTAAATTTTGTTAAAGTAAGATCAAATCTTTTATTTTGATTTATTTTTAACTATATAATTATACCGGATTAACTTTTTAGTTGCTAAACTGGGAGATTGTTAATTAGTTTGGAGTTTAGTAAACTTATGATTATCCATATGTATGAGCTGAGTACTATAAGATGCTGCGACTAAGTAAAATAATTATATGGTGAACTTGATAATTAATCTCTATTCTCTATCCTAATAAAATATTTATTATCTATTTATATCTATTTGTATTGCTCTGTTAAATACGGTCAATATATATATATATATATTACATACTAATCATTTGACCCATAAAATTAGATTTTTTTTTTTTTTTTAGTGTTTAGATGAATTAATTTAGAATAGTATTTCAATGCTTTAATATTTTAACTCGTATTAATTATTTTTTTTTATTGCATATGAATTAATTTGATGTGACTAATTTAGCGATAGATTTTTTAGAGAAATATAACTTTATCAAATTGAGTCAGAAAATTTCGTTGATATCGCTTTGTATTCGGTTCTCGACCTTAGCTCCTAATAGTCATTCGGCTTTTTAGTGTCACTTGGTTATTTCGGTCTTTTGATTGATTTTTAAAATATTTTTAAAAATTTTATATTTTTTTTTATTTTGAGCTTTTATTTTTAATTTAACTAGATTTAAAATTATATTTAACTATATATATTTGTATTAAAAAATTATTAAATTTAAAAAATTTAATTTATAATAGAATTCAAATATCGTCTTTATATATAAATGTAATATTTAATTAATATGATCAAATTTTAGTAATTAAATAATATTATTTATTATTATAAAAAAAAATTAATTCGTCGTATATTTTTTTGTTGATGTGCTTTCTCATCTTATTACATTATTTTTATTGGCCTTGGTCACCCCTATTGTGGTACGTCACTTTCTATGTAGGAGAAAGTTTTATATACACGACAAATCTAAATAATATTATTTATTATAATAATTTGTACATGGATCCCTAATCATTGCTAGGTGTATTTTCTGAATGAGGATCGCTACTTTACATTTCAATTGGGGTGTACATTCTACCTCCATCTTTTTTTGGGATAGGTATTTTTCTACTCGTTCCATCGATGGAACGAATAAAATTCATCCCATTTCAAAATGAAGTGGGTGTAAAATATATATCCCAATTGAAATATACATCTAGCATTTTTCTTTCTTGTCCACAAATACAGCAACTTAATTAATGGAGCCCTTTGTACAATTCAGGAAAAAGAATATCTTATTCAAAAAACAAAAATAGAAAAAAAAAAAAATACAAAAATATGCTCCAATAGACTTAGGGCATCATTACTTCTAATCTCACCATCATTAATTTTTGGCTAAGAACAATCCATGTCCACAAATACAGCAACTTAATTAATGGAGCCCTATGTACAATTCAGGAAAAAGAATATCTTATTCAAAAAACAAAAACAAAAAAAAAAAAATACAAAAATATGCTCCAATAGACTTGAGGCATCATTACTTCTAATCTCACCATCATTATTTTTTGGCTAAGAACAATCCATGTCCACAAATACAGCAACTTAATTAATGGAGCCCTATGTACAATTCAGGAAAAAGAATATCTTATTCAAAAAACAAAAACAAAAAAAAAAAAATACAAAAATATGCTCCAATAGACTTGAGGCATCATTACTTCTAATCTCACCATCATTATTTTTTGGCTAAGAACAATCCATGTCCACAAATACAGCAACTTAATTAATGGAGCCCTAAGTACAATTCAGGAAAAAGAATATCTTATTCAAAAAACAAAAATAGATAAAAAAGAAAAGGTACACTAAGTACAATTCAGGAAAAAGAATATCTTATTCAAAAAACAAAAATAGATAAAAAACAAAAAGTACAAAAATATGCTCCAATAGACTTCGCGCATCATTATTTCTAATCTCACCATCTCTTAACCTTTTTAATCTAATCATAACATTAAAACATACAAAGTAAACATTTACCATAGGAGTCATACTTCTATATTTTTTTTTTTAGTTACCGTCTATACATACCTATTCAACGGCTCAGATTCGATAATTTTTAAGTTGTGACCTACAATAGCAGGTCACTTTGATGAGATACCGGTTACCAGGTATCTCAAAACAGATTTATTTTGGTCTTTTGTTTTAAGGATAATTACGTAATTTTATCTCTATTTTGAGAATTTTTATTTTTGTAAATATTATAAATTTTAAAAATTTGAATTTAGTGGGAGTTTTTATTTTTGAAAAGATTATAAATTTTAAATATTCTAATTTAGTTATCGTTTTAAATGATAATATTTTAATTATTTTTATATAATATATTGTAAATGATTTTAATTTTAGAAAATTATTTTTAAAAATTATAATTTAGGAATCTATTAATTTTTATTATCAATTTTTATTATCAATTTATATTTTAAATTATAATATATGATCTCATTATTTTAAAAGATCAAATTTTACTATTTAAATTTGATTTAACTTAGCCCGTACAATTCTATTCTAAAAATAAATTTGAATTAAACCATATATTTCTATTAAATCAAATATTTAAGAACATTGAAATTTTTAAAATTGTAATACAAAATTAATGTTTAAATTAAAGAAACTTTAAAAATTTTTAAACAAATTAAACTCTTTAAATTAATGCCTAAATTGTAATTCTAAAACTTTTTAAATTAATGCCTAAATTGTAATTCTAAAGTTTTTAAATTAAACTCTTTAATTTAATGCCTAAATTGTAATTCTAAATATCTTTAAATTAAACTCTTTAAATTAATGCCTAAATTGTAATTCTAAATTTTTTTAATTTAAAATTTTAAAATTAATGCGTAAATTGTAATTCTAAAATTCTTTAAATTAAACTCTTTAAATTAATACCTAAATTTTAATTTTAAATTTTTTAAAATTAAACTTTTTAAATTAATGTCTAAATTGTCATTCTAAAACTCTTTAAAGTAAACTATTTAAATTAATGTCTAAATTGTAATACTAAAACTCTTTAAATTAATATCTAAATTGAAATTCTAAATTTTTTTTAATTTAAACTCTTTAAATTAATGCCTAAATTGTAATTCTAAATTTTTTTTAAATTAAACTCTTTAAATTAATGCCTAAATTGTAATTCTAAATTTTTTTAAATTAAACTCTTTAAATTAATGCCTAAATCTCTCTTTAAATTAATGCCTAAATTGTAATTCTAAATCTCATTAAATTAATGTGTAAATTGTAATTCTAAAACTCTTTAAATTACTGTCTAAATTGTAATTCTAATATTTTTTAAATTACACTCTTTAAATTAATGACTAAATTTTAATTCTAAAACTCTTTAGTTTAATACCCAAATTGTAATTCTAAATTTTTTTAAATTTAACTCTTTAAATTAATATCTAAATTATCATTCTAAAACTCTTTAAATTAAACTATTTAAATTAATGCCTAAATTGTAATTCTAAAATTTTTAAATTAATGCCTAAATTGTAATTCTAAACTTTTTAAATTAATGCTTAAATTGTAATTCTAAATTTTTTTAATTTAAACTCTTTCAATTAATGAGTAAATTGTAATTCTAAAATTCTTTAAATTAAACTCTTTAAATTAATGCCTAAATTGTAATTCTAAAATTTTTTAAATTAAACTCTTTAAATTAATCCCTAAATTGTCATTCTAAAACTCTTTAAATTAAACTTTTTAAATTAATGCCTAAATTGTAATTCTAAAACTCTTTGAATTAATGCCCAAATTGTAATTCTAAATTTTTTTAATTTAAACTCTTTTTATTGATGCCTAAATTTTAATTCTAAAATTTTTTAAATTTAAACTCTTTAAATTAATGCCTAAATTGTCATTCTAAAACTCTTTAAATTAAACTTTTTAAATTAATGCCTAAATTGTAATTCTCAATTTTTTAAAATTTAAACTCTTTAAATTAATGCGTAAATTGTAATTCTAAAATTCTTTAAATTAAAATCTTTAAATTAATGTCTAAATTGTAATTCTAAAATTTTTTAAATTAAACTCTTTAAATTAATGCCTAAATTGTTATTATAAAACTCTTTAAATTAAACTTTTTAAATTAATATAACAATTGAGATATTTTTATTTGAAATTTAAATAATAAAAATAAAGTTTTTGGAGACTTCAGTGGTTTTGACGACTGTATTAGCCGATTCAGTTGTACAGTGACAACTTAAATGAATAGTAACCTATATTTTTTGAGATTTTTTCGATCAACGTTGGCCCGATCGACCGATCGGAATTCGTTTCCGATGATCCAAATAGTCGATCTTAACAGTTTCGTCGATCCGAGCGCAATGGCGCTGACGGAATTTACGTTTGACGATCCTAGACCCTCGAAAAGTGTGAAAGTAGCAAAAAATTGCTGTATTTTGCACAAAGACCCTTATATTTTATGCTCTGAAATCCATGCTACTTCACGGAGAAGAACTTAAGTGTGAGACACAGATGCTGTGAGGGACCTAGGTCTAAATATCCTGTGTAGAGGGACCAAAATGCATTTTGTTGCATTTGTATAAGTTTGCATTGGGGTTTCACTTTTCCAACCCTAATTTTAAAGCCCTAGCCATAGCCGCACAACACAGTCCCCTTCATCTCCCTCTGCATCTCTCCACGGGCGTTACGCCGCGGGCCGCCGCCATTCCGTCGCCGGAGAAGACGGAGAAGTAAAGGGAAGGCTTGATCTCGGGTTGGGTGAAGAAGTTTGTAGCCAGAAGGTTTCTGGTTGCTCCTAGTATCTTCTGGAACCTCCTCGGTGCCTTTGAGACTCAGCCGAGGAGTGCTCGACGTCCAGCACCGCCGCGCGCCGCCGGCAGGGATTCCTCTCTTCTTCTTCTTTCCGACGAGGTAAGTTTCCTCTATCCTTTGTTTATGATGGACCTTGGACCCATCCAATCATCTTCTGACGTTAAGAAGATCATCCTTGTGAAGCCTCGGGCCCTCCCGTGCTCCGATTAACCGGCGGGAGCAACCAAGGCGCTGGAAACCAAGTTCCGGCCAGATCAGCGCGCGGGCTCCATCCGACCGTCGAAACTAAGATCGGCTACGTTGGAAATCCTCTGTTGATCGCCAGGGAAGCCTCCACAATGTTTGAGCATGATCAGTTGAGGATCGAAGTCTTGCGACCGTGCCCTAGCTTTCAGGTTGTCTTCCTCACGGCCAAGCTTCGCCCCCCGGCGCCGTCGCTCCCCCACGCCGCCGGCCATCGTCTTGGAAAGCTTCACGGCACCATGGGGACCCATTTGGTCCAAGTTGCAAGACCTCAAGAGCCTCGGGTTGGATTTCGCCATTAGAGCACTTCAAGGTTGCCCGAGCTTGTGCTCCGGCCATCGCCGCCGCTCCCAGTCGCCGTCTGGTGGCTCTGGTGAGTTCGTAGGGTTGTTTAGAAGTTTCTCATGCAATTGCATGAAGGGTTTTACGTGAAATATGCTTACCTATGTAGTTGCACCAGGGTGTTGCCGAGCTCGGTCTCCGGCCGTCGCCACCGCCTTTGGTCGCCGGCCAACCAACCAAGTAAGCCTTAAACACCATTTGGGCAAATTCCATCAAATTATTTTGGGCCGAAAGCCTCTGAAAAATAAGTTTTCCCAACCTTGCTTTTAAGTGTTTGTGTTGGGTTTTTCCGGCCAATCGCCGCCTCCGGCCGCCGGCCGCCGGCGCCAAGCCTGGCAGTGACGAAACTTCCTCTGTGAGGGTGTTCTAACTAGTGCTCACCTTTGATTGCAGCCTGACCTTACTTTGTTCACGATTTGGCTTAATCCGAGCTCTAGCTTAATTGGTGGTTTGACCACCTTGCTCCGGCGTGCTCTCCGGCCAGTCTCCGACGTGCCAAAGGTGAGCCCTTGACTCAGTGACTCATCCAGATCATGGTGCTCATATTAAATCCAAGGTTGCATGTATAGTTTAATTGTATTAGCCAAGTATGTTATTGAGGACTTAGTGTTTTTGGGCCAACTTTGCCCTCGGGCCTCGTGCCAGCCCAAACTTGTGAGCACGAGCTTTGTCGTATCGAGAACTACGCACTTTAAGTTACGGCGCTGTCTAAAACCTTCTGGTTTGGAAGTACAAGTCGAAATAGTATTCAAACTGGTATCATTATGACCTTGTAGTGTTGTCGAGTTGGGTATGTCACGCCCCGGCGTCGAAACTGCGACCCAGGCTCGCTAACAGATCCGCCGCCCATACGGAAACCCCGTATAGACGAAGCGACTAACCTGCAAAAAGAAACAACTACAGTATACAGATATCAGAGCTGAAAGTAAACTACTAAAAACTGAAATCCAAACACTGTACAACTGAAAATAATACAATATCCATCTCCCAAATACGATCGTATGAAAAGTCCTCTGATACAAAACTCAAAAGGGAGATCACGCCAATAAATACATCAGTGTACAAGCTCTCAAAACAACCATATCCTCACTACATCAGCCTCTCAAACTGTAAAATAAAATACAACTCTATACCTCACAACAAAGGTCTCTCAACAAGAAACTCTCAATATATAAAAAGGGTACATCTACCACACTCTAAAGGAACTATGCTGGTAGGGAACTATCACGCGACTCCCTGTCCTCGGTCCGTCAAGCCAGCTCGGGCAGGAACGGAAGAAAAGCCTCAGCAACCTGTCACCGACAGAGGGTGTGAGAACTACATCCTACAGTAGTTCTCAGTGGGTACCGTCTCCAAGACCCACGGTCTGCCCACTAAGTCTACTAGAGGCATAAGATAACAGAAAAAGACTGGAATAGGAAAACAAAGCTGGATAAGTATCAACAGCTATCATGCCTCTATCTACTATGCTCAAGGGGAAAAACACAGATGATGGTATGCAACCACTCACTACTGACAATATGTCAAGTACAATGCTCAAAGGAAAACTCACTAAGACACATGATATGCATACTCTCTCACAGTAACCCAAAACTCAGTGACTGCCACATAGGGTCCAGTCAAGCCTGCGCCAAACCTACTGCCATTACGCCCAAACAGGACTTGGTCTTACGTAGGGTGTCCCACATGGACTAACTCAATCTCAAGCGAACTCTAGTGTATCAACTAGTCGCATCATCGCAGCCTCGTCAGGCTCGGTATCATCATCGCACGCGGGGCGTAGCTCGAGGGGAGCGACCCCACCGAACTCAAGTATCTCAAGTATCTCATAACTGGCATAGAATGCCAGGCTCAGCAGGCTATAATCCTCGATCAAACAGATCGGTACTCAATGCTCAACTAGCATAACTCAGTCGGAGAAAGACTCCACGACTCGATCTCACAACACTAACCCACTAAAAGAAGGTACAACACAGCTGGGACCGCCGTCACTCCAAACGGCTCCCAAAACGACTCCCCACTCATAAGCGAGAAGAACCGACTGACGCAGCAAAGGTCTGAGAATCCCGTTAGGCCGGTGCCTAGAACCCCAATCAAACAAGAACAGACTCTAGGCTCAGCCTATCGAAGTTCTCGATCCTTTACCGTTCAGGGATTCGGCCCCTCTCGGTTAAAGTGGGAACCCATCTCAACCTACAAATCACACGGGCTGGAGATGCTCTACAGCCAGATCCACAAAGAGTCCGAAAACCCCGGGAGACTAATACCTACGACCCCAATCAAACAAGAACAGGCTATAGGCGTAGCCTCCCGTTGCTTCCGACTCGCTTTCGACCCCATAAAGAAATCAGCCCTTAGAACCCAGACCACTCGAATCATCTCGAGTGGGTAAGTTTATAAGCAATAGTGACATTTATTACTGAAAACCATTTGATCTAAGAGAAATCCATTTTTTTAATGATTTTTAGTCTTTTTAGGAAAACAATTTAAAAAACAAGTTTTATGTCCAAACCTCGAAGAGCTAATGCCCTCGTCCTATCAAACAAGAACAGACTTAGGCGACCCTGCGAGGCTTGGAAGAAAACATTGGCTGACTAAAATCATGTGTGCGCCCAAAAAGGTTCTGGGTTCAAGGTCATGCTGTCACTAGTACGCCACTGCCACTACCACTGTAGTGACAACCAACTCAAGAACACAACGTCTCGGGACCACCGTCTACCCGAACGGCTCCCGCCAGAACTAAACGACTGGCTCTAACTACCAGACTCCACTCGGCCCCCAGGCCCGAGTGCAACATACGTCCCACAATGTCCTGACCACTCGGCCCACTACCCGGGCGAGGAACTCTAAGTCCAGAAAGAAATGCACTGTGTGGGATGTCTAAAGCATAAAAGAACCTAGCCCAGATTAAGGTTCTCTATTGGTCTGGTTACACATGCAACATATGACGGGGGTGCTAGTCAAAGTTCCAATGAAACACTTAAACTAGCATGCAAAATCCTATCATAATAGAATTAGAGAGAAGTCCGCAGACTTGGAGATAAAAACCAACCCACCTCGGTAAGCCACCAATTGCTCGTAGACACTTGCAATTGGCCTCCACGCGATTCCTTGCCTCCACCGGAGTCCGCACGCAAAACGGTGCACGCCGCCGAAGTCCGCAAGCAAAACGGAGCACGGTGCCGAAACACGCGCGAAAAACGGAGTCCGCACGCAAAATGGTGCACGCCGCCGGAGTCCGCACGCAAAACGGAGCACGGTGCCGAAACCCGCGCGCAAAACGGAGTCCGCACGCAAAACGGTGCACGCCGCCGGAGTTCGCACGCAAAACGAAGCACGGTGCCGAAACCCGCGCGCAAAACGGAGTCCGCACGCAAAACGGTGCACGACGCCGGAGTCTGCACGCAAAACGGAGCACGGTGCCGAAATCCGTGCGCAAAACTGAGTCCGCACGCAAAACGGTGCACCGTGCCGAAATCCGCGCGCAAAACGGAGTCCGCACGCAAAACGGAGCACGCCGTCGGGGTCCGCACGCAAAACAGAGCAGTAAAAATACGGTCCCTCAACTGCGCCGCTCGCCCATCTGGCTAAATGGGATGCCTAGCGCGCTCCACGAGGTCGCCGACGCGCCGCCGCACCCTACGAACTCCCCTCTCTCACTCTCCCTCTCGCGCTCGGTTGGAGAAGAAAAGGAAAAGAAGAAGAGAAAATGGCGCGGGGGGAGAAGGAAGAAGAAGAAGAAAAAGAGGAGGAGGGAGGGTGGTCCACGGATCCGGTCCACGGCGCCAGCAAATGGGGAGCCACCAACCGTGGTCCACGAAGCCGGGGCGCGTGCACCGGGTCCACGCACGCGCCCCGTGCGCCACGTGGCGCGCACCCAAGCACGCCACGCGGGCGCGCAAGCTGCGCGCCACACGGGCGCGTGACACCGCGCCCCGCGCAGGCGCGGGACACCATGCGCGCCACACGGGCGCGCGCCCCCTCACGCCCGCGCGGGCGCCAACGGGGGGCCGCCACGTGGCGGCCCCTACGCTGACCCGCGCAGGCGCGCGTTCCCAACGCGCGCCAGCTGCGCGCATCGCACTGCGCGCCGCGCGCCTCGAACCGCCTCGGGATATGTACCACACCTCGAGATCCGCGCACACACCTCGAAAAACGCGCGCGTCACCCGGGCTCCGAAAAAAGCAAGTAAATAGTCCATTCTCAACGATTTCGCGCGCTGAATCCAAAAACGATGTCCGATTGGCCAAATTCTCACCGAAAAATTTGCCGATTGCCCCCGGAAAGCCCACTTGATCCGATTTTCGCGCCGGGTCCATTTCTAAAATCCGTTTTGCCAAAATCCAACTCTAAAAATTCCCGAAGGCATCCGGAGAGGTGATCTTTTATCCAAACTTCGCCCTGAGTCCAAATTTGACATCCGTGTCGCGCGAAACCACTTCTAAACACTCGACGGGTCCTCTAATTACCCACGTGATCCCTTTTTAAGCCCGAAGTCCATCACTTGTGTCCAAATTGTGCACAAACACCACCGACACATCACGCAGGCCTCCAGTGATGCAAACTAAAACCCGAATTGCACCACAAATTCATTTCTCGGGCCCGACATGCCCACAAACACTCCCAACGGCCACTAAAAGCTGCCCAACAACCAGCAAACCCTACGCGGGGGATTCCGGGATCTCACAGGGTATAAGTGAGTCTGTTACTGATTCCAGTTATTGTTCAGGGACCAACAGTTCAGCACCAGCTTCCCAGTAGTCTAGCGGGATTCGGGATATGCCTACATTGAGGTGGGTTTATCTTCGGTCCGGGCTTTATCTTTTCGGCCCACTGGTTGCTCTAGTTTAGTCGGACACCTGTTCTTGACTCAGCCCTAATTGTGCATATATGCCCTATATTCATAGACTGCTGACATCTGCTTTATTTGGACATATCCTGTATACCTGTTCATCTGTTCATATATCTCAGTACAGTTGTTTACATGGTCTTATCATGCCTGTTTCTTATTATCATGCCTGTTGCTTATTATACTGCATTTACTTCGAGATATACTTGCTTTTATATTCCAGACATGCATAATAGACCTATGATTGATATATACAGACATCTGCTCCCTTGTTGGCATCTCGGCTTGTTGCCGACTACCCGGTCGTTTGACCGCGAGCTTGAGCATAGCATTATAATCACCACGCACCGCTGTACTTCACGTACGCTGACGGTTTGGCCACCGTCACAGTGTTCTTTACTAGTAAAGTGGTCTAGAGGAAAGACCCGTGAGCCCCCAGATAGCACCTGTAGGTGTGGGGTTATGTCAGCCAGATAGGTGCCAGATAGTGGCATGAGCCTGAGGTCCTCGTGACCAATAGTGGCATTGATTGGGTACTTAATGTTCTTGATTGATGCATAGCCTATATACTTCTATGTTCGAGCATGCTTTATTTCAGTACTTATTACTGCTTAGTTATACTTTGATTATCAGTAGATATATTATTTGATTATTCAGCCTTTATCCACTGACCTATTACTATTCGCATATTAGTGTATCCAGTAGGTACGATTAGCTATTTCTCGGCTCGTCGTGCCCACTGGGATACACTGTCGATGTATCTCACACCCCCTGGGTGACTGTTTTTCAGGTCCGTCGGGTGGTGGGATGTCGGGACGATCCAGTGAGGCAGTCATGATAGAGGTGTCCCGTTGATGACTATCTAGCAGTTTACTTATGATCTTATGACATCGTAGTATTTTGGTTTTGTTTTATATGATCATGATAATTTACTTCATGTTGAGATTGTATGACTTATATAGTCGATTAGAACTGACGTGTTTGGGTTTAAGTGATTATGCTGAGGTTAATTATGTTGTTTAGTTTATATTTAAGTACTTAACTCTGAATGTGCGATATTGTACTTGCCTAGCCGTGCATGTATAGGGGAGACTCTGTCCAAGAAATCACCAGCTACTAGCGCCTTCGTCAACCCTAACTGGGGACCTCGACCATGTGTCTTCTGCGGGGGTACTCACCGAGTGAACGTCTGCGACCAACGTCATGGCTGATGCTTCAAGTGCGGCCAACTAGGACATATTTTAGCGACGTGCCCGCAGGGATCTGCACCTGCGCAGATTGCTGCTCCTGCACCAGCAGCTCCACCTCGACGACAGGGACCGGCGCCTAGCTCTGCTTCCTTTGGGCGTCCCCCTCTTCCTCGAGCACCTTCGGGGGCACGCCAGACAGCTGGTGGACGCGTCTTCGCCTTGACTCAGGGCGAGCCTACTCCGGAGGAGAACCTAGCAGGTACTACAATTATTTTTGGTAATCATGCTAGGACATTATTTAATACGGGGGCTTCGCATTCTTTTATCTCCACCCGTTTTGTCACTGCTCACGGTATTATCGTTCAGCCTACTAGACATCGATTTTGGGTAGAGATTCCAGGTCATAGTGTCCTTATCGACGAGGAGCTCCGATTATGCCCGATTCATCTTGGCGGACGGAGTTTTCCTATTTCTCTTTTCGTCCTCAAACTTCGTCAATATGACATTATTTTGGGGATGAACTGGTTATCTAGGTATCGGGCTACTATCGACTGCACCTTCCGGAGACTGACATTAGACCCGCTTGGTGGAGCGGAGTTGATCTATTCTAGTTTTGAGCCCTCAACGTATTTGGGGATATGTTCTGTGTCCCCTGTTCGGCATGTCGAGAGTGGGTGTGTGGCATATCTTGCCATGGATGTCAACACCCTTACTGTGACTCGGAGGATCGAGGATATACCCGTTGTGCGGGATTTCCCTGACGTATTTACCGTTGAGCTTCAGGGGATGCCTCCCGAGCGGGAAATAGATTTTGTCATCGATCTGGTTCCTGGCACATCTCCTATTTCGCGAGCTCCATACCGCATGGCGTTTGCGGAATTGAAGGAGATGAAGAAGCAGCTTGAGGATCTGCTGGCTTTGGGTTTTATACGACCCAGTGTATCACCATGGGGCGCACCTGCGCTCTTTGTGAAGAATAAGGATGGTAGCCTGCGACTCTGTATCGACTATCGAGAGCTGAACAAGGTTACCATCAAGAACCGTTATCCTCTTCCGCGGATTGACGATCTGTTCGACCAGCTCCAAGGGTCGGTGGTATTTTCTAAGATCGATCTACAATCCGGGTATCATCAGCAGCGGATCAAGGCGGAAGATGTACCAAAGACCGCCTTCCGAACCAGGTATGGCCACTATGAGTTCACCGTGATGCCGTTCGGGCTCACTAATGCCCCGACAGCATTCATGGATATGATAAATAGGGTTTTCAAACCCTTCCTCGATCGCTTCGTCGTGGTCTTCATCGACGACATTTTTACTTATTCGAAGAGTGACGGGGAGCATCGGGATCACTTGCGACAGGTTCTCCAAGTGCTGCGGGAGAACATGTCACGCCCCGGGTGTAAACCAGAACCCGGGCTCGTCCACAGACCCGCCGTGCACACGGTATTTCCCGTGTACACGAAGCGCTGGTAACCTGCTCAGATATAAAGAAATAATGCTAAAGCATAAAACAGAGCTAAACTGAAACTAGTACATCTCAGACAAATGCTGGGAATAAAAGTACAATAAACTCTCAAGAATATACATATGTCTCTCCCAGCTCACGAAGTGAAATACAACCAGCTGGCCGCAGCCAGACCCAAAATAAAAGAAAATACAACCGTCTGAGTGTACAGGGGATACAACAAAACTACAAAAACTCGAGCTCGGGGTAGCAGCTATCTAGTCGGCGATCCTCTTACCTCGATCCTGGGAGGAAGGCCCCGCAACTCCGGCAGATGACTCTGCAAAACAAAGGGGACAAGAAAAGGGAAAAATAGTGGGGGTCAGAACTACTATAAAGACAGTAGCCTCCCCTAGTGGGTAAACCTCAACACAAAACTCCTACCTGCCCACTAGGTCTACCAGAGGCTAAAAGAATAAATGCGGTAACTAAGAGTATGACTCCTGATGAAAGCTACCACTAATATGCCTCTACCTGCCCAGCTAAAGATAGCTAAATGTATGCATTAGAAAATCGAAGCCTGCCACATCGGGTATGCCAGCCTACGCATAACACCGGTGTGGGATAGGAGTCTCAATGTCTGCCAAATCGGGTATGCCAGCCTACGCATAACACCGATATGGGACAGGAGTCTCAAGGTCTGCTAAATCGGGTATGCCAGCCTACGCATAGCACCGATAAGGGGTAGGGTTCTCAATGTCTGCCAAATCGGGTATGCCAGCCTACGCATAACACCGATATGGGACAGGAGTCCCAGGGTCTCAAGTCTGCAAATCGCGCACTCCGCTCTATAAGGAAAAGTACCGTCTCCCAAAGGAAGCCCAAAAACCCTCTCCCCGAAACCCAAGTATCTGACTACACTAACCCAGCCCCTGCTCTAACCCGAGCATAATATCCCCTATGTCTAAGTGACTGAAGAAAGAATGCAACATGGTTTCTCCTAAGTCAATTCCAGCATGATAGTGTAGCAGAAAAAGGTGGCCTATCTAGGTGACCATTCAAGCATGCAAAAGTCATTAACTTGTTGAACCATTTTAAGTACCCTAACCACATACCTCAGCCTTTCATTTAATCAATCAACAAGATAGGGATTTAGCATAAATTCCAAGTAATTCTACTACATGTTTAAAGCATGGACTCACCATTAATTAACTTGTAGTTTTCTAACAATGCGATTATCAACGAAGAAATCAGGATTTCATACAAGCATGCTAGGTCCAGCTCACAGATTTACTAACAGCATAATCAAGAGCATTCTAATAGGCCTAGTGATAAATCCCAAATAAGAGGTTTACAACATCACCCACCTCGAGCGCTAATCCCAATTCCCAAAAGCGGAACCCAAGCTCAGTCCAAAACTCCCCACCAATCTGTACAAAAATACCCCAAAGGAAAACACATAAGCTATACATTCACAATTCCCAGAATCTGTCCCTTAATACCACAGTCCAGAATTCACCAATTTTTACCTGCGAAAAATGCCCAGAAAAATCCAAGGAAAATACTGTCGCGATCCTCGCGACGAGCCCGTCGAAACGAGTACCTGCACGCCCAATTCGGAGTTTCCTACGTTGAGATAAAAATCCGACAAGGGCAACATCCCAATCCAAACTGTACCAATTTTTTGTAACATGGAACCACAGAAAAAGGAGGTTCTCACCCTTGGCCAAAAACCAGAAAAATCTGAGAAAAATCCAGAAGACTCCTTGCGAAGTGTAGATGAAAATTGCCTCCTGAATCGCCTCGATCCGACGTCCGAGCGAAAAGATATGGCAAGAACACTGCGGTGCTGTCCAAAAGTCCGCGACGAAAAATGGGTCAAATGGGTGCTCAGAAAACTCCAAGATCAGCAAGGAAATCGAGGAACATCAAAACACAGGAGTTGAAGTCCTACCTGTCGTGAGTCCAACGGCGCAAGAATCGGCGAAATCCGATGTCGGGGTGAGTCGGAGGAGTCCAAACACTGAGAAGGGACGAAGAAGATCGCCGGGAAACAAGCGTCGCGCCGCGCCGTAAAATGGTGAGCCTCGGGAAGAGTGCCTCCAAAAATCCTCAAAGTTCTCCAAAGGGTAGTGCACTGAGGGAGGAGAAATTTCTCTGAAGAAAGCTCAGCGAAAATAGGGTCCAAAAAGCCTACAAGACGAATGGGGGGAGCTATTTATAGGCCCAGCCCACTAAGCTGTCGGGCCGGGTTTTCGGGCGCAACTTTCGGGCGCACTGCGCCCGGAAACCCGGTCGCACACTCCCTGTCCGACGCGCCCGAAACTCCCAGGAGCGGCCACGTCACCCCCAAACAGGGGACAGCGAATCCCCGCGGTCGCCGAGTGCCGCGTGTCCCCTCGCGGTCAGCGGGGGTAGGTACGGTCGCCCAACCGCGAGGCGACACGTGTCGCACTCGAGTGCGGCCGACCGCCCCGCCTGGCGCCACTGTGCACGCACAGTACCGAGGCACCCCCCCCCCCCGCGCACCGTGGACCGCGCCCATGTGGGCCGACGAATCCGAAGCCGCCACGTGTCCTGCGCCCGGTCCACCGCAACCCCGCAAACCCGGTGAGCCATGCCGCGTGCGCCGGCCTATCAGGGCACGCCACGTGTCACCCGCCCGCGGCCCATGCACCGCCGCGCTACCCCGTGGACCGAGCTGCGTGAGCCGGCCAATAATAGGCCGCCACGTGGCTCAGGCCGGTCCACGAGGCTCCCCCATGCACCGAAAAATCCCGAAAACTTCCGGAAGCCCGCATTTGGTCATCCGGACTCCAAATTTAACAAGCAAATAGCCGTTTTCAAGCGTTTTTCCGCACTGAATTCAAATCCAACCTCAGATTGGCCCAAAACCTTTTCTAAAATTCGGCAAATGTAGCCGAAGGCCAAATCAGCTATTCAAGTCTCACAAAGTCCATCTGTGGCACCCCTTTGATGCACCATGGGCCAGACACACCAACACTAGGTGTTCTACACAATGGATTCATCGGAAAGTTGCATGGGAAAATCCAGAACACTACATCCTCCCCCACAAGAAAAGTTTCGTCCTCGAAACAAAAGTCATACCTCAAGCAGGTGCCTCGAACAGGTGGGGGTAAGCAGCCATCATCGCTGACTCCAACTCCCAGGTAGCCTCGCGCTCCTCATGACTGCTCCAGAGGATCTTCACATAAGGGATGGCCCGACTGCGCAACTCCCTAACCTCCCGGTCCAAGATCCTCAACGGCCGCTCAACATAGCTCAGGTCCTCGGTGACCTCCAGTGGGGCGAAATCGATGATATGAGACGGGTCATGAACATATTTCCTCAGAGTCGATACATGAAAAACGTCGTGAACACCTGAAAGCCTGGGAGGAAGTGCAAGCCTGTAGGCAACTGGCCCTATGCGCTCTAACACCTCGAAAGGTCCAATGTAGCGAGGGCTCAGTTTCCCCCGAATCCCAAACCTTCGGATCCCCTTTGAAGGCGAGACCTTCAGAAAGACATGATCCCCAACCGCGAACTCCAGGTCTCGCCTCCGCACATCTGCATAGCTCCTCTGTCTGCTCTGTGCTGTCTGAAGGTGCTGCCTGACTACCTTGACCTTAGCCTCCGCTTCTCTAAGCAACTCTGGCCCCAAGGTCCGCCTCTCACCCACATCGCTCCAATAAAGAGGGGAACGACACTTGCGTCCATACAATGCTTCAAACGGAGCCATTCGGATGCTCGCTTGAAAGCTATTGTTGTACGCGAACTCAGCCAATGATAAGTGTCATACCCAACCCCCTCCAAAGTCCAGCGTGCAAGCCCGGAGCATGTCCTCAAGAATCTGTATAGTACGCTCTGACTGTCCGTCTGTCTGCGGGTGAAATGCTGTGCTGAAACTGAGCTGTGTCCCCAAAGTGGCCTGTAGGCTCCTCCAGAAGCGCGAAACAAACCTCGGATCTCGGTCAGATACAATGGAGACGGGCACCCCATGCAGCCTCACCACCTCGTCTAAGTACAGCTGTGCCAGCCGGTCGAGGGACCAAGTCACTTGCACCGGTAAAAAGTGTGCGGATTTGGTGAGTCTATCCACGACTACCCAGATAGCATCCGCTCCCGACTGTGCTCTCGGCAAACCAGTGACAAAATCCATGGTAATATGCTCCCATTTCCATTCAGGGATTGGGAGACTCTGCAACTTGCCAGCAGGTACACGATGTTCAGCCTTTACTTGCTGACAAGTTAGACAGTGCGCTACAAATCTCCCAATGTCTCTTTTCATCCCGTTCCACCAAAACTGTGCCTTAAGGTCCCTATACATCTTAGTCCCACCAGGATGGATGGTATAAGGTGTATAGTGGGCCTCCCTCAAGATCTGCTCTCGGATCTCCGCATCCAAAGGCACACATGCTCGGTCCCTGTACTGCAGTACTCCCGAAGCATCAACCGAAAAGTCCCCTGCCAAACCAGTCTGCATCTGCTCTCGAATCCTCATCAGGTGGGGGTCCTCACTCTGTCTCTCCCGAATCCTGTCCAACAGAGTGGCTGCACGACTAGAGACATAAGTCTAGCAGAGACCCCAGGGGACACCACCTCGAGCTCTAACCGCCTCATCTGCTCCAGTAATGGCGCCTGATCGGTGATCAACGAAGACTAGACTCTGCACTGCTCTCCTGCTCAGGGCATCAGCAACCACGTGGCCTTGCCAGGATGGTATAATATGTCTACATCATAGTCTTTCAACAATTCCAACCATCTGCGCTGCCTCAAGTTGAGCTCCTTCTGTGTGAACAGGTATTTCAAGCTCTTGTGGTCGGTGTAAATCTCGCAGTGCTCCCCATACAGGTAGTGGCGCCACAACTTTAGTGCAAAAATCACTGCAGCAAGCTCCAAATCATGGGTAGGGTAATTCTTTTCATAATCCTTCAGTTGCCGAGAGGCATAAGCAATTACCTTTCCCTCCTGCATCAGCACGCAACCAAGTCCACTGTGCGATGCATCACTGTAAATCACATATCCCTTCCCCATAACAGGTAGGGAAAGGATAGGAGCCGACATCAATCTGATCTTTAATTCCTCGAAGCCTCCTCTGGCAGTCCTCACTCCAGATAAACTTAATCCCTTTTCGCGTCAAACGAGTGAGGGGTGTGGAAAGTTTCGCAAACCTTCCACAAACCGACGGTAATATCCTGCTAAGCCCATGAAACTGCGGACCTCAGATACCGTCGTCGGTCGGGGCTAATCCCGGACTGCCTCGATCTTTGCCGGGTCTACTGCCACTCCGGCGGCTGAAATCACATGGCCCAAAAAGGCAACCTCCCGAAGCCAGAAATCACACTTAGATAACTTGGCGTACAACTTTCTCTCTCTCAGAAGTTGTAGCACAATCCTCAGGTGCTCCTCGTGCTCCAAATCGCTTCGGAATAAACTAGGATGTCATCAATAAAAACAACGACGAACCGATCCAGGTATGGTCGAAAATCCTGTTCATTAAATCCATAAAAGCAGCAGGGGCATTTGTCAATCCAAAAGGCATGACGGTGAACTCATAATGCCCGTACCGCGACCTGAATGCCGTCTTTGGGATATCCTCGGCCTTCACCTTCAATTGGTGGTAACCAGACTGTAAATCAATCTTAGAAAAGACACAAGACCCTTGCAGCTGGTCAAATAAGTCATCAATGCGCGGCAAAGGGTACTTGTTCTTGATGGTCACTTTATTCAACTCCCGATAATCAACACATAGTCGAAGTGATCCATCCTTCTTCTTCACAAATAGCACCGGGCGCTCCCCAAGGCGATACGCTTGGTCTGACAAAACCTTTGTCCATTAAATCCTGGAGTTGCGCCTTTAGCTCTCGCAGCTCAGCCGGTGCCATTCGGTAAGGAGCCTTAGAGATTGGCGCAGTTCCTGGAACTACGTCAATCAAAAACTCAACCTCCCTATCCGGCGGCATATGAATTAGATCTGGAGGAAACACATCCGGGAACTCGTGGACAATAGGGATATCCGGGAGTCCCGGTGCCGCCACAGGCTCCTTAATCACCGACGCCAAAAAAGGCCACGCATCCACTGCGCATCATCTGCCTCGCCCGAGAAGTCGAAACCACAGAGGCAAAGAAGCACTCTGGCACCCCCTGTAAACAAACACCTCCTGGCCTGGCTCGCTAAAAGTAACAGTCCTCGCGGCGCAATCAATCGTCGCGAAATAGCGAGCCAGCCAATCCATCCCCAGCACAATGTCATAATCTCGCAGCTGACTAAGGACCATCAGGTCCGCTGGCAAAATCCAAGACTCAAAGCTGTACCGGGCAAGACCAACAACACTCCTTACAATCAAAATATGATCGGGAATCCGTACCTCTAATGCATGCGGTAACCGACGTGACTCTAATCCATGCGATGATGCAAATGCTCTACTAATAAAAGAATGTGATGCACCGGTATCAAATAAAGTGCGAGCTCTAATGCCGAAAAGTAAAATGATACCTGCCACCACGAGGTCGGCCGCCGCAGAGTCCCCTACCTGGGCGGCGTAGACTCGCCCGCTCTGAGCTGGTGGTCGGGTAGTCTGTAGGGTGGGAGGAGGGAGCCCTGCTCGCGGGAGCATAAGGCCGCTGCTGGGGCACTGAAGGAGCTGATGCTGAGGAAGGAGCCTGCGGTGTAGAGAGAGGGCAAGTAGCTCGAATATGGCCGGACTGTCCACACCGATAACAGCGGCCATACCTCTGGTCACAAGTATCCGCCGCGTGTTGTCCCCTACAAAAGACGCGCCTGACCGCAGACTGGGACTGCCTCGACTGCTGCTGCTGCTGCCCTTGCCGCTGTGACCCCT
>CM055070.1:38356287-38370386 GCA_029204045.2 Tillandsia leiboldiana | reverse complement strand
AAATTTACGGCGCTATTTTGGTTCACGGATTAAAGAAACGGACTGAAACGGGTGATTCGACGTGAGTAAGTAGCAATTTAAAGAACTATTGTGCGACAAGTCGACAAATGTGACTTCATGGTGTCCTTAGACAAATTTCGCACCTCTAAGCCTTTTTATAAAGTTCTGGGACTCTAGTGAGCGGGAAACTGATCTTGTTTCGTAAATCGGCAAAATTGTCGGTTTGACGAATTACGGTGCGAGTTAGGTTTCAATTGAATTTCTTGTCCATTCAATTGTTGCTCTGGTTATTCCCGACACGTCCTGGCTGGTCCAGTGACTTTAGTTTCTGCGGAAAACTCCGGAGACGAATTGGGCTTACCGTGAGTGTGCGAGTGTGTAGTGGGCAACAATTGGGAACCGAAAAATTTTGGTTTTACCCCTGGTGGCCCGAATATCGAGTTGATGATGTGTAGAAGCGTTAGTTGGGTTTGGCAGTGTTTGGATATTTTAGAACGTTGTGCGGGTCATGACTGCGAGGTTCAGTGGATTTCGGGAATCTCGGTTTAAGCCTAGTTTCGGCTAAGTTTTCCGTGATAGCGACAGGACGTTATGGTATTGTCGGGTGGGTTTGTGTGAGTCTGTTTTGATCCCAGTTATATGTTCAGGGCCCAGTTGTTCAGCACCAGCCTCCCATTAGCTGAGCGGGAGTTCGCGGATCTGCCTACATCCAGGTGGGTTATCTTCGGTCCGGGCTTTATCTATTCGGCCCTCTGGTTGCTTTAGTCCAGTCGGACACCTGTTTTGTTTGTCCTGATGATTTGATCTATATGCCATATGATCTTCCTGATAGACTTGGATCACTTAGACATATCACGTATACCTGCTCATCAGCTTTTATATTTTGATAACATAGACTTGCATGATCTGAGTTGCGTATTGATTCCTGTCGATGTTATACTGATTTATATTCAGATACTATGGATTTCTTTCCGGTTCAGCAGCTCATATGTCTCAGTACAGTAGATCCTGTGGTCTGATCATGCCTGTTGTTACTTGCTTTGATATTCAGTATGCATGACAGACCCATGATTGATTGATATATACAGACATCTTGATTCATAGTATTGTGCATGTTGATATGCTATTATTCGGGTATATACTCCTTGTATTCCGGATTACATGATTAGTCCTGATGATTGCACCTATAATCGCATGATTTTCGAGATAGACACTGAGCCCTTAGACACTCTAGATTATACACATCTGCTTGTCAGCTTTCATATCCTGATATATAGATGTCATGATCGTTGGATTATTCCTGCTAGTTCCATGTCATTTGTCATACTGCTTTATTCAGATATGCATGATTTGATTATACTCGTTGAGTCCTGTCAGTGAGATGGTTATTGATATATTGTTGATATGCATGATCGATTGATCTGATTGAGAGATATAGACAGATGATTCCTGCTGGGATCTCGGCATGTTGCCGACTACTCGGTCACTAGACCGTGAGATTGAGCATTATGATTTGCCATGCACTGCTGTACTTCACGAACATGGCCGGGGTCGCTCCCGTGGAGCTTGTTCTTGGCCGGTAAAGTGGTCTTGAGATAAGACCCGTGAGCCCTTTTGCACCAGGACTGCTTGGCGTCCGTAGTGCAGGTTATGTCAGGGATGGGGTGCCGAACAGTGGCTTTGCCTGAGGTCCTGTGAGACCAAGAGTGGAGCATGATTGGGTACTTGGGTTTCTGTCTTTGACGATGATTCTTACTTTGTACATTGATGTTCAGTTATGTTGATTTCCAGCATTCATTATCTGCAGATTCCTTATGCTTGATTATTACAGTTATACCTGATTTTTCCAGCACTTATTGCCTGCAGATTCCTTATGCTGATTATTTCAGTTTGTCCAGATCTCTCATTATTTATCTGCAGTTCTTTTTATGCTTAACTATTATAGCTATACCCGGATTTCTAGCATTATCTGTCTGCAGTTCTATGTTTGATTATTATAGCCATACTCTTATCCAGCACCATTTATCTGCAGCAGCTCTCTCTATGCTTGATGATTATAGTCATATCCAGTTCCCAGCACTATTTCTCAGCCTATTAGTTATCTGTGGATTTTTGTTGAACAGTAGATATATCTGTTTATTCAGCTTTTACCCTGTGATTTATACTATCCGCAGATTATTGTACCCAGTAGGTACGATTAGCTATTTCTCGGCTCGTCGTGCCCACTGGGATACACTCCGGTGTGTCTCACACCCTCGGGTGACTGTTTTTCAGGTCGTTCGGGTAGTGGGATGTCGGGACGATCCAGAGAGCCTGTCACAATAGAGCTGTCCCCTGATGAAATAGATCGAGGATTGAGATCCCCTACGATTTGTAGCTGACTTTCATTATGATATTTCAGTTCCAGTTTATGTGAATATTTAGATTGTTGATATTTTGATGTTTCGGATTATTCCTGATGATTAGCATAGTTTAGTGAGATATGATTTACTCTCTGATTGATTGGATTAGCCCTAGCCGTGCATGTATAGGAAAGACACTATCCCGGTGGATAGGGGATTTCCTATATATGTGGCGGTCTGTTACGCCTGTTTTGCAAACTCTGATTTATTCAAAAAAAAAATTTCAGACCTGATTTTTTTTAAAACTCAGGGCGTGACATCCGCGCCGCCGCGCTCCGCCGCCGCCGCTGCCGCCCGCCGCCGGCCGGAACAGTACCAAGCTTGCCTCGAAACCCGTGCGCGGACACCCTGCCAGCCTCCGAAAAACAAAGCAAATAAATAGTCCATTTTCACCGTTTTCGCGCGCTGAATCCAAATCCCGATGTCCGATCTCCAAATTCTCATCCGAAAATTGCCGCAGGCCCCCGGATAGCCCACTTGATCCGATTTTCGCGCCGGGTCCATTTCAAAAATCCAATTTACCAAATTCCATCTCTAAAAAAATTCCGAAGGCATCCGGCGAGGTGATCTTTTAACCAAACTTCACCCTGAGGTCCAAATTTGACATCCGTGTCGCGCGAAATCACTTCTAAACACTCGACGGGTCCTCCAAATACTCCCGTGATCCATTATTAAGCCCGAAGTCCACCACTTGTATCCAAATTTGCGCACAAACACCACCAACACACCACACAAGCCTTCGAAAGCTGCCAAACAAACAGAAAACTCCCCCGCGGGGAAACCAGGTCCTCACACATGTAATCAAGATCAAGAGGAAAGATCTTGTTTTATATAGTTTAAACAAATTTTCTAACCAAAATTCAATTAATGTAGAATTCTTTATACCGTTAAACTAGCAAAAGACTCATATCTACCATTAAAATTATAAATTTGTAATTCTTTGATTATTAGGTCAACAATATCGAAAAGAATTAAAATTTAATTTTTAAATAGTTTAAATGGCTTAGATCATATTCAACGGTGCTGATCGTCGATTTGAAAGCTCCATCATCGAAAACAAATGGGTGGCAATATAGCGAGTTTGCTAATCGATAGCATTCCAACTCAACTATATATATATATATATATATATATATATATATATATATATATATATATATATATATATATATATATATATATATAATAGAGTTTATGTACTTTTAAAAGTATGAGCCCAACTATACTTGTGAATTTTTACCATTGAATTTATATTGAAATTTGTGCTATTGGAAAGTTAACTAAAGAGAGAGAAAGAAAAAATTATATACTTGCACAAATCTCAATGAAAATTTAATGATAAAAAATTCACAAATATAGTTGAACTTGTAACTTTAAAAATATATAATCTAAATATATATATATATATATATATATATTATATATATATTAGGAGCTTATATTTTTTAAAAGGCCTAAATTACAGAAAACCCTCTTATAATATACCATTTTTCACTTTGTCCACGTGTCTTCAAAAGCCTATATTTTGCCCCCTCGTAATTACGAAATTGTGCATTTATCCCCTCACCGTCAGCATTCCGTGAGTGAACCGTCAATTTTTTAGGTGATATACCGAAAATACCCTTCAAACTCTATCCCTTCCTCTTCCTCCACGCTCGGGGAGCTCCGAGCCAGTGTGCGACGTCGCCTTCGGATGCGGCCCACGACAACGAGGGCCTCTTCGTCGGTGCGTAGGGCTACTGTGTAAAGTTATGAATCCCAAAGGATCTAAATAGGTACTATCAAACAACTAGAGGGGGGGTGAATATGTGTAAATACTTATAAAAACTCAATCTCAGTGCAAAATAAAAACCAATGCGGAAAATAAAAACAGCACACCGAGATTTACGTGGAAACTCCAATCCAGGAGAAAAACCACGGGACCAACACGCAATAACAATCCACTAAGAATAGAAGAATAACAAGGTGATTACCGACTCCACGGACTCAACCCTCCTTCAGCTTCTTCGGACCTTGCGCTGACCGTTTGGATATCCGCGCAATAACAATCCCTAAGAAAAGAAGAATAACAGGTGATTACCGGTATCCACGGATTAAACCCCTCCTTCAATTTCTTGGACCTCGCGCTCCACCGTTTTGCCCGTCCACTGATCACGTTCGAATCCACGAACGCACGCTTCGAATCCACGAAACGCCTTTAGCACACCGAATCCACGATGCCACGTCGAATCCACGACGCAACTCAGTCGATAAGAATATTGACTTCGATGGTGATCCTTTTGCTTAGATTATCAATGAAGACCCGTAGAAGAGAAATCTCTAAGCAAAGATTAGATCAATTCGACCAAAGCATATGTTCTTGAAGGAACCATCGAATTGACCTAAAAGAGGCTATAAAGAAGAACGATAAAAACCTAGCCTCTAGGGTTGCTCTCAATGTGTTTATAAATTGATCGGCCGTAGCTCCCACGTTTTTGAGAAACCCAAATATCTATTTATAGTTTAGAAACCTTTGGAAAGAGATAAGAATCAAAAACATACCTTATCTGGAAATTTTCAGGACGGCGATCCGGATCGGATTTACGGCGATCCGGATCGTCGTAACGAGATTGACGATTCCAGAAATACCATGGTTCGGGATCCGGATCGCATTGCCCGATCCGGATCGTTCATACAAATCAGAAAACTTAACATTCGGGATCCGGATCGGAAATTGCATGGATCCGGATCGAAGTCTTGTATGAAGCAACAACCTTCGGGATCCGGATCGTTGGCTCTGATCCGGATCCTGAACAAGTCCGAACACCAGTTTTTGATTATTATGCAATTAAAAGTTCATCCAAGTGTTTCTACACTATAAGAAGTATTCGGATCACCACAATTATTTAGTTAAACATACCTGATCCTCTTGAATACTTTCTTCTTGAGATTGATGTAACTGATCCACAATTCTTCAACTTCAAGTTTCAAGATTCAAGACACTGAGTGTCAACTTGAGCTCTTGTTGAATCTTTTCTAAGTCTTTGATTGCTGATTGACAATTTGATCCCTTTAAGACTCCGACTCAACTCACTGACATGACTCACGAAATATGCCAATACCAAATGCCGTAACAATCTCCCCCTTTGGCAATTTCGTGACAAAACCCAAAAATACATAAAACGCTCAAGACACTCATCTTAAACCAAAAAGTCGAAACTCAATGTCATCACCAAAACATTGATTTTCTTTGCGTGAAAGATCCAATAAATACAAAATTATATTTGAACCAAACAGTCCTAGAACATACTCTATGACTTAGGACTTGGAGTCTTAAAATGATGTAATTTCCTGCAAAACAAAACTCCAAACAAAATCAAACGTTAGTCGTTAGAAATTAGAATCCTACATTTGATTCGTCTTCCTTTTGGTTCTTTTGTTTTTTCGGCTCTTTCAATTTTTCTTTGTCTCCCCCTATCTTGAGCATCTCTAACATGTTCTCCATGTTCTTGAGCATCTATGTTCTCCCCCTTTGTGGTACGATCATCATTTTCCGTTCTCCCCCCATTTTTCAATTTTCGATTCGTTTGTCCTCTCTTGATGATCTCATCTCCGTCATTTCTCTTCTCCCCCTTTTTGTCACAAATTGTCAAACAGTGAACATACTAGACAAAAGGAAATCACTAACAATATTAGTTCATAGAGAAAGAGAGATAAAAGCTCAGTTCTGGTATATAACAAAAATGCAGATTCCGTACCTGTACCAGAAAGCAAAAATCAAATAATTTCTTGAAACAAATCCAGATTTTAGAATCTTTTCAAATACCGATTTGTATTCCATCAAGAAATCAATTTAAGTGCTTTAAACAGTGAATTCACACAGATGTCATTCAATCCAATTAATTTCACAAAATTAAAAAGATTTACTCCAAAATCATGAAAAATAAGGTAAAACATTATAAACCGTTTTTCATGTTATATTCATCAAACACAAGTCATCAAAATAATCTTGAGATCCAAAGTCTATCAAGATGTAACGGATTTACAAAGATGACATACGGAGATTTCCAAACGACATCAATCTTGAATTCTACCCTTTCAAATTGAGATAATCACTAAAATACCTAAGGGTGGCTCTTTGAGCATCTTTCAACTATCCCACCTTATACCAACCAGGAGATTGTTCAAAATATAAGAGTTTTGCATATAAATCTCCAAATGCTTCAACTAAAGATTTTCTCATAAAATACTATCAAGCATCCATAACATGTGGTAGCTTCACACACAAACCGGACGACCGGGGTGGCAGCTCTTTCCAACATGTGGTGGTAGTTTTCACACTCCTTTCGGATGTAACTCTTTCCACATCTTTTGCAAATTATTTCAATACCCTTGTAAGAGTGCAATCTCTTACGTGAAAGAATTATATCCCAAATTTTAGTCTATCGGTTGTCTCACGTTTATCACAATGAATTCACACAACCGAGATAGATTAAGCATCTAAAGATCACACATGATTTCTAAAATTTGATGCTTATAATATCAAAAACTCCTATAATGAAGTATCTTCAAGATTATGATTATGGAGTAAAGTTGATAATCCATATAAAATTAATTTGGAGTGAATAAACGTGAAGCCCTTTTATTCAATGCACTTGTTCAGTAAAAACCCTTTTGTTCAAAAACAAAGTATAAAAACGAAGAGCATTGAAACCCATGTAATGCAAAGATTAAGAAAGATATGAAGGGAAAACCAATCAAAGCATTACATACAGTCATAAGCTAATTAGAACTTAAGACAAGGAAAGATATCACCTTTCCGAATCCAAAATCGCTGGATTTTGGGTTGTCTTGATTCGTTGTGGCCGGGGGTTGTCCGCTTTGACTGTTGGTCCACCTTAGGTCTTTGCCTCGCAATGATCCACTTGTATGATTGATGATGTGGCTCGGACCTTTGGTGGGTTGAGTGAACTCCTTTGACTTGATGTGTCTTTTGATTCCGTTGAGTTCGCTCCGTAGATGAAGTTGCCGAAGAATTCTTCTTTCTCTTTTTCGGGCACGTCTTCACCAAATGTCCTTCAAGTCCACATAGGTGACAAGTTCTTACTTTCAATTTAGTTGTGGAACTTGAAGCCTTCACAGTTTGGTTCTTTTTAAATCCCAAACCAACCTTGCTTGTTTGACCTAATCCGGACATACCGTCAAAATTTTTGAAACCGGTTGAAAGCCTTTGTATGTCGGATTTGAGTTGATGAACTTGCTTGGTCAAAGCTTGGTTGGTGACATGAATCTCCTCAAACTGTTTTTCTAGAAAACCAATCTTGTCCGTATATGATTTAGCGTTTGTCTCCGATTGGTTTAGCTTTTCTTGGAGGATTTTATTGTTATTCAATAAACGTCCTTGTTCCTCCTCGAGATCATGAAGTTTTATCTTTAAAGCATGATTCTCGTCTTGATTCTCAAGTCGTTGCTTCCTCAACTTCTTGATATGTTTGGCCATCTTCTTAGATTCCGCAAGAAGTTGTTGATATGCCTCAACGAGTTCTTCCTCGTCCGACTCCCCCTCACTTGATGACTCTCCGCCGGTTGTTGATGTTTCATACAAAATCAAAGGAGTAGAGTCAGTGACTAATGATGAAAAATAATTATTAGAAGAGGGAAAATGAGAGGCATGAGAAGCAACAATTTTTTCCTCTTTACTTGAGGTCGATTCATTAGAAGTAGAATCGTCCCAAGTTTTCGCTTGCAAAGCCTTCTTTTTATATGATTTCTTAGAAGGACAATCCATTGAAAAATGGCCGTAGCCTTTGCATCGATAGCATTGGATTTTCCCTTCGAAATCATCTTTTTCTTTTTCTTTAGAAGGTTTTGCAAAGCTTTTGAGGTTAGAGGATTTAGAACCCGATGATCCTTTAGAAGATTTCGTGGATGAAGATCCATCGGTTCGATTCTTCCAAAACTTCCGACGAAATTTCTTTGTGATCCGCGCCAATTGTTCTTCAAAATCGGCAAAAGAGATTTCATCGTCGGAACTCGATTCGCTATCTTCTTCCTTTGTTGATTTGAATGCAAGCCTGTAAGCTTAGAAGAAGACTTGGAAGAAACTTGATTAGTAGGAAAAGTCATTTCATAAGTTTGCAAAGCACCTACTAATTCCTCTATACTCATCTCATCCGGATGACTAACGGTTTCAATGGCGGTAACCTTTGCCCTAAACCGTTCCGGAAGAGTCCGAAGTATCTTTCTTACAATTTTCGACTCCGGGATCTTTTCTCCTAAATTAGCACATGTATTTATTACATCTTGAAGTCTAGTGTAATAATCTGTAAACAATTCATGCTCTTCCATATGAATAGAGTCAAATTGACTTGTAAGCATCTGGAGCTTTTGAATTTTTACAAGATTAGTACCCTCATGTGTAATTTTGAGAATATCCCAAATTTCCTTCGCGGTTTCACACGCGGAAATTCGTGTGAACTCAGTCGAGGAAAGAGAATTAAATAAAGCGTTCATACCTTTCCCATTGTAAGAAGATCTTTCAAATTCCTCTTTGGACCATCTAGAGCGAGGTTTTGGGGTAGTAGAATTTCCTACTTCCTCAACAGGATGCACCCAACCATGTTCCACGGATTGCCATACCCGCTCATCAATTGCGATGAGAAAAGCTCTCATCCGCACTTTCCAATAAGCATAATTAGTCCCATCAAAAAGAGGAGGTCTATAAATATTACCACTTTCACCCAACATGATAGATAAACCTAAAACCCGCTCTGATACCAATTGTAAAGTTATGAATCCCAAAGGATCTAAATAGGTACTATCAAACAACTAGAGGGGGGGTGAATAGGTGTAAAACTTATAAAACTCAATCTCAGTGCAAAATAAAAACCAATGCGGAAAATAAAAACAGCACACCGAGATTTACGTGGAAACTCCAATCCAGGAGAAAAACCACGGGACCAACACGCAATAACAATCCACTAAGAATAGAAGAATAACAAGGTGATTACCGACTCCACGGACTCAACCCCTCCTTCAGCTTCTTCGGACCTTGCGCTGACCGGTTGGATATCCGCGCAATAACAATCCCTAAGAAAAGAAGAATAACAAGGTGATTACCGTCTCCACGGATTTAACCCCTCCTTCAATTTCTTGGACCTCGCGCTCCACCGTTTTGCCCGTCCACTGCTCACGTTCGAATCCACGAACGCACGCTTCGAATCCACGAAATGCCTTTAGCACACCGAATCCACGATGCCACGTCGAATCCATGACGCAAACTCAGTCGATAAGAATATTGACTTCGATGGTGATCCTTTGCTTAGATTATCAATGAAGAACCGTAGAAGAAATCTCTAAGCAAAGATTAGATCAATTCGACCAAAGATATGTTCTTGAAGGAACCATCGAATTGACCTAAAAGAGGCTATAAAGAAGAACGATAAAAACCTAGCCTCTAGGGTTGCTCTCAAGTGTTTTATAAATTGATCGGCCGTAGCTCCCCCGTTTTTGAGAAACCCTAAATATCTATTTATAGTTTAGAAACCTTTGGAAAGAGATAAGAATCAAAAACATATCTTATCTGGAAATTTTCAGGACGGCGATCCGGATCGGATTTACGGCGATCCGGATCGTCGTAACGAGATTGACGATTCCAGAAATACCATGGTTCGGGATCCGGATCGCATTGCCCGATCCGGATCGTTCATACAAATCAGAAAACTTAACATTCGGGATCCGGATCGGAAATTGCATGGATCCGGATCGAAGTCTTGTATGAAGCAACAACCTTCGGGATCCGGATCGTTGGCTCTGATCCGGATCCTGAACAAGTCCGAACACCAGTTTTTGATTATTATGCAATTAAAAGTTCATCCAAGTGTTTCTACACTATAAGAAAGTATTCGGATCACCACAATTATTTAGTTAAACATACCTGATCCTCTTGAATACTTTCTTCTTGAGATTGATGTAACTGATCCACAATTCTTCAACTTCAAGTTTCAAGATTCAAGACACTGAGTGTCAACTTGAGCTCTTGTTGAATCTTTTCTAAGTCTTTGATTGCTGATTGACAATTTGATCCCTTTAAGACTCCGACTCAACTCACTGACATGACTCACGAAATATGCCAATACCAAAATGCCGTAACATACTGGCCCTGGGTGGCGGCGCGCTCTCGTTTCCCTCCCAGATCTCCGCCAAGTCCTTCTCCTATTGCCTCGTGGACCGCGACTCGCCCTTGGCGGTGAGGGCGCCGCTGCTGCGGAACCGTAAGATGGAGACTTTCTACTACGTGGGGCTGCGGGGGATCAACGTAGGCGGGCAGATGCTCTCGATCCCGGGGTTCGCGTTTGCGGTGACCGAGGGGGGAAGCGGCGGGGTCATCGTGGACTCGGGCACGGCTGTAATGCGGCTGCGGACCGAGGCGTACGCGGCACTGCAGGACGCGTTCGCCGCGGGGACGGTAGCGTTGCGGGATGCGTTCGCCGCGGGGACGTGGTCGAAGCTACAGCCGCCGAGACGCCGATGCGGCGGTTCCTGCGATCGCCGAGTATCGTGGAGCTCGATGACGATCGGGAGGGCGGCGGCAGAGGGAAGATTGCGCTGGTGGCGGCGGTGCATAAGAGCAGGCTGAGCGTGCCGTGCAGCGTGCGCGTGTGGGCGCTGCAGGCGTGCGGGAGCGCGTGTGGGCGCTGCAGGCGTGCGGGAGTGCGTGGGCGGAGCGGTGGACGGGGAAGGAGAGAAAGCATTTACGTCATTTTGCTGGTTCTGTTAACCCCGTTGCCCCCTATAGATAATTTCGTAATTACGAGGGGGTAAAATGTAGGCTTTTGAAAGATATGAGGGCAAAAATGAAAAAGCGGTATATTATAGAGGATTTTTTGTAATTTAGTATTTTTAAAAAGGAAAATGCTATATGTACACCCCGAAAGGGGTGTACATCCTACACCCCCACCCATCCAATGGGTGGGGTGTCTTTAGGGTCACTTGATGTGACCCCTTCTCACACCCTCACCCATTGGATGGGTGAGGGTGTAGGATGTACACCCCGGGTGGGGTGTACACATAGCATTTTCCTTTCTGAATACGTGGCCCTAAAAATGACTTTTTTTGGGCTAAGAACAATATATCCACGTCCACAAATACAACAACTTACTTAATGGAGCCCTAAGTACAATTCAGAAGAAAGAATATCTTATTCAAAAATCAAAAATATAAAAGAAGTGTAAAAATATGCTCCAATTGACTTTGCGCATTATTACTTCTAATCTCACCATCTCTTAAACCTTTCTAATCTAATCATGACTTTAAAATATACAAGATAAATATTTACAATAATGATAGAATATTCATCAAATAACATGATACTTAATTTAGTTAAAATATATGTTATCAGAAAAATAAAATAATACCATTAATTTCAGATGAAAATATGTTAAACCAAACATAATATAAGATTATTTCATATTTTTTACCAAAATACCAAACATATATGCAGCAGAAAAGTTCATATATTTTATTAAAAATTTTGTTTATCGAATATACTTATTAAAATTCAAGCAATCCGCTTCTACGTATCATTGCGCTATAACTTACGACACCATACATAGCTCATGTACGTATAGAAATTTTGTTCGGTATTTGCAAAATTTAATATTCCGAGTTCCTTTCAACCAAAACTTAATACCCAACCTGCTTCATCAACCAGAATTTTTTTTTCGTAAAATTATAATACAAAATATATTCTAAATTAGCCATATTGCACTAATTAAATAGAAAAGAGAAAAAGAGTCCCATCAAAAATAATATCGTACAAAATAAAAAAAAATCAATAAAAAATAATATCATACTAAACAAGTCATATTATAAAAAAAAAAAAATAAAAAAAAAGTCCAATAAAAATTAACACCACCGTACCAAACCGATAAAAAGTCTAATAAAAAGTAATATAATAATTACACACGAGCATAAACATAAACGTGATGCGTAAAGAAAAATAAAATTTTTATTTTTATACAATGTGGGAACATTTGATTGGATATTAGATATTAGAAATTTTGTGTAAAGAGTAGATTTCTCCAGTGGGGACATTTGATTGGATGTTAGAAATTTTATGCAAAAACACTTTCACAGAAATTTCTCTTCTCATACTAAAAAAAAAAAAAAAAAAAAAAAAAAAAAAAAAAAAAAAAAAAAAAAAAAAAAAAAAAAAAAAAAAAAAAACGTTGTAAATTAAATTTTTTATTATATTAAATTAATTTATTAAATAATAAATTTTATTATTATTTTTAATTTTCTGGTATTTTAAAATATTAAATTTTAAAACGTTATAATATATTTTATCGACGCTTGATATAAGCATCATTATATATACACGATGTTCTAACCGTTACCTTCAAATATAATATTAAATTATATTATGATGTTTTTAAGTATTATTAATATAAAAACAAACGTCTTTGAATGCTAATTTTTTTTTTTGTAATTTCAAGAACAACAAAACACTATCAAGGAAGCCAGTCACATCTTTAATTAATGCATAATTCTATGAATCTTGCATCTAACAACTAATTAATGGATAACTAATGCATAATTAATGCATAATTCTATGAAATGTCACATCTAACAAACTAATAAATACTTACATCTAACCACTAATAAAAACTCATAATTGTTGGGAAAGTAGAATCTTTTTTTTAAAGAGCAATGCAATCCAAACATCTAAAAAAATATATATAATGTACATTTTATTTATTGAAGAATGGAATGTATTTTATTGGTCATTTCGAAATGATCTGTAAAATTCAACCTATCTAAAATTAAATAGAATCTAAAATATATATCTATTTTGATATATACAAATAATATTTTTTTTTTTAAAACTTCAATATAAATATGCATTGAATCTTTAATTAATTCATATTTCTTTAATGTCAAATAAACTTTTCTTACAGTTTGACAGCCATTCCTCTCCTCCTGCTCAAGAGGTACAGAAAATATCAATGAAACCAATCAAATATTTAATTAACACATATTTCTATGTAAAATTATATTTAACCACTACAAAAAAAAATTAATATCTAAGAATATTTTTTTTATATTTATTTATATTTAAAAGCGTCTTAATATAGTTTAGTATCGTATTTGAATGTGCCGATTAAAACGTCAGCAAAATAAAATCTCTACGTATAGACCGACGCATATACCAAGTGTCGGTAAAATATATTATGATACTTTAAAGAGTTAGAATTTTTTAAAATTCTTTCACTTTAAAACTTTAAAAAATTTAAAATAATAATAAAATTTATTATTTATTAAATTAATTTAATATAGTAAATAGTTTACATTACGATATTTTTTGAAGCATCGGCATTTACTATATTATAAAAATCTTTTATGATACTTTTTTTTGGCCAGTGATGTTTCATGCTCTCGCTTCCGTGCAAAAGCATAAAGCTACTAATTACTATATAAGAATTTTATTTTATTTAGGGAGAAAGGTTGCATGCTTTTCTTTTCATTCTATTTTTTTTTTTAAATTAATATAATACGTGAAGTGACTAGAATTTAAACTTGAAATCTCATATATCAGCTATTAATTTTTTTGTAGACCATTTATGTTAGGACGGTCAATACTATGTAAAATTTTAAAATTTGGAGTTACATTTCAAATTAGATGATTAAGAATTCATATACTTTTTTATTTTATTGTTT
>CM055070.1:38311729-38356277 GCA_029204045.2 Tillandsia leiboldiana | reverse complement strand
TCTATTTAATTTTAGATAGTTGATTTTTACATATCACTTCGAAGTGACAAATAAAATCATTTCATTCTTCAATGGATAAAGTGTACATATATATTGCTTTTTTTAGATTTGTCACGCCCCGAGTTTTGAAAAGCAGGCTTTTTTTTTTTTTTTTAATCAGAGTTCGCAAACCAGGCGTAACAGACCGCCACATGTATAGTAAATTCCCTGCCCAACTGGACAGATCCTTTCCTATACATGCACGGCTAATCGCAACAGTCAATATCAGAGTAGTCTAAACTACGCATGCAAGACTAGTCAATTTATAAAAATTAAACTGAAATGCTGAAAATGAAATACACTGACTACAAAGGGTCGATACTATCGCAATCGTCTCACCAACGTGTCCCGATATCTCCACCACCCACGGACCTGAAAAACAGTCACCCGAGGGTGTGAGATACACCGGAGTGTATCCCAGTGGGCACGACGAGCCGAGAAATAGCTAATCGTACCTACTGGGTACAATAATCTGCGGATAGTAAAAATCAAGGGTAAAGCTGAATAATAAAGCAGTTAACAGGTACTGAAATAAATGCAACTGTATACATCCAAATACTGGTATGTGAACAACTGGTAAATCAAGGTGACTGTACATAATGAGTCTACAAATGATCTAATCAAACTATAACTGACCAATCTGAAAATCCTGTAAACGAAATCCAAAGAGATAATAAAAGAATTTATTCATGATCATCCTACTGTGCATATACAGGTACGAAAAATACCAGAATCAATCAAATATAATAGAGTAGGATGCAAGCACATGGAAATATAAAATCTATGCTTCAATCACAAGAATATCAAGTACCCAATCAATGCCAATATTGGTCACGGGGACCTCAGGCTCATACCACTATCTGCACCTATCCCACTGACATAACCCCGCACCCATAGGTGCTATCTGGGGCTCACGGGTCCTTCCTCTAGACCACTTTACCGGTAAAGAACAATAGCCACGGGGAGCGACCCCGCAATGTTCGTGAAGTACAGCGATGCGTGGCAAGTCGTACTGATCAATCTCACGGTCTAGTGACCGAGTAGTCCGGCCACATGCCGAGATCCCATCAGGGAATCATCTATCATATCGATCAGAATCTATCATGCATATCGGAACATCAAGTAGTATCTATCAATCATGCATATCGGAACGTCGAGTAGTATCTATCAATCATGCATATCGGAACATCGAGTAGTATCTATCAATCATGCATATCGGAACGTCGAGTAGTATCTATCAATCAGGATCAATCAATCATGCATATCGAGATATCAACAATATATCGGCTAACAGGAATCAACAAGTATCATCTAATCATGCAGATCTATGTACTGAAAAAAACTGATGAACAGATATATGTATATGATATGTCTCATGTAGATCAAGGTCTATCAGAAATGATCATCTAGCAAATAGATCCAGTCATCGGGACTAATCGTAACAGATAATGTCAAGCACAGGTGTATATGACAATCCAGAGGAATCAATGTCTATCGGGACGATCATGTGATATATAGATGAAGTCATCATGGGTCATATAGATCAAATCAATAAGCTAATAAACAGGTATATGAAATCATAGTGCGTCTCAGTCGATCAAGATCTATCAGGAGTAGTCATAGAGCATGTAGATGTAAGCATCAGGGGTATATGACAGGTCTAAGGAAATCCATATCACTCAGAAGGATCATGTAGATAAAATCAATAGGGCTAGTCAATAACAGGTGTCCGACTGGACTAAAGCAACCAGAGGGCCGAAAGAGATAAAGCCCGGACCGAAGATAACCCACCTGAATGTAGGCCGATCCAACGACTCCAACAGAAGGCTCATGGGCCGGAGTCAGACTGCAAGGACCTGGATCATGAATACTAATCAGGGACATCCATAAACTGTTCTTTTACAACGAAGTACGCGAAACTCGCGCCGAAAGCCGTTAAACCGACGATTTTGCCGGTTCTCGGACCGATAACCAATTTTCGCTCAACAGGAGCCGTTGGATTCCTAACGAAAAGCTTAGGAATCATGTACACACTGCCCTAGACAGCACGCATTGCTACAATTGCATTTTGACCCCTAGGGTTTCCAAAAATCGCACTTTTATAGCTTTTTGAGAGCCGTTTTCGCTCGTTCTCTTAACTGGAAAATCATTTTTACGAACCGTCACTTCCAGCAGGTGACATTTAACTTGATGAACACCGTGCTCACCAATTTGCGGCAGCACGGAACCCGAGGAAAACTTCGGGCCATAATATACTCCTCTAACCCAGCCTAAATGCATTTTTGTTTCTCCGGCTTATCAAAACCCATTTCTAACACGAGCATCGCGTCCAGTGACCCCAAATTAGCCAGGGACACACTCTCGCGGCTTCGCAAACAGCCCCAAATGCTACTACGGGCAACTATTCGCATAAGCTTAGTTTTTAATACAACTTTAAATCCATTCAACAACAACCAAAATGTTATATATCAAAGTGTCTCTGGACAGTGCCAGGACACCAGGGCTCACCCTATTTTCAGTCCAAAACTGATGGATCAACCAGATCAAGTCCCTCGCTCTCTAGTGGACAACATTGCTCCACACACCAATCCACACAGCCAAGATTGGATCTGAAGTGAGCATCAAGCTCAGGGGAGTGTGTGTAACAACTTTCATATTTTGATCATGGCCAGAATCTGAACTTAGAATCATTGGGACATTTCATCGAGCATCTAATGGGCATCATTTATATACAAACAACTAACTCTTGCCCGAGCCCATGTTCAGCAAGAAGGCAAATCCTGGGGCTATTAAGATGGAAGGAAAGCTAGAGCACAAGGTTTAGGGATTACCTGGGTGGTTCCCCGGCAACCGGAGGCGGCGGCGGCCGAAGGTGCAAGCTCGGGCAACCTTGGGTGCAAACAATGGAAACTTTACTTCTACCACTCATGGTCCACATTCACCTATATGGGAAGTTTAATAGGAACTATTAGAGCATACCTGGGTCAAATCCCGGCGGCGGAAAGCGCCGGCGACGCGCGGTGGCCGAAGTTGCAAGCTCGGGTGCAATAAGTGGTGCAACTCCGGTGCGCACAAATCCCACGTTAGGATTTACATGCAAGTGCATGAGAGGCTTCACAGAGACTAATGGAACATACCTGGGCCGCTATCCCATTTGACGGAGCTCCGGCGATCGCCGGAGATCGAAATCATCAAAGCTCGGTGAAGATGGTCACCTCTAATGGCGGATTCCGGCCGGCGAGGCCTGGGCCGGCGCAAGATGGACCAAAATGTTCCTCTCGGTGTCCTGATGCTTGCTTACGTGATGGCCGGCAGCATGGGTGCACGGCGGCGCCGGACGGAGGAATTCCGGCGAAGTCTCAAATAGTTCGGATCTAGGGCTTTGTCATGCGGCGCTGATCCTTGTCCGATCAACCCCAAACTTTAGGGAAAGCTTGCAGTCGCCCAGAGGAGCAAGATCAACGGTTCTGATCTTGAGTACAACGGTCCGATGGGTCCCGAGATCAAGATCGGCTTTAACCGCAATATTCCGGTGACACAGCACCCCCGCCGGCAAACGGAGGCACGGCGACGATCCGGACTACACAGGGGAAGTCTCCTCGATGTCAGGGATACCATACACAAGTCCAAAATCCATTTAAACAAAATCCTATCAATAACTTACCTCGTCGGAAAGCTTAGAGGAGGAGGTGGTGGCCGCGGCGGCGCACGGCGGCGGCCGGTTCCGAGGGACCCTTGGCCCGGTTGCGGCCCCACGAGGGAGTCCTCAGACAGGGACTGGATGGACTAGCACCCTCTCGATCACCTTCCTCAACAAGAACCCGAGATCAAGAGATGTTCTTGATCTTCTCTTCTCCGGCGACGGGGAGGCGGCGGCCGGTGCGGGGCTCCGTGAGGTGCGGCAGAGAGAGTGGAAGAAGGTGGAGGGTGCGGCTAGGTCAGGGCTACGGGTCTAGGGTTAAAAGGAAAACCCTAGCATAGTTGGTGTTTAAATAGTGCATTTAGCACAATTGCATTTTAACCCCTTAACTTATGACATTTAGAGCTGGGTCCTTTACAGCATGTTCATCTTGCATCTTAGACCCTCACCACGGAGGTGGCACGCAAAACGAGACATGAAATACTAGGGTTTATTGTGCAAATACCACATTTTTCGCTTATTTCACGCTTTTCGAGGCGTTCTGGTCGTCGAAACGAAAAATGGACTTCGCTACGACGTCCGGCTCGACGAAACCTATCAGGTAGTGATTTTGGTTCGCTAAAATTTAGCTCCATAATTTTTAAATTCCATCTTATACTGTACCGAAACACAGTTATCGCGCTTTTCGAGGCTCTAGGGCCGTCAAACGGAAATTCCGTCAGCGCCATTGCGTCCAGAACGACGAAACCGTTCAAAATGACTACCTGGATCACTTTGTTCGGAATCCGAACAGTAAATTAGTTAACGTTACATTCGTCGGAGTCCCGAAAATTAAGATTACTGTTCATCTACAGTGCCAACTTAAGTGATACTGTGCGCAGAGGGCACTGTTACATTGGTCGCGAGCTTCGTCCACTTCTTTACTGAATTCTGGAAGATCCGACCGTCAGATCGAAAAGTGCTGAATATAAATCTCGCTCAGTTCGGCGAGACGATCGCAACGGTCAACTCAGATTTCCAAAATCATGTCCGGATTGAAAAATAGCCTTTTTATCTCGTAAATCGTGCAACTCGCCCACTGGCAATTGGCTAAATAAATCAACTAGGGTCTTTTGAATTCGAAAACGACTATAATTCTACTTTTAATCTATTTATTAAAATAAAATATTTCGAGTTTCTACATCACTTACAACTTAAAGAAGTTTCGTCCCTGAAACTTACAACTTAAAAAAAAGTTTTGTTCCCGAAGCTTAAACTTAACTAAACCACTATTAAGCCTCTAACAGGTTCGCAGTAGTGACAATCAATCACAAAATATCGGCAACTCTCAGGCTACTCTTTTAGACCCAATCTGATACTCCCCATTACAGGGTAGAGTATTTTCTCATTTCTTTCGACAGTACGTTGTCTGCAGCCAACGTGCTTACCAAAAGAAAAGCGAAACACCATAGATCTGTCGCCAACAACTAGTTGGGGACACAACCTATATCTGAAGGTACGTCACATACCTCCCATCACAGTCTCTATGTCGATGACATAACATCTACCGAGGGTCACTACCATCTCGTGGTCATGAATGTCACCCTGACAACTCACGAGAATCTGGAACCACATTCCAACATTCACTGACACCACACTAGAATTGTCGCATAGGTCAAAATTTTAAATCCTACACAAACCAGGATTACCAACGGGCACGTAGGCCACTGAACTATAACACGGAAACATTGAAGGATCAACAAGTTGATCAATCTCTGGCAAACTGTAAGGCTGGTGCAATACAAGCAGTCTTCTGCTGCTGTGCCATCAGCTAGACGATTACGACAAGAACGGTGGTCTAACATTTAACCACTGTAACTAATCCGAGCCCTTTGGCTCCACTGAAACATCAAGCCCACGGCCGAAACCATGACCGCGGCTAACCCTTTACTAACAACGATCCCAAAAATGCGAACACGAAACACACTTGAGCTCTAATCCATTTTGCCAAAACCCTGCGCTCTCTCGTGAACACAAGTCATCCTAGGGTTCGTTCCTAGCCAAACTTAGGCATCGTATTCCTATTGCTCTGATACCATCTAATCTGTCACGCCCCGAGTTTTGAAAAGCAGGCTAATTTTTTTTTTTATAAATCAGAGTTCGCAAACCAGGCGTAACAGACCGCCACATGTATAGTAAATTCCCTGCCCAACTGGACAGATCCTTTCCTATACATGCACGGCTAATCGCAATCAGTCAATATCAGAGTAGTCTAAACTACGCATGCAAGACTAGTCAATTTATAATAATTAAACTGAAATGCTGAAAAATGAAATATACTGACTACAAAGGGGTCGATACTATCGCAATCGTCTCACCAACGTGTCCCGATATCTCACCACCCAACGGACCTGAAAAACAGTCACCCAGGGGGTGTGAGATACACCGGAGTGTATCCCAGTGGGCACGACGAGCCGAGAAATAGCTAATCGTACCTACTGGGTACAATAATCTGCGGATAGTAATAGATCAAGGGGTAAAGCTGAATCTGAATAATCATGTAATAACAGGTACTGAAATAAGAATGCTGAGTAACTGTATAGGCAGGCATCAAATACAAGCTGGTATGTGAAACAAACTGGCATGAAGCATAATCAAGTGACTGTACATAATGAGTACTACAAATGATGCTAATCAAACTATAACTGACCAATCTGAAAATCCTGTAAACGAAATCCACAAGAGATAATAAAAGAATTTATCATGATCATCCTACTGTGCATATACAGGTACGAAAAATACCAGAATCAATCAAATATAATAGAGTAGGATGCAAGCACATGGAAATATAAAATCTATGCTTCAATCACAAGAATATCAAGTACCCAATCAATGCCAATATTGGTCACGGGGACCTCAGGCTCATACCACTATCTGCACCTATCCCACTGACATAACCCCGCACCCATAGGTGCTATCTGGGGCTCACGGGTCCTTCCTCTAGACCACTTTACCGGTAAAGAACAATAGCCACGGGGAGCGACCCCGGCAATGTTCGTGAAGTACAGCGATGCGTGGCAAGTCGTACTGATCAATCTCACGGTCTAGTGACCGAGTAGTCGGCCACATGCCGAGATCCCATCAGGGAATCATCTATCATATCGATCAGAATCTATCATGCATATCGGAACATCAAGTAGTATCTATCAATCATGCATATCGGAACGTCGAGTAGTATCTATCAATCATGCATATCGGAACATCGAGTAGTATCTATCAATCATGCATATCGGAACGTCGAGTAGTATCTATCAATCAGGATCAATCAATCATGCATATCGAGATATCAACAATATATCGGCTAACAGGAATCAACAAGTATCATCTAATCATGCAGATCTATGTACTGAAAAAACTGATGAACAGATATATGTATATGATATGTCTCATGTAGATCAAGGTCTATCAGAAATGATCATCTAGCAAATAGATCCAGTCATCGGGACTAATCGTAACAGATAATGTCAAGCACAGGTGTATATGACAATCCAGAGGAATCAATGTCTATCGGGAAGATCATGTGATATATAGATGAAGTCATCATGGGTCATATAGATCAAATCAATAAGCTAATAAACAGGTATATGAAATCATAGTGCGTCTCAGTCGATCAAGATCTATCAGGAGTAGTCATAGAGCATGTAGATGTAAGCATCAGGGGTATATGACAGGTCTAAGGAAATCCATATCACTCAGAAGGATCATGTAGATAAAATCAATAGGCTAGTCAATAACAGGTGTCCGACTGGACTAAAGCAACCAGAGGGCCGAAGAGATAAAGCCCGGACCGAAGATAACCCACCTGAATGTAGGCCGATCCAACGACTCCAACAGAAGGCTCATGGGCCGGAGTCAGACTGCAAGGACCTGGATCATGAATACTAATCAGGGACATCCATAAACTGTTCTTTTACAACGAAGTACGCGAAACTCGCGCCGAAAGCCGTTAAACCGACGATTTTGCCGGTTCTCGGACCGATAACCAATTTTCGCTCAACAGGAGCCGTTGGATTCCTAACGAAAAGCTTAGGAATCATGTACACACTGCCCTAGACAGCACGCATTGCTACAATTGCATTTTGACCCCTAGGGTTTCCAAAAATCGCACTTTTATAGCTTTTTGAGAGCCGTTTTCGCTCGTTCTCTTAACTGGAAAATCATTTTACGAACCGTCACTTCCAGCAGGTGACATTTAACTTGATGAACACCGTGCTCACCAATTTGCGGCAGCACGGAACCCGAGGAAAACTTCGGGCCATAATATACTCCTCTAACCCAGCCTAAATGCATTTTGTTTCTCCGGCTTATCAAAACCCATTTCTAACACGAGCATCGCGTCCAGTGACCCCAAATTAGCCAGGGACACACTCTCGCGGCTTCGCAAACAGCCCCAAATGCTACTACGGGCAACTATTCGCATAAGCTTAGTTTTTAATACAACTTTAAATCCATTCAACAACAACCAAAATGTTATATATCAAAGTGTCTCTGGACAGTGCCAGGACACCAGGGCTCACCCTATTTTCAGTCCAAAACTGATGGATCAACCAGATCCAAGTCCCTCGCTCTCTAGTGGACAACATTGCTCCACACACCAATCCACACAGCCAAGATTGGATCTGAAGTGAGCATCAAGCTCAGGGGAGTGTGTGTAACAACTTTCATATTTTGATCATGGCCAGAATCTGAACTTAGAATCATTGGGACATTTCATCGAGCATCTAATGGGCATCATTTATATACAAACAACTAACTCTTGCCCGAGCCCATGTTCAGCAAGAAGGCAAATCCTGGGGCTAATAAGATGGAAGGAAAGCTAGAGCACAAGGTTTAGGGATTACCTGGGTGGTTCCCCGGCAACCGGAGGCGGCGGCGGCCGAAGGTGCAAGCTCGGGCAACCTTGGGTGCAAACAATGGAAACTTTACTTCTACCACTCATGGTCCACATTCACCTATATGGGAAGTTTAATAGGAACTATTAGAGCATACCTGGGTCAAATCCCGGCGGCGGAAAGCGCCGGCGACGCGCGGTGGCCGAAGTTGCAAGCTCGGGTGCAATAAGTGGTGCAACTCCGGTGCGCACAAATCCCACGTTAGGATTTACATGCAAGTGCATGAGAGGCTTCACAGAGACTAATGGAACATACCTGGGCCGCTATCCCATTTGACGGAGCTCCGGCGATCGCCGGAGATCGAAATCATCAAAGCTCGGTGAAGATGGTCACCTCTAATGGCGGATTCCGGCCGGCGAGGCCTGGGCCGGCGCAAGATGGACCAAAATGTTCCTCTCGGTGTCCTGATGCTTGCTTACGTGATGGCCGGCAGCATGGGTGCACGGCGGCGCCGGACGGAGGAATTCCGGCGAAGTCTCAAATAGTTCGGATCTAGGGCTTTGTCATGCGGCGCTGATCCTTGTCCGATCAACCCCAAACTTTAGGGAAAGCTTGCAGTCGCCCAGAGGAGCAAGATCAACGGTTCTGATCTTGAGTACAACGGTCCGATGGGTCCCGAGATCAAGATCGGCTTTAACCGCAATATTCCGGTGACACAGCACCCCCGCCGGCAAACGGAGGCACGGCGACGATCCGGACTACACAGGGGAAGTCTCCTCGATGTCAGGGATACCATACACAAGTCCAAAATCCATTTAAACAAAATCCTATCAATAACTTACCTCGTCGGAAAGCTTAGAGGAGGAGGTGGTGGCCGCGGCGGCGCACGGCGGCGGCCGGTTCCGAGGGACCCTTGGCCCGGTTGCGGCCCCACGAGGGAGTCCTCAGACAGGGACTGGATGGACTAGCACCCTCTCGATCACCTTCCTCAACAAGAACCCGAGATCAAGAGATGTTCTTGATCTTCTCTTCTCCGGCGACGGGGAGGCGGCGGCCGGTGCGGGGCTCCGTGAGGTGCGGCAGAGAGAGTGGAAGAAGGTGGAGGGTGCGGCTAGGTCAGGGCTACGGGTCTAGGGTTAAAAGGAAAACCCTAGCATAGTTGGTGTTTAAATAGTGCATTTAGCACAATTGCATTTTAACCCCTTAACTTATGACATTTAGAGCTGGGTCCTTTACAGCATGTTCATCTTGCATCTTAGACCCTCACCACGGAGGTGGCACGCAAAACGAGACATGAAATACTAGGGTTTATTGTGCAAATACCACATTTTTCGCTTATTTCACGCTTTTCGAGGCGTTCTGGTCGTCGAAACGAAAAATGGACTTCGCTACGACGTCCGGCTCGACGAAACCTATCAGGTAGTGATTTTGGTTCGCTAAAATTTAGCTCCATAATTTTTAAATTCCATCTTATACTGTACCGAAACACAGTTATCGCGCTTTTCGAGGCTCTAGGGCCGTCAAACGGAAATTCCGTCAGCGCCATTGCGTCCAGAACGACGAAACCGTTCAAAATGACTACCTGGATCACTTTGTTCGGAATCCGAACAGTAAATTAGTTAACGTTACATTCGTCGGAGTCCCGAAAATTAAGATTACTGTTCATCTACAGTGCCAACTTAAGTGATACTGTGCGCAGAGGGCACTGTTACATTGGTCGCGAGCTTCGTCCACTTCTTTACTGAATTCTGGAAGATCCGACCGTCAGATCGAAAAGTGCTGAATATAAATCTCGCTCAGTTCGGCGAGACGATCGCAACGGTCAACTCAGATTTCCAAAATCATGTCCGGATTGAAAAATAGCCTTTTTATCTCGTAAATCGTGCAACTCGCCCACTGGCAATTGGCTAAATAAATCAACTAGGGTCTTTTGAATTCGAAAACGACTATAATTCTACTTTTAATCTATTTATTAAAATAAAATATTTCGAGTTTCTACAGATGTTTGGATTGCATTGCTCATTAAGAAAAGGAGAATGTATAAATGTACATCCCCAAGGGGGTGTACATCTCACACCCCCACCCATCTAAGGGTGGGGGTATGATGAGGGGTCACTTGAGGTGACCCCTAAAAACCAACCCCACCCTTAAATGGGTGGGGGTGTAGGATGTACACCCCTTTGGGGGTGTACAACTAGCATTCCTCTTCATAGAATTATGCATTAATTAAAGATGTGACTGGCTTCCTTGATAGTGTTTTGTTGTTCTTGAAATTACAAAAAAAAATTAGCATTCAAGGACGTTTGTTTTTATATTAATAATACTTAAAAACATCATAATATAATTTAATATTATATTTGAAGGTAGAACGTCGTATATATAATTACGCTTATATCAAGCATCTATAAAATATATTCTAACATTTTAAAATCTGATATTTTAAAATGTCAGAAAATAAAAAATAATAATAAAATTTATTATTTAATAAATTAATATAATATAATAAAAAGTTTAATTGAGAACGTTTTTTTTTTTTTTTTTTTTTTTTTTTTTTTTTTTTTTTTATATATATATATAGTATGAGAAGAGAAATTTCTGTGAAAGTGTTTTTGCATAAAATTTCTAACATCCAATCAAATGTCCCCACGGGAGAAATCTACTATTTACACAAAATTTCTAATATCCAAGCTAATATCGAATCAAATGTTCTCACATGGTATAAAAATAAAAATTTTCGTTTATGTTTATGTTCGTGAATAATTATTATATTACTTTTTAGAGCAATGCTACATGTACACCCCGAAAGGGTGTATATCATACATCCCCACCATTTTAATGGTGACGATATTTTTTACGGGTCACATCAAGTGACCCATCATCAAATCCCCATCTTTAGATGGGTGGGAATGTGAGATGTATACCCCTTACCGGTGTACACATAGCATTTTCCTACTTTTTATTAGACTTTTTATCGGTTTGGTACGGTGGTGTTAATTTTTATTAGACTTTTTTTAAAGTTTTTTTTTATAATATAACTTATTTAGTATGATATTATTTTTTATTGAATTTTTTTTATTTTTTTTTTATTTTGTACGATTTTATTTTTGATGGGACTTTTTTTCTCTTTTCTATTTAATTAGTGCAATATGGCTAATTTAGAATATATTTTGTATTATAATTTTACCAAAAAAACATCCTGGTTGATGAAGCAGGTTGGGTAGTAACTTTTGGTTGAAAGGAATATCGAACAAAATTTCTATATATGAGCTATGTATGGTGTTGTAAGTTATAGCGCAATGATACGTAGAAGCGGAATGCTTGAATTTTAATAAGTATATTCGGCAAACAAAATTTTTAATAAAATATATGAACTTTTCTGCTGCATATATGTTTGGTATTTTGGTAAAAAATATGAAATAATCTTATATTATGTTTGGTTTAACATATTTTCATCTAATAATGCGCAAAGTCAATTGGAGCATATTTTTACATTTTTTTTATATTTTTGATTTTTGAATAAGATATTCTTTCGTCTGAATTGTAAGCTCCATTAAGTAGTTGTTCTATTTGTGGAAGTGGATATATTGTTATTAGCCCAAAAAAGTCATTTCTAGGGCCACGTATTTAGAAAATGGGAAGTGCTAGGTGTACACCCCAAATGGGGTGTACATCCTACACCCACTCCATCTTGGGGTGGGTATTCATCCACTCGTCACATCATGTGACGAGTGGAATTCACCCACCCCTAGGATGGGGTGGGTGTAAGATGTACACCCCATTTGGGATGTACATCTAGCATTTTCCTTAGAAAATACCCCGAGCAATTGTTAGGGATCCATGTATGGACCTTTTATATAATATATATATATATATATATATATATATATATATATATATATATATATATATATATATATATATATATATATATATATATATATATATATATATATATATATATATATATATATATATAGTAGAACTTATATATTTTTAAAAATACAAATTGAATTATTTTATAAATTTTTTATCATTGAATTTATATTGAAATTTGTGCAATTGTAAAGTCAACTAAAGAGAGAGAAAGGGAAAGTAAAATCTCACAATTCTTAATGCAAATTCGACGATAAAAAATTTACAAATATAATTTGACTTTTACTTTTAAAAATATATAAACTCTAGTATATATATATGTACATATGTATATATATGTATATATATATGTATGTACATACATATATATATATATATATATATATATATGTATGTATATATATATGTATGTATATATGTATATATATATATATATAATATATATATATATATATATATATATATATATATATATATATATATATATATATATATATATACATAAATATATATATATATATATATATATATATATATATATATATATATATATATATATATATATATATATATATATATATATATATATATATATATATATATATATATATATATATATATATATATATATATATATATATATATATATATATATATATATATATATATATATATATATATATATATATATATATGTATGTATATATATATATGTATATGTATATATACATACATACATATATATATAGACATTCTTGGGGGGAAGAATGTGACACCCCCGGAATTTGGATTAGTCCTCTATATAAATGATATAATATGACTAAATCTCGAACCCGGCTATAGCATTTTGGATGGTAGCAAGATCCAAGAGGTTATGAGAGTTAAGCGTGCTAGAGCTAGAGTAGTTCTAGGATGGGTGACCCCCTGGGAAGTGGGGCGTCACAGTATCGGTGTGCAAATTGCACATTTTACGAAGCACTATTTCTGCCTTTCAGATCCGAGTCTGATCTTGAAAATCTGAAATCGCCAGTGCTACCGTCTCGTCGAATCGATTGAAAATGATATAAACTGATTTTCGATCCGACGGTCGGATTGTCCAGGAAACAGCTAAGTTACGGGTGGGACCCGCGACTTAAGTGAATAGTACAGGTGAATAGTAACCCCTGATTCGATTTTTTCGCTGGAAAACGTCAGCCGATTCACTGTCTGGTGACCGAATTTAACGGTCCAGGTAGTTGATTCGAATGGCAACATCGTTCTGAGCGCAGTGGCGCTGATGAAATTTGCATTTGACGAGCCTAAAGCCTCGTAAAGCGTGTTGAACTGTATAAATTATAGTATAAGATGAATTTTAAAAATTATGGAGCTAAATTTTAGCGAACCAAAATCGCTAACTGATAGGTTTCGTCGAGCTGGACGTCGTGGTGGTGTCAGTTTTTCAATTTGACAATCCGGTTGTCTCGAAAAGCATGAAATATGAGAAAAATCACAGTATTTTGCATAAAAGCCCTATATTTTATGTGTCAAATTGCTCCAAACTTGTACAAGGGGGGGCTTCTTTGTGAGTTTGTTCTACAGCGAAGGACCCAAGTGAAAGTACAAAGAGTTGAAGGGCTAGTTGGCATTTTGTGCAATAGGTGTAATAGTAATTTAGGGTTTGCATTGAGGAAACCCTAGCCGCAGCCTCCTGTGTAACCGCAGCCACCCCACGACTTCCATGATCCTTCTTCTACCCATCCCGAACTACTGCGTCGCCGGCCGCCGCCCATGGTCGCCGGAAAAGCAAAAGGAATCAAGGAGCTTTCTTGATCCTCGGTTTGTGGGAGAAGAAAAGCACCCAAGCCCCTAGACTTGTGGCCAAGCCTCTCTGCAATCATTTCCTATATTCAGAGGTCAAGCCGAGGTGGCCCTGTGCACTGTCGTGGCCGAGCGACGCCGGGAAGATCACCTTCTTCTTCCTCGAATCCGGCAAGGTAAGCTCTCCCCCTTCCTTGGTTTTCTTGCTACCTAGACACCCTGGCTATCTCCATCACCTCTTGGTGAACCTCCCAGCTGAACCCCAACGTCGGGGATGCTCCCAGTTGCCGGCGGGGAAGTTGCACCCGCCGGAAGGCATGAATGCTCCGCCGCGGCCGTTTGCCGCGTCCGATGGTTTAAACTCCAAACCAAGATGATGGGCACCTTCTGTAGGGCCTAGAGAACCTTCCCATAAAGTTTTAGGGCATTTAGATTAGGGTGCGCTTCGCAGATCCAGCCCTAGTTTCGGGCTAACCTTGCTCCGGCCGAGCACCTTGCTCCGGCGCCGGCGCCGCTTCTCGTCGCCGGCCAAGGCTTCAGTAGTTGTCCCTTGGTTGAGAGGGACCCAAGGAAGTCTTTGCATGAGATCCATGCAGCTCGGGTGTGGGTCACCATTATTAATGCTTGTTCCGGCCAAGATTGCTCCGCCGCCGCCGCCACCGGGTCTCGTCGCCGGCCATGCGTCCAGCGAGCTTCGTGGAGTCAGGTAGCACCTATTGGTGTTTGTGCATGAGACCCAGAGCCTTCGTAAAGAGATCCACCATTAATGTCTTTAAGGTTGTGTTTAAGCTTTGTTGCACACCGGGTGTTCGGGGAAATGCCCAAGAGAGCCCGGATTGGTTCAGCCTAGTTTTTAATCATCCAGAAAGTGAGCATTCGACTCCTTTCAACCTCCTGAGCTTGATGCTCACTCTACTTCAGCAAATGACTGAGTAGATAGAAGGATCTAGCAAACCGAGCTCTATAAGCTTGTGTTTTGGAGCCATGTTGCTCCGGTGATGTCTCCGGTTTCCCCCCCGCGGCACCTAGTTGGTGAGCCTCTAGGTTCTTTCGACCCACTGAGCATGATGCTCACCCTAAAATTGGGTTTGGTCGAGTGTAGGTATTAAAAGTAGCATTTTGAGCCTTTATGTATTGAAATTGTTGGCCCGAAGTTTTACTCGGGTTTCGTGCTACTACCAAATGGTGAGCACGGTGTCCAGCAAGTTGAGGACCACCTGCCGGTGGTGTCGGTTCGTTAAAGTAGCACTCCGAAATTAAATGCAAGCGAAGAAGGCATGAAATTGCATGCTTTTATGCAATTTGGTAAAACCCTAGGGGTCAATTTGTAATTGTAGCCTGGTAGGCTGCTGTAGATAGCATGCACGTGGTCTCTAAACCTTTCGTTAGAGATCCAACGGCTTTCGTTGAGCGGGATTCGGATATCGAACCGTAAATCGACAAAATCGTCGGTTTAACGGCGATTCGGCGTTAATCACGCAATTCAAGAAATTTCAGTGTTCAATTTGTGATGCCAAGTATCCGTGGCTGTTCCCGATGCTGTTCTAAAGAGCCCGGTGATTTTAGTTTCTCGTTTGCAACTTCCGGAGCCAAAATGGGCTTCCCGGAAGTGTTTCAGTGGTTATGGTATTGCTAGTGCACAGGATTACCCAGAGTCTGGTGCTAGGGCCTAAATGTCTTAAGTTAGACATTCTTGGGTAGCACGTGAAGTTTCACGAGTTTTGGTTATTGTTCAGCACAGATTGGGTCATAGTGGATCTATCGGTGGATTTCCGAAAATTTCGGAAGATTCCGGGACTTCAGCGAAGTTCCCCGTTTAGCTTGTCTGCACACAGTGTGTCAGTGGGTTGGGTATGTGTGAGAGTATTTTCTGACCTGTGCATATGATTCAGGTCCCAGCAGTCAGCCGCCAGCTTGCGAGCCATCCAGCAGCCACCATGATCATCTACATTGAGGTGGGTTTATCTTCGGTCCGGGCTTTATCAGGTTGGCCCTATGGGGTGCCGTGGTAGGTCGGACCCCTGTTTTTGGTGTAGCCCTGAACCTATGCTTGAGCCTTTGTATTTGCTTTCATTCCAGCATTCAGTTATTACAGCTATGTTTGCCTTGATCTTACAGTTGAGCTCTCTATATGCCTTCATTCTCAGCACTTAGTATGTATAGTGATATACATCTGGACATATGCCATGCCTGATTGGACATTAGCTAGAGTGATTATCAGTTCACTTTATATCAGCATTTCCTATTCTTCTACTGCATATTAGAATAGGAGTTCAGTTTCTGCTATACAGCTCAGGTATTCAGCTCAGTCTCTGATATGATTTCAGGTTCAGCATTAGTATATATATATATATATATATACAGCTTGACATATACCATGTTTGTTTGGTTATCAGCCTAGTTATATCAGCATTTCCTGTTCTATGATGCATGATAGAATAGAAGTACAGTTCTGCTATTCAGTTTAGTTACAACTCAGATATTCAGCTCCTATTGTTCAGATTCATTTGTATAGCATCCGTGATTGTTACAGCCTTCAGCATCCCGATAGGGATTTCTTGGCTTATTGCCGTGTGTGTGGTCTTTAGACCATGAGCTTTAGCATCAGCATTATGATCGCCACAGAGCCAGCTGTTCTTTCACGTACACTAGCGGGCTGATCCCCCGCAGTGGTGTACTTTACCGGTAAAGTGGTCAGCAGTGGCGACCCGTGAGCCCAGAGGGTTATGACAGCAGATTGGTGTACAGGTGGCATTTAGCCTGAGGTTCTGTGAGACCAATAGTGGCATTTAGCCTGAGGTCCTTGGAACCAACAGTGGCAGGTGATTGGGTACTCTACTGTTTGTATTGATGCATGATTCATCTATTTTGATTGTTTCAGTATTTTAGCATGACTGGCACATGAGTTTCAGCATTCTCTATTTACAGCATTGATAGATATTGATTATCACATTAGCTCTACTCTATAGCATGATTAGCTCTGTGTGTTGGATTTGCCAGTTACTGCACGATTAGCTTATATATTCGAGTACCCCTACTTTTATCTTTGCTTTCACTTCAGCATGCTTAGTTTCAGTTCAGTATCTCGTTATTCAGCTTTCAGTTATATCCTGCTTTTACTATATGCTTATCATTGTATCCGGTAGGTACGACTTGCTATTTCTCGGCCCGTCGTGCCCACTGGGATACACTGTCGATGTATCTCACACCCCCTGGGTGACCATTTTTCAGATCAGTCGGGTGCTGGGAGATTGGGACGATCCAGTGAGCGGTTGCGCTAGAGTGTTCCCTGCTACTGGCCACGGTGGCCCAGTGCTAGTATTTTTGTTACAGTATCATGATCGTAGTTCTCTGTATTTTTAGTTGGAGTAGTTGTGGATGTATTAGTTGTAGAATTTATGTTTTTGGTTTTAGCTGTTGATTATGTTGCTCTCTGATTGTATCACTGAACTTGCCTAGCCGAGCATGTATAGGGGAGACTCTGTCCGTGTGGACAGAGGATTTCCTATGCATGTGGCGGTCTATTCACGTCCTGAGTTTAAAGTTTGAACTCTGATAAAAAAAAAAAAAAAATTCTACCGCTATTTTGAAACTCGGGGCGTGACAAATAAAAAGAGAGCAAGGCTTGCCCTCTTTGAGCAGGAAGGCGGGCGCTGCACGAACTTTTGCTAAGTGAAAAGCTTAAGTCCGTGACAGTTGGTATCAGAGCCGATTCGAGCTAGGAACCATGTCAACATCAGATGCTGGCATCACCGACGCTGCGACTGAACCTCCAAAGCAATCTAGGCGAGGCAGGAGCAAAGAGCGGCGGGCCATCACGAGGGACGATGCTCCTTTGGAGGACCGCCTCGCGTTATTGGAGGATGTCGTGGCAAAAATAGATGAACGATATTCTGATTTGGCTGAAACTTTTGGAATGTTTGTTGACGACATTCGCAGAATCGAGGAAAGTGTTTCTACTGCAATGACAACCTTTCGCTCCGAACTTCAAAAGCTTCAGGAGACCATTACTCGTCGAGATGTGGAGTGAAATACCCTGATCGAGGATCTTGTTGCCCGGGTCGATGAGGTCGTGGACCTCAAGTCATCGGTGACAATCCTTGAGAAAGCGGTTGTGACACCCCTGGAATTTGAAATAGTCCTATATATAAATGATATAAAAGGACTAAAACTCTTAACCCGGCTATAGCATTTTGGGTGGTAGCAACGCCCAAGAGGTTAAGAGAGTTAAGCGTGCTGGAGCTAGAGTAGTTCTAGGATGGGTGACCCTCTGGGAAGTGGGGCGTCACAGTTGGTATCAGAGCCATTCACCAGCCGGAAATGTGAGATGAGTCTCGGCTGATCATGAGCCAGGGTTATATAGCGGGTAGAGCGAGGCTCCCCAGCTAATGACCGTTGTGAGTGGAGTGCAGCTCCTCACAAGGTCGACTTAGGCTAGCGAGACAAGTCTCACATCGCCTGATGCTTGTGAGTGTGCTTGAGCCTGACGTGGACGTCAAGGCTTAAAGGGGGGAAGAATGTGACACCCCCGGAATTTGAAATAGTCCTATATATAAATAATATAATAGGACTAAAACTCTTAACCCGGCTATAGCATTTTGGGTGGTAGCAAGGCCCAAGAGGTTAAGAGAGTTAAGCGTGCTGGAGCTAGAGTAGTTCTAGGATGGGTGACCCCCTGGAAAGTGGGGCGTCACAGCGGTGGGGCGTGATCCTGAACCTCACAGGGAGTATGCTTCAAAGGTACGTATCCCCGAGCCTCAATCTTTTAGGGGAACGCGCGACGAAAAAGAAATCAACAACTTTCTATGGCACATGGAGCGCTACATCAAGGCGCTGCAGCTAGACGAAGAGGAGGAAAAAGTCCAAGCTGCATCCATGTACCTCACTAATGATGCGATGCTGTGGTGGCGTCGGCGATTCACAGAGGCCGAGATGGGCCAATGCGAATTGAAGACTTGGGAGGACTTTGTGCGCGAGCTTAAGGCGCAGTTCTATCCCGAGCACGTCGAATATCTTGCGAGGAGACAACTTCGACGACTCAAGCATATCGGGACTCTCAAGGAGTATATCAAGGAGTACTCCAAGTTGATGCTGTCCATCACCACATGGCGGAAGAATATCGTCTATTCTTCTTTCTTGACGGACTCCAACTATGGGCGAACAAAGAATTTGTGGGGTGCAACGTGCAAGATGTGGGCTCTGCAATCGCCTTAGCGGAGAAGCTGCCTGAGTATGAGAAGGTGGTTCCGTCTCGCGGCAGGACACCCAAAGTGAGCAAGGCTAAGGGTGGGGGAGAATGCCGCGACCCAAAAGAGCGCAAGGGTCGCGACAAAGGACCTGCGACGCCATCCAAGAAACTGATGTGCTACATTTGTGGCGAGAACCATTGGGCGAAAGACTGACCAAAGAAAAAATAGGTAAATGTTGTCCAAACTGAGCAGGGTGAGGGCAGCAGCGAACCAACGAAGATGGGCGCTCTTAGGCTCGTCAATGCGGTTCAGGGGTTGGCAAGCAACACCAAACCCCTCAACAAGGGACTCCTGTACATCGATGTGGTCCTCAACAACAGAGCCACACGAGTGCTGGTCGACATGGGAGCCACTCATAACTTTGTCGCGGAGGTGGAGGCCAAGCGATTAGGCCTTTCCCTCGAGAAGGACACAAGTAAAATTAAGATCATCAACTCGGAGGCACAACCTGTGGTAGGGGTAGCTAAAGGCGTGGCAATTGCAGTAGGACCTTGGAAGGGCACTGCAAACTTCACCTATCGACGACTTCTAAGTCATACTGGGTATGGACTTTTTGGCTTCATCAAAGGCGGTTCCGATGCCGCACCTTGGAGCATTAAGCATCATGGAGGAGACAACACTGTGCATGGTCCTAGCGAGCCAGGAGAAAACGGTAAACACCCAGACCCTCTCTGCTTTGCAGTTGCGAAGGGGTGAGAACCGTGGTGAGATGACTTACCTTGCGGCAACCCGCGAGGTAAGCGACGTGGGCCTCGAGGAGGAGGGCCTTTCGACGGAGATTGCTGCAGTTTTGGCAGAATTCCAGGACGTCATGCCCAAGGAATTGCCAAAGCAACTTCCACCTAGGGAGGAGGTGGATCATGCTATCGAGCTCGATCCAGGAGCCAAACCGCAAGCAAAAGTGCCATACCGAATGGCCCCGCTAGAGCTCCAGGAGTTGCAAAAGCAATTGAAGGAACTCCTCGATGCAGACTTTGTTCGACCGTCAAAAGCACCCTATGGAGCACCAGTTTTGTTCCAGCGGAAGAGCGATGGAAGCCTACGGCTTTGTATAGACTACAGGGCGCTCAACAATGTAACTATTAAAAACAAGTACCCTGTCCCTTTGGTTGCAGATCTATTTGATCAATTGGGCGGAGCAAAATTCTTCACCAAACTTGATCTTCGCTCCGGGTACTACCAAGTGCGGATTGCGGAAGGAGATGAGGAAAAGACCACGTGCGTGACAAGGTACGGGTCCTATGAGTTCCTTGTCATGCCGTTCGGCCTGACGAATGCGCCAGCGACCTTCTGCACCCTCATGAACAAGTTGTTCCATCCCTATCTCGATCGCTTTGTTGTCGTCTACCTCAACGACATCGTGGTATACAACAACACCTTGGAGGAGCACATCGAACACTTACGAACCATCTTCCAAGTGTTGCGGGAGAACCAGTTGTTCGTTAAGAATGAGAAATATAGCTTCGCGAAGGAAGACGTACACTTCCTTGGCCACTAGATAGGCCAGGGACAACTCCGCATGGATCAACGGAAAGTGCGAGCCATTTGTGAATGGGAGACCCCAACAACCATACGTGAGTTGCGGTCATTTCTTGAGCTCGTCAACAACTATCGACGTTTTATTGCAGGCTACTTTGCGACAGCAGCCCCCCTAATGGATCTCTTGAAGAAGAACCTGTGAGGACCTGGATCCCCGCGATGTGACTACTGGTTGACCAGCAACTTCTGGAAGCCTACTTGGCGCGTCGGTGGTGTTTGTGCACCAATTGGACACTAGTGATGGACTCAGAGTGTCTACTGGATCACGAGAGTAGTCTGGTGACCCCATCGGATGCTTAGAAGTGGTTTTGCGCGCAATGGATATTAAAATTGGGCTCAGCGCGAAGTTTGGGCAAAAGAACATCTTTCCGGATGCCTTCGGCAATTTTTAGAGTTGGAATTTGGCAAAACGGACATCAAATTCGGATTCAGCACGCGAAAACGGTCAAAATGGACTACCCACTTGTTATTTTTGAGCACCGGTTACTGTTCACGCCGGAACAGTAACTCCGGCGCTGGCGGGCAGCGCCAGCGACGGCGGAGGGCGGCGGCGCGGCGACGGGCAGGCACGGGAGTGGCGGCGGGCAGGCGCGGGCAGCGCGCAGCGCGCGGGCAGACGCGCGGGCAGGTGCGTGGGCGCGCGGGCAGGTGCGCGGTCCAAGGCGCCGTCGTGCACCGGGGGGGCAGGCCACGTGGCATGGCAGGATTGGCCGGTTCAGCGGTCGTGGTCCACGGAATAGATCGTGGGTGTACGGTGGACCGGGGGCGGAGGGTCATTGGCGCGGTGTTGTGCGGCGGGTCCACGGAGCGGGTTCTTATCGCCTCGGGGCGCGTGCAAGCAGAGGCGGCAGGCGGCGGCGTAGGCGCGCACATGGCCGCTGTCGGCCTTTCCCGCGCTCGGGCGCGCCACGTGTCGGCACCACAGCGGGCCACGTGGCGCGATGTCGGTGGATGGATTCGGTGTTGTGTGTTCGGCGGGCCACGTGGCAGGAGGCTAGTGGGAGGTTCCGGTGTTCTGTGTTCGGCGGGCTACGTGGAGGCCCAAGGGGGATTCGGGCCTGCACAGTGTTGGGCCGGGCCCAACACTGTAGCAGCCCGGAAAAATTCGGGCGCCCGAATCTCGGGATACATTGGGTATTTTGCGATTTGTTTTCTGGGCCTATTTAAGCGACCCAAGCTGCTCCTTTTCCCCTTTTTCCACCATTTCCAAGCTTCAAACCAACTTGAGGCCTTCAGCAAAGTTGATCCCCACCCTGTGCTGCATCCATCTGTAGAGTTTGGAGATTTTTGGTGGCACGCTTATCGAGGTTTCCATTTTTGCGGCGCGGCGCGACGCTCGTCCATTTGTGTTCCCTTTCGTCGCATTACGGTGCACGAGCTCCCCCGGCCTACTCCGACCTCCGTTTCAGGCGATTCTTTTGCCGTTGGATCCGCGACAGAGAAAGCTACGATCTTGGTATTTTCTACTTCCCCTAGTTTCTCGCTTTTCGAGTAGTTTTTCCATGCTTACTGGGACCCCTTTTTCTGATAGAATTTCTGGACAGCGACACCTTGCCGGATTTTTATCTTCGCACCCGGGCATCGGTTGGAGACATGCTTCTACACTTTTTTCATCTACTCGACGCGAGGATTATCACTGTATTTTTATTGGATTTTTCTGAGGCTTGCCCGTAGGTAGATATTTCTCCCTTTATCTGTGTATGGAAATACAGATGTATGATTGTGTGTTTGTGAGCGCCCTGTGTTGTAGAATTTGTAACTCGGCCTACGGGGCTCGGAATTTGGCGTGCAGGTACTCGTTTCGAAGGTATCGACGCGAGGAACGTGACAGTATTTTTGTGGGATTTTTCCGAGTCTGTTCTGCAGGTGAAAATTGCACATCTTTGAGGCTGTTTTTTGCAGATTGTGTATACTTGGAATATTTTGGATTAAGTGTAATGTTGGACCTTATTATTGTACCTAGGGGTGTTTGCAAGTGTCGCTGGACCTGTTGGATTCGGAGACTTTGAGTTTTGGAGTATTTTCAGCTGTTTGGAGCCGAGGCTTGCTCAACATATACCGAGGGAGCAGTTTTAGCAGATTTTGGACTGAGAGCATCTACACTCTTCACCGACCTCAGGTTTGCCTTGGTTTGAGCACTTCAGGTGGGTAAGCTTAATTTTGGTAACTGTATAAGGTTTTATATCATGGTAAATGCAAGTGCACGTGTGGGGATATCACCCCTCTATGATTGATAACAGGCATATTGTTGTACAACCGATATGAGCGAGAGGTAAGCAAGGAATGACCTACTTGGGTGAGATTGGTATACCATAGTAGGAATATTTCAGCATGCTTTACTAATATATGTTTCACCCACTTTTATTGTTTCTGAGGACAAAGCATGCTTGCATGGACATGAAGTTAGGCCATCTTTTACTGCTACACTACTTTTGGAACTTGACTTAGGAGAAACCATGTATTCCTTTTCTCCTTCTTTGTTAGTCAGGTGGTCTGTGTTGCTCAGGTTCGAGCAGGGGTTCTGGGTAGTGTAGTCGGGACTTGGTGTCTGGGACAGATTGGATTAGTTGTGGGGCTTTGCGGCAACCGCGGATATTGGGCGGTTGACCGGACATTTGTTTATGCACCAGATTGGGTATCTGATTTCTCTAGTGGACAGAGTTTCCCACTATTTGAGTATTTTTGCATCTGATTGAGGACCGAGGCTTTCTTTAGTGGTTGGGCTTTCCTACTTTGATCAGAGTCATGATCCAGTCCTGCTGATTTACGATACTTGTTACTGAGGCACTTTACTCGTGTGGGTCGCTCCCCTCGAGTGCCACTCCGGAGTGTGCGATTTTCAGACTTCGAGTCCTTGAGACTCCCATCCCCTATCGGTGTTATGCGTAGGCTGGCATACCCGATTTGGCAGGCACAGCAGGCAGTACCAGTTCTCCTGGTGGCATTAGATTGGGTTTATTACAGACATTTGCCTTATAGTTGCACTCGTGTCAGGGGGACCGAGTGGAGTCTAGCTAGTAGCTGTGTTTAGACCAGTGCTAGTGTTGTTGGGAACCGTCTGGGGTTACGGTGGTCCCAGGGTCATTGTGAGTTGTTGACCGTGGCATAGGCAGGCTTGGCAGGCGTAGCAGGCATAGCAGGCATAGGCAGGCATAGGCAGGCATGGCAGGCATAGCAGGCATAGGCAGGCAAGGCAGGCATGGCAGGCATAGGCAGGCACAGGCAGGCATGGCAGGCATAGCAGGCATAGGCAGGCACAGGCAGGCATGGCAGGCATAGCAGGCATAGGCAGGCACAGGCAGGCATGGCAGGCAAAGCAGGCATAGGCAGGCATAGGCAGGCATAGGCAGGCATGGCAGGCGTGGCAGGCATAGGCAGGCATAGGCAGACATGGCAGGCATGGCAGGCATAGGCAGGCATAGGCAGGCATGGCAGGCATAGGCAAGCTTAGCAGGCATAGAGGCTTGATAGCTGTTGAGAGTCTCCAGCTTCTTTCTTTTTCAGTCTTTACGGTTTTGGTTAGCTTTTTGTATTTTGAGGACTTAGTGGGCAGACCGTCGGGTCTGGCGGTGGTACCCACTGAGAACTCCCTTTTTGGTGTAGTTCTCACACCCTCTGGGGGTTTTCCCCCTCATTTTCTTTCCTCTCCTCTGTTTTGCAGAGTCCTAGCGGATGTTGCTGATTCTGCGATTGTTGATTGAGGCGAGAGAGTTGCGAGATAGATCCCTACCCATCGTTGGAGAGTAGCGGTACCCCTTCAGAGGAGATCTACAGCAGATTAGTTGTTTTACTTTTTCCTCTTTTGAGAGACTGATGTAGTGAGGACATTATGTACCGTGAGACTGTACACCGTTGTATTTATTGGAGTTACCTCCCGGTGGAGTCCAGAGCTTGTACATGAGGATATTGTATGATTATCATTTTTGGGAGACAGACTTGTTGTATTATTTCCTGTTGTACAGTGATTGATTTTAGTTATACAGCAGATCTTTTATTTATAGCTCTGATATTTTGTTTAGCTGTAGTACTTTTCTTGCAGGAATGACGCTTCGCCTATGCAGGTTGGCATAGGTGGTGGATCTGTTGGCGAGCCCGGGTCGCAGTTTCGACCCCGGGGCGTGACAGATTAGAGTGGTATCAGAGCTTAGGGATAGGTCGGTTGGGACTTAGAAACCCTAGGCTTATGGTTGGACCCTTAGTTGACTTCGTGAGGGTCGTGATTTTTAGCGAGAGTCGTGATTGAGTTTTATACCTCTCCCAAGGGACGGTTGGAGTGATTGGCATGTTTATTCTCCTAAGTAATTATGTTGGCTGCAGACAACATAATGCTGTGGAACGGGTAACGTGCTTTAGACTTTCGCTGGATTGGGTCGAGTGGCTTTTGTGTGCTGTTTGTGGTTCCGTCGTGGAGAGCGGTGTCTCCCCGACGCTGGGTTTTGACCCGTGGGCATCTTGTCATAGTGATCGAGCTCGAGCGGTTGGTTTTAGGCCGGATACCTAGATTGAGGTCAGAGAACTCCGGACCCTGATGACAGGATTGTCTGAGGCATATCAGCGGCAGAGTTGTGGTTGGTAGTGATGGAGTGATCAATTGAGAGCCTCCCTGTGCTAGAGAGTTTATGCAATTATTGAACTGCGCGCTCCAGGTTTCGAGGGGCGAGGCGCATAGGATGTGTGAGACTGGGAGTGGATTGCGCCAGGATACCTTTCAGTTTATTCAGTCCCTCCGTTATAGGTTTTGGACGCCTCGTTGGAGTAGGTGTTGTGTTTGGAGCGTAGCGTTGCAGTTCCTTGGGATAGGGATCTACCGCCAGAGGCGAGTTCTGGATTTTGGCGCTTGGCGCCGGGTGATGGAGGACAGATCGGCCGGCAGGGGCATTCCGATTTCTTTTTCCTGGATAACGAGTTCCCGAGATATCAGAGGTCGGGTGGACCCCGATGGCAGCATAAGTATTTATATCAGAGTGGCGCAGCGGTAGCGGGGATTTGTTATCTGCCGAGGACCTTGTTCGTCACCTCAGTAGGAACAAAGACAGAGGTCGTGCTCCCTATGTGGATAGTTCTGATTTTCCCCTGTTGACTGAGCGACAACCATTTGCATCGTGCGGATGAATCTGTGCCGCCCGGTTGGAGGGCGCCACGGTAGTGGATCAAGTGTCGCAGGTGGGATTTCATCACAGCAGTCGGAGTTAGAGCATGTTGCTTTCCTGCATGGACTAAAGGCAGATTTGTTACCACGTGCACTAGAGGTACAGGTTACTGTTGGTGTTGTGCATGTGGAGGAGGCTTTTGGGATCATGTCTAGTGCAGCTGAGACTGCGAGTTACCGGCAGACTTATTGGAATTGTGGCAGTTCGGTATTTTGACCATGTGCTTGAGATTGATTGGCACAATGCCACAGAATGTTTGACTGCGGCGAGAGAGGACTTGAACCTTCGACAAAGCGGACAAGAAGAGGCTTGCTTGTTGAGACTATTAGAGCACGCAGGTTATAGCGACTGTATGAGAGGTGCGTATGGCGGCACCGGGACTCAAGGATATCTCGGTTACCCACGAGATCCCGGGTGTGATTCCACCTGAGCTGTTGTCGATGCCGCCGGTTAGGGAGATAGAGATTGTGTTTGACGTGGTTCGGGGGACCGCGCCACCCTCGACAGCACCTCATTGGATATCGTCTGTGGAGCTGAGAGAATTGGCACAGTCGCAGGATCTGATGGATCGAGGAGCCCGTCTGACCTTGTGCCACGCCGTTGACATACGGTGGTGATGCCACGTCGTCGATATACGACGGTGAGAGTCCTTTTATGGTTTGAATGTGGACAGGTCTGGGTGGTATATAGGACTTTTTGATGGAGCTATACTCCGGCAGTTATTGTATTATGCGGGCACCTACTTGGAAACAGACCGTCGAGGACGTTGCCTAGATGGCATCCAGGATCTGCTAAGGGCATTATGAAAGCATAGTGAGGCCAAATGGAATGAATAATGCCCAGTGACTTAAAGGTTTGAGGAATCGTGTGTTCCAGTTGTACTTGAACGGATTGGGAGTGGTGTTCCCTGAGGATATTTTGATTTACTCCTAGAGCGACTTGGACCACTTGTGGATGAAGCTGTATGCCAAGTTATTGTGATACAAGTTCTAGCTCCAAGTGCATGCCTTCTAGGGTCGCTTTGTGTTAGCCGTAGGGGCGGCTGTGGAAATCCGGCCAATATGGATACTAATTGGGAATTGGCCGAGATCAATATTTATGGTCAAGGTAAGGAGCTTCTTGGGCTGGGCAGTGCTAGGAGAGCTTGGCAATCGGCCGATGAGACTGATACCGCGCCAATACTAGCATTTCCAGTGTTGGGAGAGAGATCTGCGAGTTTGAGTGATACCTCCCATAGTGATTGTGAAATTACCGTTGGGTTATTAGTGAGCATTCTAGATTACCCCGACAGGGCCACTGTGATGGCAGATACCTGGAACAGGAGAGCTGGCTGGGGTTGAGTTGGATGATTCCACAGCTGGCGCTGCGCGGGTTCCTTTTATGGTAGACCGCGTTTGAGTAGTCCACTCGGGTGGTTTTGGATCGAGAATTAACCGAGTGAAGACCCCGGCTTATTGGATTCTTTTACTCATTTGATGAATGAGTGAGTATGTTTCGGGTTGCCCTGTTGAGATTGGCACCAAGATGTGGTTATTTTCAATTTCCTCCGGCTTTTTATTGGAGCCCTTTGGTATTTCACGTCTCGGCTCAGGAGTGATATGTTTTTGGATCCCTCGCCCGTGATTGACTAGCCCCTTCGAGATTGAGGATTGTTTTGAGTACGAGGGGCGCCCGTTGCGAATTCTGGCTCGCGAGATGTGGGGGAATTGCGCAATCGGGCTATGCCGTACTGGGTGTTGCTGTTGTTGTTGTTGGGGAGTAATCACGGGGAGTGAGTGATGACTTAGGAGTTGGGGATGGTGTTGTGAATACTTACCCTTGGTGTTTATGACTGCTGGTGGAATTGAGCGAGTTTCGAGGACGAAACTTTCTTTAGTGGGGGAGGATGTGAGGACCTGGATCCCCGCGATGTGACTACTGGTTGACCAGCAACTTCTAGAAGCCTACATGGCGCGTCGGTGGTGTTTGTGCACCAATTGGACACTAGTGATGGACATCGAGTGTCTACTGGATCACGAGAGTAGTCTGGTGACCCCATCGGATGCTTAGAAGTGGTTTTGCGCGCAATGGATATTAAAATTGGGCTCAGCGCGAAGTTTGGGCAAAAGAACATCTTTCCGGATGCCTTCGGCAATTTTTAGAGTTGGAATTTGGCAAAACGGACATCAAATTCGGATTCAGCGCGCGAAAACGGTCAAAATGGACTACCCACTTGTTATTTTTGAGCACCGGTTACTGTTCACGCCGGAACAGTAACTCCGGCGCCGGCGGGCAGCGCCGGCGACGGCGGAGGGCGGCGGCGCGGCGGCGGGCAGGCACGGGAGCGACGGCGGGCAGGCGCGGGCAGCGCGCAGCGCGCGGGCAGACGCGCGGGCAGGTGCGTGGCATGGCAGGATTGGCCGGTTCAGCGGTCGTGGTCCACGGAATAGATCGTGGGTGTACGGTGGACCGGGGGTGACACGTGGCGGAGGGTCATTGGCGCGGTGTTGTGCGCCGGGTCCACGGAGCGGGTTCTTATCGCCTCGGGGCGCGTGCAAGCATTACAGTGCACGAGCTCCCCCGGCCTACTCCGACCTCCGTTTCAGGCGATTCTTTCGCCGTTGGATCCGCGACAGACAAAGCTACGATCTTGGTATCTTCTACTTCCCCTAGTTTCGCGCTTTTCGAGGAGTTTTTCCATGCTTACTGGGACCCCTTTTTCTGATGGAATTTCTGGACAACGACACCTTGCCGGATTTTTATCTTCGCACCCGGGCATCGGTTGGAGACGTGCTTGTACACTTTTTTCATCTACTCGACGCGAGGATTATCATTGTATTTTTATTGGATTTTTCTGAGGCTTGCCCGTAGGTAGATATTTCTCCCTTTATCTGTGTATGGAAATACAGATGTATGATTGTGTGTTTGTGACCGCCCTGTGTTGTGGAATTTGTAACTCAGCCTACGGGGCTCAGAATTTGGCGTGCAGGTACTCGTTTCGAAGGTATCGACGCGAGGAACGTGACATTATTTTTGTGGGATTTTTCCGAGTCTGCTCTGTAGGTGAAAATTGCACATCTTTGAGGCTGTTTTTCGCAGATTGTGTATACTTGGAATATTTTGGATTAAGTGTAATGTTGGACCTTATTATTGTACCTAGGGGTGTTTGCAAGTGTCGCTGGACCTGTTGGATTTGGAGACTTTGAGTTTTGGAGTATTTTCAACTGTTTGGAGCCGAGGCTTGCGCAACGTCTACACTCTTCACCGACCTCAGGTTTGCCTTGGTTTGAGCACTTCAGGTGGGTAAGCTTAATTTTGGTAACTGTATAAGGTTTTATATCATGGTAAATGCAAGTGCACATGTGGGGATATCACCCCTCTATGATTGATAACAGGCATATTGTTGTACAACCGATATGAGCGAGAGGTAAGCAAGGAATGACCTACTTGGGTGAGATTGGTATACCATAGTAGGAATATTTCAGCATGCTTTACTAATATATGTTTCACCCACTTTTATTGTTTCTGAGGACAAAGCATGCTTGCATGGACATGTAGTTAGGCCATCTTTTACTGCTACACTACTTTTGGAACTTGACTTAGGAGAAACCATGTATTCCTTTTCTCCTTCTTTGTTAGTCAGGTGGTCTGTGTTGCTCAGGTTCGAGCAGGGGTTCTGGGTAGTGTAGTCGGGACTTGGTGTCTGGGACAGATTGGATTAGTTGTGGGGCTTTGCGGCAACCGCGGATATTGGGCGGTTGACCGGACATTTATTTATGCACCAGATTGGGTATCTGATTTCTCTAGTGGACAGAGTTTCCCACTATTTGAGTATTTTTGTATCTGATTGAGGACCGAGACTTTCTTTAGTGGTAGGACTTTCCCACTTTGATCAGAGTCATGATCCAGTCCTGCTGATTTACGATACTTGTTACTGAGGCACTTTACTCGTGTGGGTCGCTCCCCTCGAGTGCCACTCCGGAGTGTGCGATTTTCAGACTTCGAGTCCTTGAGACTCCCATCCCCTATCGGTGTTATGCGTAGGCTGGCATACCCGATTTGGCAGGCACAGCAGGCAGTACCAGTTCTACTGGTGGCATTAGATTGGGTTTATTACAGACATTTGCCTTATAGTTGCACTCGTGTCAGGGGGACCGAGTGGAGTCTAGTAGCTGTGTTTAGACCAGTGCTAGTGTTGTTGGGAACCGTCTGGGGTTACGGTGGTCCCAGGGTCATTGTGAGTTGTTGACCGTGGCATAGGCAGGCATAGCAGGCATAGCAGGCATAGGCAGGCATGGCAGGCATAGCAGGCATAGGCAGGCATAGGCAGGCATGGCAGGCATGGCAGGCATGGCAGGCATGGCAGGCATAGGTAGGCACAGGCAGGCATGGCAGGCATAGCAGGCATAGGCAGGCATGGCAGGCGTGGCAGGCATAGGCAGGCATAGGCAGACATGGCAGGCATAAGCAGGCATAGGCAGGCATGGCAGGCATAGGCAGGCTTAGCAGGCATAGAGGCTTGATAGCTGTTGAGAGTCTCCAGCTTCCTTCTTTTTCAGTCTTTACGGTTTTGGTTAGCTTTTTGTATTTTGAGGACTTAGTGGGCAGACCGTCGGGTCTGGCGGTGGTACCCACTGAGAACTCCCTTTTTGGTGTAGTTCTCACACCCTCTGGGGGTTTTCCCCCTCATTTTCTTTCCTCTCCTCTGTTTTGCAGAGTCCTAGCGGATGTTGCTGATTCTGCGATTGTTGATTGAGGCGAGAGAGTTGCGAGATAGATCCCTACCCGTCGTTGGAGAGTAGCGGTACCCCTTCAGAGGAGATCTACAGCAGATTATTTGTTTTACTTTTTCCTCTTTTGAGAGACTGATGTAGTGAGAACATTATGTACCGTGAGACTGTACACCGTTGTATTTATTGGAGTTACCTCCCGGTGGAGTCCAGAGCTTGTACATGAGGATATTGTATGATTATCATTTTTGGGAGACAGACTTATTGTATTATTTCCTGTTGTACAGTGATTGATTTTAGTTATACAGCTGATCTTTTATTTATAGCTCTGATATTTTGTTTAGCTGTAGTACTTTTCTTGCAGGAATGACGCTTCGCCTATGCAGGTTGGCATAGGTGGCGGATCTGTTGGCGAGACCGGGTCGCAGTTTCGACCTCGGGGCGTGACAGAACCACTCGTGGGATTGGACCCCTCAATGCGTGGAGGCATTCGAGGACCTAAAGCGGGCGATGACGGAGGATCCGGTGCTGCGACTACCTGACTGTAGTCGCACCTTTGAGGTACACACCGATGCCTCAGATTTTGCCATTGGTGGTGTTCTCGTGAAGGATGGACACCCCATTGCCTATGAGAGTCGCAAACTCAACGACACCGAGCGATGGTACACTGTCCAAGAGAAGGAGATAACCGTCGTCGTGCATTGTTTGCGGACTTGCCGGCATTATTTGCTCGGGAGCAGGTTTGTGGTGCGCACCGACAACGTCGCCACAAGCTACTTCTAGTCACAGAAGAAGCTGTCGCCTAAGCAAGCAAGGTGGCAGAATTTCTTGGCGGAGTTCGACATGGTGATGCAGTACAAGCCCAGGAAGGAGAATCACGTGGCCGATGCACTCAGCCGCAAGGCTGAACTAATGGCTGTGTGGCAACTTCGCGGGACACTCCGCGATCGACTTCGCGCAGGAACCAACGAGGACCCTATCGCTCATAACCTTGTGCAACTTGTCAAGGAGGGCAAAACGCGAAGGTTTTGGCTCAGCGACGGGTTACTCCTCACCAAAGGGCGGCGGGTGTTTGTGCCCAAGTGGGGCAACCTTCGCCGCGAGCTCATAAGAAGTGTCATGACTCCAAGTGGGCAGGTCATCCAGGTCATAAGCGGACTTTGGCACTGCTCGAGGCCGCTTACTACTCGCCACGAATGCACGAAGACGTTGAGGCCTACGTGCGAACTTGCTTGGTGTGTCAACAGGACAAGGTTGAACACCAGCGACCTGGCGGCCTCCTCGAACCGTTGCCTATTCCGAACCGTCCGTGGGAGAGCATCTCCATGGACTTCATCTCCGCCTTGCCAAAGGTAGGGGAGCATGGGTCCATACTGGTGGTGGTGGATCATTTTTCTAAGTACGGGACCTTCATCGCAGCACCAACCGATTGCACGGCTGAAGAAGAAGCACGACTCTTCATCAGCCATGTCGTCGGGGGATCCCCGAAAGTATTATGAGCGACCGCGACCCCAGATTCACTAGCAAGTTTTGGACCGAGGTGTTCAAAATCTTGGGGTTTGAGTTGCTCTTTTCCACCAGTTTTCATCCACAGACAGACGGACAAACGGAGTGGGTGAATGCTCTGTTGGAGGAGTACTTGCGGCACTACATGAGTGCCAGTCAAAAGGATTGGGTACATCAACTTGATATTGCCCAGTTTTCCTACAACTTGTGACGCAGCGACTCTACGGGCTGTAGTCCTTTCGAGCTGGCGATTGGGCGACAACCGCTCGCCCCACACACAGCCGCTGCGGAAGAGCAGTTCCGCAGCCCTGTTGCTCTCCAATTTACCTCTAACTTGCAGGAAAGCGGTGAAAATGCGATGGCGAGCTTGGAGAAAGCAGCGCGACGAATGGAGAAGTGGGCGGACGAGAAGCGACAACCTCAGGAGTTTGCAGTGGGTGATCAAGTGATAGTCAAATTACTACCGCAGCAGTTCAAGGTCTTGTGCAAGGTGCACAAGGGGCTGTTGCGCAAGTATGAAGGCCCATACCCCATCGTCAAATGTGTGGGTAAGTCTGCCTACAAACTGCAGCTGCCCGCGAACCTCAAGATCCACCCGGTCTTCCATGTCAGCAGGCTGAAACAATACCATGAAGACGCCGAGGATCTAAACCGTGGCGTGTCGTAGCGCGCCCCGGTGACCATGACTTCATCCTTTGACAAAGAAGCGGAATCCATCCTGGACACTCGACTGATTCGGCGACACGGAGTGCTGCCAAGCCCAAAGTACTTATCAACGAGTGACACACTTTGGCAATACCAAGCACTTATCAACGAGTTCCAGAAGCAGCGCGTGACGAGGATGCCTGCGTATTAGGTGGGGGAGAGTGTTAGGGACTTAGAAAATTTCAGTCTAAATTCCTAGCCCAAACCAAAGTGGGCTTGACAAGGAGGCCCAACTTCAACATCATTTGTGGAAAAGTAAAGAGACTTGTAACCTCCTTCATCAATGCCATCACTACCATCAATGTCAAGAGATGTCAAGAGTCATGCATAACCCACAAGGTTGTAAGTGGGCTTAGTGGGTATTTAATGTAGACATTAGTGGGTGTCTTAAATGTAGGCTTAGTGGGTGAGTTATGTACATGAGCCTATAAATAGGGGAGTTGGCTAAGGCCAAAACAATAAGAGAGAGTTGTATCTTATAGTTGTTATTTTCTAAATAAAGAGAGTATTTAGTTTTTCTGTGGAATCAATACTCCTTTCTCTTTTCTCTATTTTTGCATTTAATCGTAGGGCGCGAAGGTCCGAACTGACAAACAGAGAGCAAGACTTGCCCTTTTCGAGCAGAAAGGCAGGCGCCGCACGAACTTTTACTATAGGAGAAAAGCTTAAGTCCGTGACATTATGTTCCATATTAATTAAAAAAATGTACGAGCACCCCCAACTATGGGCCCTTTTGAAAAAGACCTCCCAACGTCTAACTACTTTATTTATTTATGTTAATTAAGTATAAGACATTTTTGAACAACGACAAGTTTAATTATATGAGTTTAATTTGCCAATTAAGTCAGCATCTATTTCTTAAAGAAAAACGAAGTAGACTGCCCCAGCTAATATGTCCTTGCATGTTTACTAAAGTTGTATGCATGATGTAACTAATTTAGCGTGAGAATTCAAGAAAGGATATTGACTTAATAAAACAAAATCAATAATCTCTTTAAGTTCGGTCATTTTTACAAGTTGAAAAATTTTAAGAGGAATGCTACCTGTATTTTTGAACAACGACAAGTTTAATTATATGAGTTTAATTTGCCAATTAAGTCAGCATCTATTTCTTAAAGAAAAACGAAGTAGACCGCCCCAGCTAATAATGTCCTTGCATGTTTACTAAGGCTATGTTTGGTAACGGGGATAAGGGGGGGATAACCCCCTTATCCCCATTGTTATACCCAAACATGATTTAAGAGGTGGGAATAGCTAAACTCACCCCTTAGCGGGTTATCCTGGGATAACCCGCTAAGGGGTGGGTTTAGCAATTCTCACCCCAAGACGGAATAGCGGAATAGGGATTTTGGTCAGTGCAAAGGCTCGGTGACCGAGGCATTCACATGGGAATGGGTTTTCATGCTACCCTCTTCACTCCATCTTCTTCCCTGCTCCTCTTCCTCCATCTTCTTCGCTGCGATCTCTGCATCCTCTTCACTCCATCTTCTTCCCGAGGTCATCACGTTGGAACAGATCGGTTTCTCCCCTCTTCACTCCATCTTCTTCGCTGCTCCTCTCCATCCTCTTCCTCCAGCTCCCTCTTTCCCCCTCTTGCTCCAATCCGAGCGAGCTACTTCTCCGGTGCGGCTCGCTAACCGAGGAAGGTAGATTGGAGGACCGCGCGTCCCCGGAACCCTCTCCGCCTCCATCTCGGCATTCGGACAAGCTCCCTCTTTCCCACTCTTGCTCCGATCCGAGCGATCTACTTCCCCGGCGCGGCACGCTAACCGAGAAAGGTAGATCGGAGGACCGCGCGTCCCCGGAACCCTCTTTGCCTCCATCACGGTAGTCGGCCCAGCTCCCTCTTTTCCCCTCTTGCTCCGATCCGAGCGAGCTACTTCCCCGGCGCGGCACTCTAACCGAGGAAGGTAGATCGGAGGACCGCGCGTCCCTGGAACCCTCTCTGCCTCCATCCCAAGGTGCAGATGCTATCTTTAACGAAGAGTTAGAGGAACAACCAACGGAATTCGGTGACGAGGAAACGGGTGATTATGTTGGTACTACAGAATCATGGGGAGGCGACGAGTTGCCCACATTTATAACTAACCAGTTATGGAATACTCAAAGTTAGATATATAATGGATTGTATTATATCGGATTTTATGCTTACAATGTGGTTGCAAAATTGTCTATTATTGGAGAATTTTTCGATTGGTTGTAGTAATAATGCCATATTGTTTGAGATGAATGTGTGCTGGTTGAACTAATATTGCCATCTTGTTTGAGAGGAATGTGTGCTGGTTGAACTAATATTGTCATCTTTTTTGAGTTAAATGTGTGCTGCTTGAAATAACAGTGCCATCTTGTTTGAGAGGAATGTGTGATGGTTGTACTAATATTGTTATCTTGTTTGAGAGAAATATGTGCTGGTTGAAATAATAGTGCCATCTTGTTTGAGAGGAATGTGTACTGGTTGAACTAATATTGTCATATTGTTTGAGAGAAATGTGTGCTGTTTGAAATAATAGTGACATCTTGTTTGAGAGAAATGTGTGCTGGTTGAAAAAATAGTGCCATCTTGTTTGAGAGAAATGTGTGCTGGTTGAAAAAATAGTGTCATCTTGTTTGAGAGAAATGGGTGCTGGTTGAACTTCTATTGCCAATTTTTTTGCCAGAAATTAGTTTGGTTGCACTCTTCATACCATCTCCTTACCATAAAATTTTTTATCATATATAAATATTTTTAATTATTTAATATTTAATTGTAAATATTATTTGAATTTTTTAATATTTATCTAAATTAAATATAAGGTTGAATAATACCATAAATTTATTTAATTTTAAATTATATCATAAAGGGTAAAATAGTAAATAAAAATATTTAACCTATCAATTCTTTTTATTCCTCTATACCCAACCAAACACAATTTTCTCATATTCTTCTTATTCTTCTTATTCTTATATAATTTACCAAACACAATTTTCTTTAAACCCGGTATAACTCTTAAACCGAACCAAACAGAAATTTACACTAGTTCCTGCTAATACCATAACTTATATCTATCCCCAGTATAACTAAATTTTTCTTATCCCCGAACCAAACGCAACCTAAAGTTGTATTCATGATGTAACTAATTTACCGCGAGAATTCAAGAAAAGATATTGACTTAATAAAACAAAATCAATAATCTCTTTAAGTTCGGTCATTTTTACAAGTTAAAAAATTTTAAGAGAAATGCTACCTGTACTGTACATCCTTGAATGGGTGTACATTTTACACCTCGAGTCATTCATGGGTGAAAGCTTCTTTTTGAGAAAAGGCAGCATGCTGTCGCTTCATTCAAAGGGTAGGTGAACTCAGCTACCGGACAGGGACCGTTAGGCCCCGAACCCCGAGGAAAAGAGACTCAAAAAATGAGCGAAACAGGAAAGCGAAAAAGGAAAAACAAAAGGGGCGGGAAAACATGACAGGCGAAGCCAAAGCCAAGGGTGAAAGCTTCTTTATCCATTATTTTAAATGATAGATAAAATTTATTTCATCCTTGGATGAATGAGGATGTAAGATATACACCCATCCAAGAGTGTATACTTAGCTTTTTCCAAATTTTAAACAGAAAGAACTTTTTGCGTGGGTGTTTTATGCAACTCTTTCAAAAAAAAAAGTTCGAGATCATTGGTATAGACCTTTGTTTTTGAATTTTTTAGATTATTTATAAAAGATTTAATATTTTTTCTTATTAAATTATTTTTTATTAATTTAATTTTATAGATATATTAGAATTTATTATATTCAGCCATGTATGGACCTTATATATATATATATATATATATATATATATATATATATATATATATATATATATATATATATAGAGAGAGAGAGAGAGAGAGAGAGAGAGAGAGAGAGAGTGAGAGAGCTAGGCTGGAATACTATTAATAGTACCAAATTATTGTTGCTATTAAGTTTTTAACCCTTAAATTAATAGATGTGTGGTTGAGATGATAGTGGGCCCCTTGGGTTTAATAGGTGGTTGGAGAAATAGTAAAATCTAACGGGTGAAAATGATCAAAGGGGTTGACCTAAGAATAGAAAACTTGATAGCATCAATAACTTGGTACTATTAATAGTATAGTAGCCGGACTATATATATATATATATATATATATATATATATATATATATATATATATATATATATATATATATATATATATATATATATATATATATATATATATATATATATATATAGTCCAGCTACTATACTCTTATGAGTAAAATCTTTTTGTACTCATAAGTTTTCATCCCTTGGTTGAAGAAATGTGCGGTTAGTATTATAGTAGTCCCTAGAATTTATACTATTTTCCCAACAACCTAGTAAACCCTAGGGGACCACCAGAGACGAAGCCAGAATTTAATCTTGAGGAGGGCCAAAATATATTCAAATAAAAATTTTAGCACATAAATATAATTGTATCTAATTATTTTTTTTAAAAAATTATTAATTTAATAATTAATTAAAAATATTAAAATTAAATTTTAATTTACGAACATTTAATTTTTAATTATTTTATTTATACTATTATATTCAAATAACTATAAATTTTACTAAATCTAATAATAATTCATTTAGTGATCGAATTCTTAGTATTTTTAATAAATAAAATTATGCCATTTAATGTAGATCAAAGAGCTATTAAATTTAATATAATATTTTATTTTGTTAAATAAAATAGCTCACTAGTTAGAAATTTAAAAAACATATAAAATAAAAAATTTAAATTTAAGGGATGTATTTCAAAATTTCTTATAAGTATGAGACTCTTAATATATTTTACCTATTTAAAATGCATAGAAAGAAGAAAAAAGAAAATTATATTGGAATAAAAAATTATTAAACAAATATTAAAAACTTGAGGGGCCAAGACTATCTAAAAAAGAAAAATAATTAAATTGATACTTAGGACTATTAAGCAATATTAAAAAGTTGATGGGGGCTATGGCCACTTTAGGACTTAATATGGCCTCGTCCCTGGGAACCACCATCATCCTAACCGCACATTTCTTCATTCAAAGGTAAAAAAGTTATAAGTATAAAATGGTTAATACTCATAAGAATATAGTAGCCCTACGCTATATATATATATATATATATATATATATATATATATATATATATATATATATATATATATATATATATATATATATATATATATATATATATATATATATATATTACTATAATAAAATTATGTTATAGCGACACTTTTAAGTGTCCCTAAAAATTTAAAAAAATATTGTTAAAAAAAATTCCGACACTTGTTATTAGTATCGCTATATGTGTCGTCGCTATGGTGGATAGCGATAAATTATTATAATGCTGTCCAAAAATGTGTCCCAATAATCTAATTTTGGATATAGATGGAATAAAAATGGGATACTTGCAAAAAAATATCACAAAAATGTATCCCTGTAATCTAATTTTGTTGTAGTTTTTATATATATATATATATATATATATATATATATATATATATATACTAGAACTTATATATACTAGAACTTATATATTTTTAAAAGTACAAATTTAACTATTTTTGTGAATTTTTTATTATTCAATTTTTATTGAGATTTGTGTTATTATAAAATCAACTAAAGATAAAATAAGAGAAAGTACAATAGTTCAAATATGTTTGCGATTTGTTTACTGTTGGATTTGCAATGAGATTTGTGGTGTTCTACTTTTTTCTTTTTCTCTCTTTAGTTGACTTTACAATAAAACAAATCTCAATGTAAATTCAATGGTAAAAAATTCACAAGTATAGTAGGGCTCATACCTTTAAAAGTATATAACCTTTACTATATATATATATATATATATATATATATATATATATATATATAGTCCGTCTATTGTGCTTGTACAAGCACCAAGCAATTGGTGCTTGTAAGTTTTCTACCATTAGATCTAACCTTTTGATTAATTCTACCCCTTAGATCATACTATTCTACCAACCACCCACTAAACCCAAGTGGTCCACCATCATCCTAAACACACATTCCTACATCCAAGGATAAAACACTCATAAGCACAAATAACTTTTTGCTTTTACAAGCATAGAAGCTCAATTACATATATATATATATATATATATACATATGTATGTATATAGAATTGAACTGCAATGCTATCGATAGCAAACTGGCTATATTGCCACCCATTTATTTTTTATGATGGAGCTTTCAAATCGACGATCTACCGTTGAATATGATCTAGACCATTTAAACTAAAAATTAAATTTCAATTCTTTTCGACATCGTTGACCGACTGATCAAAAGGTTGCAAAATTTGTAATTTTATTGGTAGATATGAGTTTTTTGCTAGTTTAACGGTATAAAGAATTCTTTATTAATTAAATTTTGATTAGAAAATTTTTTAAATTATATAAAATAAGATTTATAATCTTGATCTTTATTACAAGACTCCTATCATTACTTTATGAAGGATATTTATATGCAGCCATTCATTTTTATGCCCACTTGAAGGATAAGAAAAAAATATCAAAAAAGAGTAAAATTTAATTTCTAAATAGTTAAATAGTTTAGATCATATTTAATGATACCGATTGTCGTTTTCGAAACTCTATTATCGAAAATAAATGGATGGCAACGGAGCTTTTTTACTATCGATAGCATTCCAACTCAATTATATATATATATATATATATATATATATATATATATATATATATATATATATATATATATATATATATATATATATATATATATATTATATATATATAGTACAACTTATATGCTTTTAAAAGTATAAGCCCATCATTTCTTGTGAATTTTTTACCATTAGATTTGTATTGGGATTTGTGTTTTTTATTTTTTCTTTCTCTCTTTAATTGACTTTATAATAAAACAAATTCCAATACAAATTCAATAATAAAAAATTCACCAGTATAAATTAGTTTGTACTTTTAAAAATATATAAGCTCTACTATATATATATATATATATATATATATATATATATATATATATATATATATATATATATATAATTCAGTTCCTATTCTTTTAAAAGTATCAAATCATTGATACTTGTAGTTAGATGAAAAGATGTCTGGTTAGAATGATAGTGGGCCTCTTAGGTTAAGTGAATGGTTGGTAAAATATAATGATTTAAGAATTCAAATTAGTCAAAGGGATATATCTAACCGTTAGATCTACCCTTTTTACTAATTTCATCTTTCAGATCATTCTATTCCACCAACCACTCACTTAACCAAAATGACTTACTATTATCCTAACCACACATCTTTTCATCTAAGGACTAAAAACTATAAACACCAATCACATGGTACTTTTAAAATCATATATAAGAGCTCAATTATATATATATATATATATATATTTTTTAGTCAATCGAATTTTAAACAATAAAATAAAAAAGTATATGAATTCTTAATCATTTAATTAGAAATGTAACTCCAAATTTTAAAATTTTACATAGTACTGACCATCCCTAACGTAAATGGTCTGCAAAAAAATTGATAGCTGATATATGAAATTTCAAATTTAAACCCTAATCACTTCACATATTATATTATTTAAAAAAAAAATGAATGAAACGAAAAGCATGCCATCTTTCTCTCTAAATAAAATAAAATAAAATAAAATTTTTATATAGTAATTAGTAGCTTTATGAGTTTTTATTAGTTGTTAGATGTAAGTATTTATTAGTTTGTTAGATGTGACATTTCATAGAATTATGCATTAATTATGCATTAGTTATCTATTAATTAGTTGTTAGATGCAAGATTCATAAAATTATGCATTAATTAAAGATGTGACTGGCTTCCTTGATACTGTTTTGTTGCTCTTGAAATTACAAAAAAAAAAATAGCATTCAAGGACGTTTGTTTTTATATTAATAATACTTAAAAACAACATAATATAATTTAATGTTATATTTGAAGGTAACGTTTAGAACGTTAATATATAACGACGCTTATATCAAGCGTCGATAAAATATATTGTAACGTTTTAAAACTTAATATTTTAAAATGTCAGAAAATTAAAAATAATAATAAAATTTATTATTTAATAAATTAATTTAATATAATAAAAAATTTAATTGACAACGTTTTTCTTTTTTTTTTTTTTTATAGTATGAGAAGAGAAATTTCTGTGAAAGTGTTTTTGCATAAAATTTCTAACATCCAATCAAATGTCCCCACGGGAGAAATCTACTCTTTACACAAAATTTCTAATATCCAAGCTAATATCCAATCAAATGTTCCCACATTGTATAAAAATAAAAATTTTAATTTTCTTTACGCATCACGTTTATGTTTATGCTCGTGTGTAATTATTATATTACTTTTTATTAGAACTTTTATCGGTTTGGTACCGTGGTGTTAATTTTCATTAGATTTGTTTTAAAAAAAAAAATTTATAATATAACTTATTTAGTATGATATTATTTTTTATTAAATTTTTTATTTTTTTTATTTTGTACGATTTTATTTTTGATGGGACTCTTTTTCTTTTTTCTATTTAATTAGTGCAATATGGCTAATTTAGAATATATTTTGTATTATAATTTTACCAAAAAAACATCCTGGTTGATGAAGCAGGTTGGGTATTAAGTTTTGGTTGAAAGGAATTCGGAATATTAAATTTTACAAATACCGAACAAAATTTCTATACATGAGCTATGTATGGTGTCCTAAGTTATAGCGCAATGATATGTAGAAGCGGATTGCTTGAATTTTAATAAGTATATTCGGTAAACAAAAGTTTTAATAAAATATATGAACTTTTCTGCTGCATATATGTTTGGTATTTTGGTAAAAAATATGAAATAATCTTATATTATGTTTGGTTTAACATATTTTCATCTGAAATTAGTGGTATTATTTTATTTTTCTGATAACATATATTTTAACTAAATTAAATATCATGTTATTTGATAAATATTCTATCATTATTGTAAATATTTATCTTGTATATTTTACAGTCATGATTAGATTAGAAAGGTTTAAGAGATGGTGAGATTAGAAGTAATAATGCGCAAAGTCAATTGGAGCATATTTTTACACTTTCTTTATATTTTTGATTTTTGAATAAGATATTCTTTCTTGAATTGTACTTAGGGCTCCATTAAGTAAATTGTTCTATTTGTGGATGTGGATATATTGTTCTTAGCCAAAAAAAGTCATTTTTAGCTCCATTAAGTAAGTTGTTGTATTTGTGGATGTGGATTGTTCTTAGCCAAAAAAACAATCATTTCTAGGGCCACGTATTCAGAAAATACCCCGAGCAATTGTTAGGGATCCATGTATGGACCTTATATATATATATAGAGCAATGCTACATGTACACCCCGAAGGGGTGTACATCATACACCTCCACCATTTTAATGGTGCCGATATTTTTTACGGGTCACATCGAGTGACCCATCATCACACCCCCACCCTTAGATGGGTGGGGTGTATGATGTACACCCCGAAAGGGGTGTACACATAGCATTTTCCATATATATATATATATATATATATATATATATATATATATATATATATATATATATATATATATATATATATATATATATATAGTAGAATTTATATATTTTTAAAAATACAAATTAAATTATTTTATAAATTTTTTATTTTTGAATATTTATTGAGATTTATGTTATTACAAAGTTAACTAAAAAAAAAGAAAAATAGGAAGTACAATAGCACGGATACGAAAACAAATCCAATGATAAAAAAATTTACTAGTATAGTTGGGTTTATATTTTAGAAAGTATATAAACTCTACTCTCTCTCTCTCTCTCTCTCTCTCTCTCTCTATATATATATATATATATATATATATATATATATATATATATATATATATATATATATATATATATAGAGAGAGAGAGAGAGAGAGAGAGAGTAGAATTTATATACTTTTAAAAATACAAGGGCAAATAATTTTGTGAATTTTTTATTATAAAATTTGCACTGAGATTTGTGTTTTTGTAAAGTTAACTAAAGAGAGAGAAAAAGAAAATATAATAGCACGGATCTCAATACAAATCCAATAATAAAAAAATCACAAATATATTTAAGCTTGTGTTTTTTAAAAATACTAAATTACAGAAAACCCCCCTATAATATACCGACCGCTTTTTCACTTTGCCCCCATGTCTTTCAAATACCTACATTTTATCCCCTCGTAATTACGATATTATCTTTAGAAGGCAACGGGATTAACAGAACCGGCGAAATGACGTAAAAGCCTTCTCTCCTTCCCCGTCCACCGATCCCCCTACGCGCTCCCGCACGCCTGCTGCGCTCACACGCGCACGCTGCGCGGCACGCTCAGCCTGCTCTTCTGCACCGCCGCCACCAGCGCAATCTTCCCTCCGCCGCCGCCCTCCCGATCGTCATCGAGCTCCACGATACTCGGCGATCGCAGGAACCGCGGCATCGGCGTCTCGACGGCTGTAGCTTCAACCACGTCCCCGCAGCGAACGCATCCCGCAGCGCCGCCGTCCCCGCGGCGAACGCGTCTTGCAGTGCCGCGTACGCCTCAGTCCGCAGCCGCATTACAGCCGTGCCCGAGTCCACGATGACCCCGCCGCTTCCCCCCTCGTCCACCGCAAACGCGGACCCCGGGATCGAGAGCATCTGCCCGCCTAAGCTGATTCCCCCGCAGCCCCATGTAGTAGAAAGTCTCCATCTTATTGTTCCGCAGCAGCGGCGCCCTCACCGCTAAGGGCGAGTCGCGGTCCACGAGGCAATAGGAGAAGGACTTGGCGGAGATTTGGGAGGAAAACGAGAGCGCGCCGCCACCCAGACCCAGCAGCCCTGCGGCACCGATGAAGAGGCTCTCGTTATCGTGGCCGCATCCGAAGGCAACGTCGCACACAGGCTCGGAGCTCCCGAGCGTGAGGAGGAGGAAGGGATAGAGTTTGAAGGGTATTTTGGGTATATCACCTAAGAAATTGACGGTTCACTCACGGAATGCTGACGGCGGAGGGGTAAATGCACAATTTCGTAATTACGAGGGGGCAAAATATAGGCTTTTGAATGACACGGGGGCAAAATAAAAAAATGGTATATTATAAGGGGGTTTTCTGTAATTTAGTCTTTTAAAAAATATAAACTCCTAATATATATATATATATATATATATATATATATATATATATATATATATATATATATATATATATATATATATCTATATATATATATTGAGCTTATATATTTTTAAAAGTTACAAGTTCGACTATATTTGTGAATTTGTTATTATTGGATTTGCATTGAGATTTGTGTTATTATATTTTTTTCTTTCTCTCTCTTTAGTTAACTTTCTAATAGCACAAATCTCAATGTAAATTCAATGGTAAAAAATTAACAAGTATAGTTGGGCTCATACTTTTAAAAATACATAAACTCTATTATA